>JALNIE010000485.1:0-53101 GCA_026122505.1 Aldabrachelys gigantea
CCGGGCCCTTCCAGAGATCCCAGCCGGGTGTTACCCTTCTTCCGTATCTAACCCTGACCCCTGTTTTCCTGACCCCACTGCAGCCCTGTCCCTCTCCCTCAGCCCAGACCACTCCCAGTACCTGCCCAGTGAGCCTGTTCCCCTAACATGCTGGGCTACCCCTGGGGTCACAAAGTTGCAGGATCCAATTTGACTTGGCAGCAGGATGGAGCATCTCATTTGGGGGCTTATCCAGGGGCAGCATCACTCATCCCTTGAGGATCAGAGATCTGGGGTCTCTGGGTCATGCACCTGTCTGTACCAGGTACCTCATTCAGCTGGGGGATCGGACCTGGGAAGAACCAGCCCATCTCCATCAGCCTGGGTTTGGCAGCACTGGGCAGGGAGATTGGGATGGTCTGTGTCTGTGTGTGTGTCAGGGACTTTTCTCATATACCTCCCTCCCTCCTGTTGTGGGGTCCCCCTCTCTATCTCTATACTAGACACTGCACCTCCCCCCACACTCTCCAGACCCGCTTCACCCCATCTATATTTGAGGGGAGCTGGTCATGCTCAGGTGCTTGGGTCTAAGGAGTGAGGAATCAATGGGGGATAGAAATTATTAAATCAAAGAGGAGGGCGTATTTCCAGTAGGGTCTCCAGCCAGGACACCTGGCTGATCAGCACAACTTACGTGGCAGACAGCGAAACGTGCACCTGTGTGTACTGGAGAGTGGAGCGTGGACATAAGCTCCTATTTGAAAGGAGCCCTCCTGCCCTGGTGTCATTGATGGGTGAGACCCTATTTCCACCTGATGGTGGGTGAGATATGAGGGTCATTACTGGGAAGGACCCTTCTCCAGCCCTTCCCAGCTACAGTCAGGAACTGTGCTGCTGCAGCCCCAGACCATGATCCCAGTTCTCCCAGTGCCCCCTGCCTCTCCCCAGCCAGACTGCCCAGAGAGCCATTACCAGAGCCTGAGACTCTCTCCTCTCCCCTCTGCACTGACCCCTCTGCCCCAGATGCTCCTCTCCACAGAACAATCATCTTCCCCTCCCTCTCCTCTCCAGACCTGCCCCCAGCCTCCCTGCTTTCCCTTCCACCAACTCATTCCTCTTAGGCACCGACCCCACAGCCAACGAAGGCAGTTGAACTCCGACGTGGCCCCCATCTCAGCCAGGAGGGGCCAGCTGGGGTAACAGCTGAGGCAAAGAAACCAGAGCCCCAGACCTGGATAATTCAGGCCAGTCAATGGATCATAGCTCATAGGTTGCCAGGCTAGAAAGGACCACTCTGCTCATCTTGTCTGGCTTCCAGCATCGTACAGGCCAGAGAACTGGAGCAGGATGAACGCTAACTTCCCTCTGGCCCTGTCATAGGTCTCACCCCCACTTTGAACTTTAGGGTACAGAGGTGGGGACCTGCATGAACACTTCTAAGCTTAATTACCAGCTTAGATCTGGTCTCACAGCCACCATCCAGATTTCTGAGTACCTGGAACACTCTCTTTCCCCAAAAAACCTTCCCCTCCCTGGGTAGCCTTGAGAGACTCCTCCACCAGTTCCCTGGTGAGTCCAGATCCAATTCCCTTGGATCTCAAAAACAGGGAAAAAGTCAATCAGGTTCTTAAAAATAAGGCTTTTAATTAAAGAAAAGAAAAGTAAAAGAAAGAAAAAAACACTCTGGGAGACAGCATACCAGCTAATCTCATAGACAATAGATTGAAAACACAGGATGTTCCTCTGGGCAAAAACCTCAGTATTCACAAGAATACCCAATTTGATAATTCCCCTAATTGTACCAAGACAAGTTACAAAAGAAAATAAACATAAACCTATTTATTCCTTTCTAAAACTTCCTACTCTGATAAGAGGCAGGTTCCTTGATCTTTTTCACTCCGGCTGAAACTGAAACTGACTCTAAACAAAGGAAAAGTCCCTCCTTCCTTTTGAAACACCTTATCCCCCCCTTGGTTCCTCTTGTCATGTGTCAGCTAGGCTAGGTGAACTTCTTAACCCTTTACAGGTAAAAGAGGCATTAACCCTTAACTGTCTGTTCATGACAGCATGGCTCAATTTGTAGCATCTGCCCCTCACCTCCCAGCTGCTTCCAGAGATCTCTGCCGGGTGTCACCATCCTTTGTATCTAACGCTGACCCCAGTTTTCCAGACCCCTCAGTGGCCTGGTCTTGCCCCTTGAGCTGTGATCTCCCTGCCTACCCCCTGGAGAGCCGGTTCCCCTCACAGGCTGGGCTGCCCAGGATCACCAACTTGCAGGATTCGGACGGAACAAGCTCTCCAGCTCCTGTTACCCCTCTTAGTGCCAGTGTGGGGTCAATACCCATCACACGGGGTCAAGGTTTGGGGACTGGATAAGCTCCTCATCCCCGTCACTCCCTGTCTGTGCAAATGTTCCCTCTGACGCAGTAGAAACATTCATTTAAAACACACCCCAAGGGCCCAGTGGAACCAGGGCTGGTTGATGCTCCCCAGGGGGTGCCCGGGGCTCTGAAGAACCTCCCTACCACCTGCCCTTAGTGCAGGGAAGCCTGGTCTGTGCCTGCTGGGGGAAGCTTCCCGACACCCCCAGCCTCAGCCGCATGAGCCTTCCCCTCCCAGCCCTTGCAGGCTGAGCTGGCCCTGGGCAGGAGCTGCCCCCGCTGAGGTACCAAGGAGGGGACGCTGGACCCACTGGGTTCCCCAGCAGTGAGATCTCTGCTGTTCAGTGTTTGCATGGCCTGTGGGGACGTGGTCCCTGGACACTGAGCTGGGGCTGGCTGGGGTCTGTGTCCAGGATCCCTCCCTCCTCTGCTCTTCACTGGCCCTTCCTCTGCTTCTGTGTCACCAGCCACCCAAGTAGGAACCATCTCCTCCCCCAAACCCCTTGTCTTTTCCAGACCCCGTCCCAGCTCCCAAGCTCACCGTGTCCCCGCAGCAGCCTGTCTACATACCCGGAGAAGCTGTGACCCTGACGTGCTCAGCTAGAGGGGCATCCAAGGTGTCCGGGGTCCGGTTCCTCAGAGACGGCCAGATAATCCACTCCAAGGAACTTCCTTCGCCCTGGTACAGTTACTCTGAGTCTTTTCAATTGCCAGAGGGGTCTGGATTGCTAGACAGAGTGTACAGCTGTGAAACCTGGAAGATAGTGTTTGGGCGAGCGATCCCATCAGAGAGGAGCCAACCAATCTCCTTCACAGTGACAGGTGAGACCCCCGCCCCCATCTCCTGCTGTTTGCTGGTCCTCTGGAGGGGTCTCTCTCCTCCATCCACGAGGTGAGACACCGCCCGGTCACTCAGTTCTGGACAGGGCCACCAACGCCCCCCCATGTCTGGTTAGTGTCACTCCATGGACCCCTGGCTTCTCTAGTGGGTTTGGGAGTGGGAGGCTATAGTGCTGCTTTGGGTTTCAGGGACTCCCAGCCAGCAGTAACATCTGAAAATTGGGGGCCATCTCATGTCAGTGTCAGGCCCTGATGTCAGACACACCGTGGAGGTGTGGGGGGCATTGGGCACCCCAACAGCAGGGAGGCTCCTAGCTGATCAGTAAAGTTTGTCACTTGGAAGGCACAGCAAAGGGGGAATTTTCACCTGTCATCCTCGCTCACATGAGTTCTACATCCTCAGCCCTGCCGCTTCATTCATAATTGTTGTCAGAAAAGGGATCAATTTCTGAAGTCACCCTGACCCCCTACCGGCACCAGTTTACCTGGATCTCTACGGCCCATGTGTATCAAGGGGAAGCGGCTGCCCTGAGGTGCTCAGGCTCCAATCATGAAAGCACCATTGGATACAAATCTTTCTCTCAGAGCAGGGATTTGGCCTCTGAAGAGGTCCCCGGTCCCAGTGGAGTGACTGGCTGATGCTCACAGCTGAGACAGAGACATTCGTCCCGTACTCCTGCTGTGCACTGGGCAACTCAGTCCAGCCACTGGTCCCACACAGAGATGTCTGGCCTCCTGCTGGGTAACGTGGGCACAGTGCAGGGTTCCCGCTCAGTGAGGTTCAAGGGTGCAGGGAGTTTCGCAGGGAAATTTTTCCATCCCCCTCTAATTCCTGAGATGAATGTAACCTGGTAACATCTGCCCCCCAGCTCCCGGGCCCTTCCAGAGATCCCTGTCAGGTGTTACCCTTCTTCCGTATCTAATCCTGACCCCTGTTTTCCTGACCCCACTGCAGCCCCATCCCTCTCCCTCAGCCCAGACCACTCCCAGTACCTGCCCAGTGAGCCTGTTCCCCTAACATGCTGGGCTACCCCTGGGGTCACAAAGCTGCAGGATCCAATTTGACGTGGCAGCAGGATGGAGCATCTCATTTGGGGGCTTATCCAGGGGCAGCATCACTCACCCCTTGAGGATCAGAGCTCTGGGGTCTGTGATCACACACCTGTCTGTACCAGGTACCCCATCCAGCCAGGGAATCGGACCTGGGAAGAACCAGCCCATCTCCATCAGTCTGGGTTCGGCAGCACTGGGCAGGAGGATTGGGGTGGTTTATGTCTGTGTGTGTCAGGGACTTTTCTCATATATCTCCCTCCCTTCTGTTGTGGGGGTCCCCCTCTCTATCTCTATACTAGACACTGCATCTCCCGCCACACTCTCTCTAGACCTGCTTCACCCCATCTATATTTGAGGGGAGCTGGTCGCGCTCAGGTGCTTGGGTCTAAGGAGTGAGGAATCAATGGGGGATATAAATTATTAAATCAAAGAGGGGGATGGATTTCCAACAAGGTCTCCAGCCAAAGCACTTGGCTGATCAGCATAATTTACGGAGCAGACTGTGAAACGTGCACCTCTGTGTACTGGAGAGTGAAGCGTGGACGTAAGCTCCCATTTGAAAGGGGCCCTCCTGTCCTGGTGTCAGTGATGGGTGAGACCCCATTTCCACCTGCGGGTGGGAGAGATATGAGAGTCATCACTGGGGAGGACCCTTCTCCAGCCCTTCCCAGCTACAGCCAGGAACTGTGCTGCTGCAGCCCCAGACCATGATCCCAGTTCTCCCAGTGCCCCCTGCCTCTCCCCAGCCAGACTGCCCAGAGAGCCATTACCAGAGCCTGGGACTTTCTCCTCTCCCCTCTGCACTGACCCCTCTGCCCCAGATGCTCCTCTGCACAGAACAATCATCTTCCCCTCCCTCTCCTCTCCAGACCAGCCCCCATCCTCTCTGCTTTGCCCTTCCCCCAACTCATTCCTCTTAGGCACGGACCCCACAGCCAAGGAAGGCTGTTAAACTCCAACGTGGCCCCCATCTCAGCCAGGAGGGGCCAGCTGGGGTAACAGCTGAGGCAAAGAAACCAGAGTCCCAGACTTGGATAATACAGGCCAATCAATGGATCATAGATCATACTTCATAGGTTGCCAGTCCAGAAAGGACCACTCTGCTCATCTTGTCTGACTTCCAGCATCGCACAGGGCAGAGAACTGGAGCAGGACGAGTGCTAACATCCCTCTGGTCTCCACTCCTGCCTCTTCTGATTCCCCTTCTGCTTATTATCCTCTCTCCCGCCTTCCACGCTCGACTCTAGTCTTTAAGTTTACATCTGCTCCTTTTACTCCCCTCCTCTTCCTCTCCCTCTTTGCTCTTTCATGCTCCTGATGAGCCTCACACTACAACATTCAGGCCTAACATGGCTGCCCAACTGGGAAAATGTCCTCCTCACTGCTTGACATGACCACGTAACTGGCAACATGGCTGCTATTCTGATGCCAACACAGCCACAAAATGAGGCTGCTCAGCATGACCCAGGACACATTTATCCAATATGGCTGCCTGATTTCCAATATGGCCGCCCTTCAGAGAGCAGCACAGCCTATGGCTACTCAACATAGCCAGTACATGGCTGCCAAACAGAAACAGATCTGGACATCCAACATGGCCATCTTGTGCCTCTCCCCTCTGGGAAGATAGAATCCCACCAGGATCACCCAGCTCTCAGTCTGTCTGGCCAGACTGGGCAAGATCTGCTGAGAGAACTGGGCCCTCCCTATCTACCAAGATCTCCGTAAATATCAGGGGCTGGAACATTAGTAACGGAGGGATGAGAGAAAATGAGTCATGGCCTGGTGCCCCTGTCCACCTTCTGACCCCCATGTCACAGCCTCACATTGTATCTGAGGGAAGCAACCCCCACCCCAGCCCGGCTCTCACCCATTTGTGTGGGGAGCCCCTCAGGATCCTGAAGAGAAGCATGAGACACTGGAGAGAGAATAAAGTTCAACTGTAAATAAATTGAATTCTGGACACCCTCTCCACTTTCTCCACTGCCATGCCTCTGCTGACCCCTGTCCTTTTTTAATCCCCACAGGTCAGCCCCCCCGGCCTTCGCTGAGCATGGATCCCCCATCTGGAGTAGTGAGCGAATGGCTCCCCCTGCTCATCACCTGCACAGCCCCCAGGGATGCTGGTCAGCGGAGGTTTCACTTCTACAAGGACAGTGTCAAGCTCATTCCTGGGAATGCAGGGTCTGACATCAGCAACACAGAGCTCGGCACCAGGTCTATGAACATTTCTGTGCTCCACATCCCACGGGCCGGTTCCAATGACACCGGGGAATTCACCTGCGAGTACGAGGAGAACGTGGGTGGGAGGTGGATCTCATCCCCCAGGAGCCAGGCTGTGAATGTCACTGTTACAGGTGAGACTTCCCTAATTTCTTAATCCAGCTCCTGGTTTGCTCCCATTGGAGAGGAACCATCCCCTGGAGCTCTCCTGGGAAATGGGGTCGGATGAGGTGACAGATAGAAACCAAAGTGGAGATGAACCCCCACACACACCCTTTCTATCTATCATACTTCAATGGCGCACGTGACCTATTATCTGAGCGCCTCACAGTTTTGTTAATGGATTTAGCCCCTCAGAGCCCATTTCAGCAATGGGGAATAGAGGCAAAGAGAAGATGAGTCCCCACAAGGGGGGTTGCAGGATAGCAGGGAATTGACCCCCCATAGCCAGTGTTGAAGGCCAGCCCCATAACCCCTGGACCATGCTTCCCCTCTTTGGAAGGGGAGCAGCCTGTTACAGACGGAATGTGTGTAGACAACAAAGTGAAGGGTTGTCATCACAGCAAATTTGTTTCAAGGGCGGATTCCTCTGTGGGTCCCAGACCTTTTGCCAGGGCTGCCTGGCTGTTCTCATGTCCCCTTCCCTCCCTTTTCTTTGTCTGCAGCATTAACAGCCTCACACCGTACCCGTGATATTCTGCTGGGAATCGGTGGCGTCTTGCTTCTGGTTGGAGCCCTGACTGCTCTGATCTGCTACTGCCATAGGAAGAAAAGAGGTGGGTGAAAGGGGGCAAGGGGCTGTGATCTCCCACCTGCTCCTGCGATATGGTCTCATCAAAAACTATTCTATAGTGATCAGCGTAAATAGTTTTAAACCATTAACAACCACAAAGCAGCATGCCAGAGTGTGGGTATGGAAACCAAATTCTAAAATATGCCTGGCAAATGAGGTATGTACCTTTCAATGAGAAGACAAAGTACAATAAGAACCTAGAGTCAGGGCCGGCTCCAGACACCAGTCGACCAAGCATGTGCTTGAGGCAGCACCTTGTAAGGAGAGGCCAGTCTTCGGGTGGCAGGGCAGTGCTTTAGGGTTTTTTGTTTGTTTGTTTCGGCCAGGCAGCGCTCGGGGGTTGTTTGTTTCAGCGGGGCGCGGCGGTGCTCATGGGGGCTGTTTCAGCGGGACGGGGCGGTGCTGGGGAGGTTGTTTTGGTGGCTCGGCACTCAGGGGGGTTGTTTTGGCGGGGCAGCGTGGCGTGGCGATCGGGGGAGTTGTTTCAGTGGGGCGGGATGGCGCTGGGGGGGTTGTTATAGCACGGCGGGGCAGCGTTTGGCAGGGGTTGTTTCAGCGGCGTAGCACAGCACTCGGGGAGGGTTGTTATGGTGGAGTGGCTTTTTTTTATCTGCTTGGGGCAGCAAAAAAGTTAGAGCCAGCCCTGGCTAGAGTTCTAAAAAAATATTTATAGGCTTTCCAAAGTGTAGCGATACACGTTCAACAAGTCAGATTCCAAACTCAGCTACAGTTTGATTGAAGACAAATCATTTCATTAGATGTGAGCACTTAGACTTTTGGTTGTGGTTAGGGAGAAGTGAGGGGTAAAATAATTTAAAATGTGCAGTCGTCTTCATGCCTCTGGGCTGCGAAAATATAGATTTAAACAAATTCAGATAAATTGTTGGACCATTTTCCCCCCTGTGCTCTAGCAGAAGCCCCAAAATCACACACGCACTGAGATCAATAGTTACAAAGCTGAGTTTACCTTCTTCTTTCTCAAGGTTGCACACTGTAGCTAGGCATTTCCTCACAATCTCTCCCCATCTCAGCTCCGTTCTCATCTGGTTCTGTTTTAGCTCCAAAGCCTCTGAGAAGCACCAAGAGATCTGAGCCCAGAGAACACACCAGGAACCAGTGTCCTAGTTGTGATAATAAGGGATCAAAAGCCACGGGTGCCGGAGCAGAGCGGATGGAACAGGTAACGTGAATGGATTTATAGGCTAAGTTTCAAACCTCAGCACAGTCCAACCACCTGGAAACAGCAAGGTCTGAATCTTTTGCCCAGTCATGAGATGCAGCTGCCTCTCTGGAGTGGGACAGCCAGGTAACAGCAACAAAGAAATGCTGCAGAGGGTTTGCTCACACAGGAGGCAGGGCTGGGAATTCATCGTCCCTTTCCCCATCACCCCAAACCTCCACTGAATCACAGAAATGTGGGGCTGGAAGGGACCTCAAGAAGCCATCTAGTCCAGCCCCCTGTGGTGAGGAAGGATTCCTTCAACCTAGACCATCCCAAAGGCTGTTTGTCCAACAGTTCTTAAAAACCTCCAGTGATGGAGACTCCACAGCCTCCCTAGTCACTACCTTTAGAGATTGTAAGTTTCTCTTAATATCTAACCTAAATCTCCCTTGCCACATATTAAGCCCATTACATCTTGTCCTACCTTCAGTGGATACAGAGAACAACTGAGCACTGTCCTCTTTATAATGTCATGTTATAAGATGGTTATCACATCCCTGCCTCAGCTTTCCTGTCTCTGGACTAAACATGCCCAATTCTTTCACCCTTTCCACATAGGTCGTATTTTCTAAACTTCTGATCATTTTTGTTGCTCTTCCCTGGACCTTCTCCGGTTTGTCCACATCTTTCTTAAGTGAGTTGCACAAAACTCAACACAATACTCCAGCTGAGTCCTCACCAGTGCTAAGTGGGACAACAGTTACCTCCTGTGTCTTACATACAACAGTGCTGTAAATATACCCCAGAATGAGATTAGCCTTTTTCTCAGCAGCATCTCATGCTGTTACTCATCTGCAATTTGTGCTCCACTAGAACTCCTTTCCTGCAGTGCTGCTGCCGTACAGGTTAAACCCCTTCTGTCCTGCTGCCTTTAATTTTTCCTTCCTAAAGGGAGTGCTTTGCACTTCCCTGAATTCCATTTTACTGATTTCAGGGGAATTCTCCCTTTTTTTTTAGATCACTTTGATCTTGTCCTCCAATGTTTTTGCAACCACCTATTTTATAGGCATACTCTCCACTCCAGCACTCAGGTACTTAGCATCTGTGCACCCTTCCCCCTCACCATGTCTCTTTCCTCCCTCACCAGGACTCGGAAGTCACCTACGCGCTTATAGAATTCCCAGCCTCACAGGCCCACAGGACCCAGAGAACAAAAAATCTAAAACCTGCTGAAGCTGATCTGTACAGTGAGGTGGTGACAACGCACACCTGGAAGGCAAAAAAATAAGGAGGGGAGACCCTCTATATGTCTCACTACATGTTCTCCCCCTCCTCCAGGCATTCATATCCTTAACCCTGTATACCCCAAGAGACCTTTTATGCCTCTTGGGGATGGGCAAACCCAAAACACCATTGATAGAATATTTAGCCAACCAGTGTCTTGTCAGGTATCATGTAAAAACTGATAGCCCGTTGGTCATGAACACCACTGCGTGATGTATGCATGGACTGTGTAGCAAGCATTACATATTTATGCTGGAAATATGCTCTGGAGGTAGTTGATAAAGAAGCCGGCCCTAGACAAAGGAACGTGGATTCATGCATCTGCGTGAATCAGGGTAACTGGAGGATAAGAAAAACAGCCTGGCTTGTGTGCTGCTGGCCGGTCTGATGCCCGCTCTTACCCAGGCTGCAGGCATTAGCTGAGAACTTACAACCTCATAGCTGAAGACCAGACCAGGTCACCTGTGTGTTAGATTTGCTCTAAATAGATATTAGTCTTCTAAGAATGTCTTTAGTGTTTAGATTCTGTGAAACGCTTATATGTTGCTGCCTGCATTAATCTCACTGATAATGTCAATATCCCATGTTATAAGTGTTTGCTCTGAAACTGTGAACGCCCACACAGTCTGGAGAGAAACATAACCAAATGTGAAATATGAGTTTGCCACAAGAGGGGTTATTTCCTGCCCAGCAAAAGCAGACACCTGACAAACCATTGTGGAACATCAGAGGACAAACCCTTTGTTGATTGCATCCCCCCACCCATATAGAGGAGACATGGATGGGAATTTGTCCCCTGATCTTGAACTCTGGGAGACAGGAATAAAAATCTCTGAGAAGAAGAAATCGCGTCATTTTGGCTATCTGAACTCAGAAGGGCCAGAGACTCTGAACTGTAGCCAGAGATCTCCAGAAGCTGCCTCCTACGTCTGCCCTGAAAAACTCTTTGAATTGACAGATCACTAAAAATCTATCACTCTTCAGATTTACATGGTAACTCATTGGCGTGCATCTATTTCATTGCTTTTACCTGCAGGTAACTCTCTTATTCCTTTTTCCTTGTTAATAAACCTTTATAATTGGATTGGCGACAGGCGTTGTTTTTGGCATAGAGTGTAGGGTACCAGTTGATCTGGGGTAAGTGACTGGTCTCTTGGGCTTGGAAGCAACCTAAGAGCAATGTGATTTTTGGTGTATGTGACCATTGTGACGGGATCCCCGGGGTGCAGCCTGGGACCAGGGGCGGCTCCAGGCACCAGCACACCAAGCGCGTGCCTGGGGCAGCAAGCGGCGGGGAGGGCGCTCTGCCGGTCTCTGCGAGGGCGGCAGCCAGGCTGCCTTCGACGACATGCCTGCGGAGGGTCCGCTGGTCCTGCGGCTTTGGCTTCCTCCAGGCGCTGTGATCACACAGCACAACCACACGTGGAGCCCCACCCTCAGCGGTATTGCATGAATGATCCCAGAACCACTCATGAATCACACAGGAAAGGCACCAGCCAGATCCCACCAATGCACCTCAGGATAGACCCCTTCTTTATTTTATAATATACCACTTCGTAAACCAGTTTCAAAAGCCCAGGACCCTCTTGTTGTAAACAACTTTCTGTGTGTTCTTAAGGGTTTTTGTCTCTATTCACCACTGATTTTTGTTCCTTATGACAGAGGGCTGCTGCACCTCCATCTTTTTTGAGGGTTTTTTTTTCAGGCCCATGCAATAGTGCACAATTTGATCTTTCAAACAGTCAGAGTTGATCTTCTCACAGTTTGCTACGTTCAGGGTAACCCCTTTGATGTTCATACAAGCCGTTCCTCCCAACAGCTTATACCCCTATGTTTTCGGGCCTGCAAAGACAAACACAGATAGTCAATTTTCAACAGATTTGGTTTTTTGTTTACAGCTACCAAGTTTTATATCACACGTTTGTCCCCTCACCATTCTCTAACTTAATCCTTTTAGATTTCTTACAAATAGTCATTTTCTTAGGCAGGGTCCTGTAACTTTGTGTGCAGAACAGACGGTCAATACAACGCTGTAAGCAGGCATCTTCCAGTTTGGTCAATTTCTTTAAAACACGGCCAGGGCGTCCACTGAATTGCATAGCATTTATCAACGTCACCCCTTGCGCTAAATGTTCTTGGGTTAAGCACAGACATTGCGTAGCATAACCTATGCAATAACGATGTTTAATAAGCTTTCCAAACACAGCTCAGCACACAGGCCCCAGAGCTGGCAGTTTATATCCATTGAAGTCCAAGTCACACAGTCATGGTGCCGCTGGCCTGGCGCATCTATGACACAGCCCTCACAATCTTTGAAAAACTTTCCCTTAAGACAATGATTAAGGACAGCGTAAAAAGCAACACGTACAATAGTCCGCATGACTTTTTTACGCTCATGACATGGCACTGGCTCAATTAGTTACATGCCAAGCCTCCTTCTAAATTCCTCACATCATCCTCAAAGTCCTCTTCAACAATTTATAGCAGTGTTGAGCAAAAACAAGGCAGGCCTGGTTCATCTTCTCTGTTTGATCCAGCGCTGTCCACGGCCTCCTCTAGAAAGGCATCGTTAAGCTGTTGGTAGATTTTCAGACAAGAAACAAGTGTTAAGATCCCACTGCTTGTTTTTACATGTAAGAAGAGTCAGGATAAGCTCTGCCCTGACATCTAGTGGTGAGTTGTGGAGGGTTGTGGAAAAGAACTTCAGGGGCTGATCTCATTTGCATAGGCACACCCACTCTGCCTAGATGGTCACTTTGGCTGCTGTCAGAGTCCAGTTTCTCTGTTACTGGGGCAGGAAGAATAAACTGTTATTATCCTGATTATGTGAATCAAGGACAGTGGAACTCTACTTGGCCTTTTGTTATGATTGGGAGAAGACTCGCCATCAACTAAACAGCAGTCGCCAGGCAAGGGACATGGGTCCCAAAACCCAGTGAACTGAGAGGGCCTGGGGATGAACATTGCTAAATGGTTCTATTAAGGGTTTAGTTACAGGCTGTTGAGCTGAATTCACTTTGGGCCAATGGTGCATCAGCCCTGGGGCTCACCTAGTACAAGCTGAAATCACTAAAGACCTAAAATTATTGAGTGTTGTATTAAGGGGAGGGTGGCTGAAGATATGTTGCTGAGCAGCTGGTGGAGCAGTTTGCAGGACAGCTGTCAGAGTGGAGTGGCTGGTGGAGCAGTTTGCGGGATGGCTGCCAGAGTGGAGCAGAGCCCCACAGGGAGGCAGGGCAGTTGGCCTTGGACCACATAATGTGCCCCTTAAAACACCCCCTGCCCCATTTCCACCCACGTGGGGAGATAAAACTCTGCAGATGAAGTTTTGAACTCTGGGGCTGCATTGACCAGGGACAGAGAGTTTCAAGTTGCTGGACTTTGGGTGACTTTAGGTTGCTGGACTCAAGAACTGCTCTGAGGAAAGGACAAGGCCTAATTTGCTTGGGAGTGGGTCTTTTGCTCATGGTTGGTGTTACAATTCCTGTTTGTGGTGTTTCCACAACATAACGCCGCATTGTTTCTCTGTTATTAAAAGGCTTTTGCTACACTCCAACTCCGTGCTTGCAAGAGGGGAACTATTGCCTCTTAGAGGCACCCGGGGAGGTGTTATGTTATTGTCCCAGGTCACTGGGTGGAGGCTTGAACCAGTTTTGCATTGCATTATTGGAACAGAACCCCTAGAGACTGAACCCGGCCTTTGTTGCTGCCAACTCCGATGGTCAGAAGGGTTACATACATTTACACAACCCCGGTTCCTAACCCCATTACACACACACACACACGCACACACGCACACACACATGCAGAAATCCTCTAACATTACTTCTAAATTGTTGATTTACCTAAGCGACGTACCTTGTCTGCCAGTGACTCCCCTCAGCTACATTTGCCTCCCCCCTCCATTCATTGACTCACCCCGATGGGCCCCTGTCATGGGGGGACTCAGTGTAATGGACAGATGGGGGCTCAGGTTCCATGGCCTGTCCAGCCCTCACTCTCTCTGTGGAAGAGGAGGGGGATGCCTGCCCCCCCCCGACAAAACCCTCTTCCCCCTCAGTCCCCCCCCAACCATCTCAGCAAGGACAGGATATGTCGTTACCTGTGGGGAACACAAGCCTGAGGAGAATCTGGAAAGAGGCTGGAAGAGAAGAGAAGAGGGTCCAAGAGCTCTGGGGAGAGGATGGGGGCTACTGGGATGGAGGGATATGGGGCAGAGTGGGGGAGGAGTCTCTGGGCAGACACACAGAGGGTTGGGGGCTGAGGGAGATCACTTACCCAGCACAGGCAGAAGGAGAGTTAGTGCCATGCTGAGTTGGTCACTCTGAGATGGGAGCTGGGCAGTGGCGTAGCCAGGTTTTCAGCATAGGGGGAGCAAAAAACGTAAAAAAGGTGCCCCCCCTTGTCTCCCCCTCTGGCCACGCCCCCAGACTGGAACACTTCCCCCCCTGCACCTTCCCTCCTGCGCTTCCATGCTGGCCTGCAGCCCCGCGGCTCCTCCGGCCATGCTGTGGGCAGTGCCAGCAGGCGTGGCTTCTGCTCTGGGCTGCTGCTGCCGCCTCGCGGCTCCTCCAGCCGTGCGGCCGGCAGGCGCTGCTTCCACACCTGCCAGCCGGAGCAGAAGCTGCTGCTTCCGCTGAATCCCACCAGCTACACTACTGGAGCTGGGGTCTCCACTCAGTCACCAGCTCCATCTGGGTGCAAGGAAGGAGACAGGCCCCTCTCCTCTGAGGGATGCAGAGGAAGTCATAGCGTTAGTTGCAGTCACCACTTAGCTGGGCGGCTGGACATGCAGCACCGTCTCAGGTAAGGAGGGACTGAGGGCAGCTAACCACTTCCCGACACCTTCTCCAAGACCTGCACTGGCAGCTGTAGCTCAATGAAGGGCTGATGGGAGGGGCCAGAGTCTCAGCTGGTTTAAAGGAATCTCTGGTTCTGTATTCTGGGCATTGTAAGTTTCAAGCCTTCATATGAGGCAGAGATTTCAATTACCCAAGGTCAAAGCGCTTTGGGGATTGACTTTATCTACCCTTTCATGACCCATAAACACCATGGAGATAATTTTCCAAACTCTGTGGCTCGTCTACAGCAGAAAGAAGGATAAAAGATAATGCCAAATAAACTGGGCTGAAAAGTTTAACTGGAAACAGAGCAGCGGGTTGATTCCCATCTCCAACCCACTAGAGCCCACTTCCCTCCCAAAGCCTGGAGTGAAACCCATACACCCTGACTCCCAGACTCCCTGACTGTATCCATTAAACCCCACACCTGTCCCAGAGCCAGGAATAGAACCCAGGAGTCCTGGTTCCCAGATCCCCCTGCTGGCTGCCTCAAAAGAACACACATGGGGAACAGAGAGAACTCTCCACCATGAACATTCGAACAATTTAATGGAATGTCTCAGAGATGGAGAGTGTCACAGAATTTTACTGTTGTCCTACAGCCCTTGTGGGCACTGCCTGGGAACCTCTTGCAGACGCTGGAAGACACAAACACAAGAAGCAATGAAGGGTCATCAACCCTCCAGGCTCCATTTCACACCAGGTCCTGCCTTGTGAGCTGTGATAAACTCCAATTTCTCACACTCTGCCATGCTGAGTGACCCCAACCATATTCTGTGTATTCCTTTGGGGGTGCTGTACTGCCAGAAACAGGGCAGGGGCTCAGCAGGGGGCGCTTTCCCATGCCAGGCAGCGCTGGCTGCCATGCCCTGTGCAGTGCTAGGGGCCACTGTGCTTCGGGAACCAGAATAGGTGTCTCCTTAGAGTGCACTGTGCTGCTGGATTTGTCATCTCGTGGAAGGTGTGCAGAGAAGCTAATGACCTGCCTGGTCATTAAATACCCACTGACTCTTCACATGCACAATTCTTGTTCTCTAAATTCCCACCTCTACTTTGACTGGGCACATAAATCTTGCTCTGCTGAACTTATGTATATCGGTCCCGTGTCTTTGTACAAGAGCTGCAGAGTCCTACACTAAGGGAGATTGGATGGTGGCTGGGATCACTGCTAGCTGATGTTGCGCAAATGCTGCCATGCTTGGGTGCCATCTTTTGGGGTTTCATCCACACCCTCCTGCCCCATAACCTTTGGTCCCTTGAAATGGTCGGCTGCTGCAGCTCCCTGTTGGACACTCCCTGCCAGCAGACAGGCACGTACTGAGCATCTGCGATCAACAGACCTGGTTTAGCAACACCGACTCCAGCAGCCTGCTTGGTACCTCTCACCATGCCCTGGTCTTCACAAGTCTTGGTTACTACTAACCATGGGACCCCAATGCTTCCCTGGCCCAAATTTCCCCACAAACCATCTGCCCAGAAATGTCCAGCCCTCTACTGGAGCATCCAGAGAAATAATAAGGCCCACTTGCTCCTTTAAAGAGACAATCCACAGCTGCTCACCACATTAACTGGAGTTACCAGTGACTTGAATTCACATTCAGCCCTGGATTGGTTTAGATTAAAATAAAACAAATTTATTAACAACAGGCTACAGGTTAACAGGTTAAGTGACGCCAAGTGAAAAGAATCCAAGCGAAAAATTATTACAAGAAAATCACAGTGGCATTGGCCACTGTTGGTAGATAGATACTGGGCTAAATGGACTTTTGGTCTGACCCAGTACAGCCGTTCTTAAGTTCTTATGTTGTAAAATGCAGCTGAAAGGCTAAAACTCAGTGTAGCCAGGCATAGTCTGCATTCAAGATGGTTTCACTCTCTACTATGAATGGTCCAGCCTGGCTGACTGGCTCTCGGTCAGAACCTTCCACCAAACTCTGAGCCACAGGTTTCCCCTGTAGTCCAAGGCAGAAGATAACTTGGAGGTTCACTGACCCTCTCTCTACTGTCCCTGAGAGCATATCTCTTTAAGTTCCTTGATGCTGCTTCAATAAGCGTGAAGGTCTCTTGGGGGTGCCACTCCAGCCCCCGCTGATAGCTGAGTCGTTATCTCCTCTCCTTCGTGTCTTTGAAGATTTCCAGAAAGCCTTTGAAAAGGTCCCTCACCAAAGGCTAATAAGAAAAGTAAGCAATCATGGGATAGGAGGGGAGGTGCTCTCCTGGATTGATAACTGGTTAAAAGACAGAAAACAAAGGGTAGGAATAAATGGTCAGTTTTCAGAATGGCGAGAGGTAAATACTGGGGTCCTCCAGGGGTCTGTACTGGGCCCAGTCCTATTCAACATACTCATAAATGATCTGTAAAAAGGAGTAAACAGGGAGGTGGCAAAATTTGCAGATGATACAAAACTACTCAAGATAGTTAAGTCCAAAGCTGACTGTGAGGAGTTAGAAAGGGATCTCACAAAACCGGTGAGTGGGCAACCAAATGGCAGATGAAATTCAATGTTGATAAATGCAAAGCAATACACATTGGAAAACATAATCCTAACTAAACCTATAAAATGACAGGGTCTAAATTAGCTGTTGCCACTCAAGGGAGAGATTTTGGAACCATTGTGAATAGTTCTCTGAAAACTTCCATGCAATGTGCAGCGGCTGTCAAAGAAGCTAACAGAATGCTGGGTGTCATTAGGAAAGGGATAGATAATAAGAAATGTAACAAGGGGGAGTGGCCTCCCTCCAGACAGATGGAGGGACAACCTCAACTACCCTGCTGGAAGGACACCCTCTCCCGCCCTGCCGGAAGCAGAGGGGAGAGACAGGAACCTGCAATATAAAAGGCAGGCCCTCCAGCGCAGTTGAGGACGAACCACCAGAGGAGAAGGACATCTTCCATCCACTGCTGGAGCTCAGACCCAACACAGCCCACTACAGCGCCCGTGACCCAGAGGGACTGCCAGAGCTTCCAGTTGCCAGACACACTGAGGAGCTGCTGGGGCTGCCATTAGCTATTTGTCCCAGTGAAATGAACAATGACTCTGGGACCCAGAAACCCTAGCCCCAAATGGAAGTGTAGGAAGTAGCCCAGGGCAGTGGTTCTCAACCAGGGGTATGTTTACCCCTGGGCACACCCAGAGGTCTTCCAGGGGGTGCATCAGTTCATCTAGATATTTGCTTAGTTTTCCACAGGCTACACAAAATGCACTAGCGAAGTCAGTTCAAATGAAATCTTTATCCAGACAATGACTTGTTCGTACTGTTTTAAATACTACACACTGAAATATTTATATTCCAGTTGATTTATTTTATATTGTATGGTAAAAATGAGAAAGGAAGTAATTTTTCAGTAACAGTGTGGCTGTGACTCTTTTGTATTTTTATATCTGATTTTGTAAGCAAGTAGTTTTTAAGGGATGTGTAACTTACGTATGCGCATGACAAATCAGACTCCTGAAAGGGGTACATTAGTCTGGAAAGGTTGAGAGCCACTGGCCCAGGGGAGCTGAATTTAGTTCAGCTGCATCGTTGACTAACAGCTAGGCAGCATGTTGTGGCTGGATTTCTCCACTGATCCAGTGGGGGCCGCTCCACCACCCTTACGGCCCTGGGCTAGAGTCGGGTGGGCCTGGGTCCCCCTTCCCCTGCCACCCACCCAGGGATGGCAGGCTTCCCATTCTAGGCCAAAAGGCCTGTATTTGTTGCTGGTTTTCCAGAGCCAGGACCACCAACAGTTTGCTGCCCAGCCCTGCTTGAGTGCCTGGGCTTAGAGACTTTAATGCTCTGCTCTGACTACAGGGGAGGATCCTGTAACTGTCTGGTTCCCCACCTTGGGTGGGGATCTGGGCACCTAGACTTATTACTGCTCTGTCCTGAATACAGGCCAGAGCCTCCTAACTCCTAGTTGCCCCACCCTGCCTGAGGGCCTGGGCTTATAGATCTTGCTGATCTAACCCAATTGCAGGCTACAGCCCCTTGTTTGGTGCCCCGCCCAGTCAGGGGGTGGGGGGAAGGCTTTCCTGAGGACCCCGCAAACAGCTTCTGACTCATGGCTGATATGACACTACAGGGACTTATGAGCAGGTCACCTGGTGCTGGACTCCATCTTAGAATAGCAGTGTTCTTCCACTGACTGACTTGGGAACCAAGTTTTGACACAAAGGGTTCCTGCCATATGCAAAAGTGAATTAAAGCAGGGGAGTGACCTCAGCGCAGTTCTTCACTGACTCCCCACCCTAAGAGACTTCTGGAAACACCTGAGGAACAAAGACTGAACTGGGGGGAAGGGCTGGACCCAGACTAGATGGATTTTTAGCCTGTGAACGAAATACCTGGGGATTCCAAGCTGTAAGTTAATGCAGCTTACTTTGTAAGAGCCTGCATCTGCTTGCATCTTTTAAGGTGAGAATTTGCTATTCATACCCAATCTATGTAGTATAAGAGCATAAGCACATAAGAATGGCCATGCTAGGTCAGACCAAAGGTCCATCTAGCCCAGTATCCTGTCTTCCGACCCAGTCAATGCCAGGTGCCCTAGAGGGAATGAACAGAACAGACAATCATCAAATGATCCATCCTCTGTCATTCATTTCCAGATTCTGACAAACACATCCCTGCCCATCCTGGCTAATAGCCGTTCATGGACCTATCCTCCATGAATTTATCTAGTTCCTTTTTTATCCCTTTTATAGTCTTGGCTTTCACAACATCCTCTGGCAAAGAGTTCCACAGGTTGACTGTGCATTGCGTGAAGAAATATGTCCTTGTGTTTGTTTAAACCTGCTGCCTAGTTAATTTCATTTGGTGACCCCTAGTTCTTGTGTTATGCAAAGAAGTACATAACATTTCCATATTTACTTTCTCCATACCAGGCATTATATTAAGCTTAGTTTGCGTGTTTTGTTTATTTGTTAGGTAATCTGTTTTGATCTGATTGCTATCCCTTATAATCACTTAAAATCTATTGTTTGCAGTTAATAAACTTGGTTTTGCTTTTTTGAAAACCAGAGTGCGTGTTAATCATAAGTTGGGGCAGAAAGCTGTTGTATATTTCCTCTCCACATTGAGGGAGGGGAAGAATTTCATTAGCTTACGCTGTACAGTTCCCTGTGCAGCACAAGATGGTATATTTTAGGGTTTACACTCCAGAGGGGCGTGTGTGCCTTAGGAACTGAGAGGTGTCCTAGCTGAGCCTTCCCATGCAGTGGCTGGTTAAAGAACCTGGTTAAAGAACTGCAGCTGGGTGTGTCCCTACCTGTATGTGTGCTGGAGCCTGGGAGAGGGCTTGGCAGACTGGTTACAGCAGTACAGCATAAAGGCAGCTGAGGCTGGTGGGTTGGGGGGCTCAGTGGTACCCCAGTTCCAGGTGGCACCCCGGAGCGGGGAACCCTTCACACCCACATATTGAAAATTGCATGCAGATCTGGTTGCCCCATCTCAAAAAAGATATATTGAAATTGGAAAACATACGGAAAAGGGCAATGAAAATAATGAGGGTTATGGAACAGCTTCCATATGAGGAGAGATTAATAAGACTGGGACTTTTCAGTTTGGAAAAGAGACGACTAAGGGGAGATATCACTGAGGTCTACAAAATCATGACTGGGGTGGGAAAAGTAAATAAAAAGTAAATAAGGATGTAAATAAGTTCACACAACACACAGTGAACCTGTGGAACTCGTTGCCAGAGGATGTTGTGAAGGCCAAGACTATAACAGAGTTAAAAAAAGAACTAGATAAATTCATGGAGACTAGAGCCATTAGCAGCAATTAGCCAGGATGGACAGGGCTGCAAAACCATGCTTTACCGGAAGCTGGAAATTTACTACAGGGGATAGATCACTTGATGATTACCTGTCCTATTCATTCCCTCTGAAGCACCTGGCATTGGTCACTGTCAGACGACAGGATACTGGGCTAGATAGACCATTGGTCTGACCCATTATGGCTGTTCTTATGTTCACCACATGTGCACATTGTAATTCTTTTGGCACTGGTCACCCTGCTTCATTTCTATTCAAGCACTGGTCAGACCTGGTTCCCTTTTTTTCAAATACAGACTTTAAAAGAGACTAGCAGAGGGTGACCATATCTCCACCAATGGCACTCTCACTGTTAAATTATTGACCAATGTGACTGGAAGTTTCAAATGATACCTCAGAAGGCTGGGTTGGTACACACTTCATTGCAGCCATGTGTAGGGTGCTTGAGAATTGTGCTGCTGTGAAACAGTAGCCATGCCCTCCCCAGACATGGCTGCATTTTGGTTGGTTGCTGGAGCCTGCATGGTGCCTAAAACGCTTTCAGATACCGTGGATGTTTCTCAGATCTCACTCTTGGAATTTCCACTAGAACCTTCTACCCCTCCATCCCCAGGCTGAAATTCAAGGAGAGAGATCGTAGCCCAAACGAGTCACCCTGTGGAGAGAATCCAAGGCACAGAATGAAGGTCCCCCTTCACAGAACAAGCCAGTTACCTGGGTCTAGAAGTATCAGTGTGAGACGAGGAAGATGGAGCCATTGATGAGGAAAAAGGAGCCATCCAGCACCAGCTCCTGGATGCACAGGAAACTGCGAGCTGCAGAGAGAGGAGAATAATGAGTGCAACAGCAGGTGAACATCACTGCTAATGGTGATGCACATAATGTCCGCGTGCTTGTGCCTCCAGGACTTATGACAAACTCCCCTGGATCTCAGGAGCCATCAAGGTGAGATGCGGAACCCACCCCAGACCTTCTCTCTTAGACTGGTGGATACGAACCCCTGATTCTTTCCATCTATGTGTCTTTTCTGCTCCTCTCTTTCTGTCCTCCAACACTGTGACGTGCCCTGACCAAGGGCACTGAGTGCTGGTTGTTCACTTGACAACTGTGTCTGGGGTTTGAGGGTGAATTTATGTGGAAGGTTATTAAAAACCATAGCCCGCCTCACCTGACACTGTGATGTTCACGGCCCAGCTCCTTGGGGACAGGATCCACTTCCCACTCACATTCTCCTCATACTCGCAGGTGAATTCTCCTGTGTTATTGGAACCAGACCACAGGATGCTGAACACAGAGATGTTCATAGAGCATATCCTGGACTCTGTGGTGTTCACCTCAGACCCAACGTCCTTGGGGAAGATCTTGGCTCCATCATTGTAGAAATGAAATGTCCTCTCGCCAGCATCCCTGGGGGCCATGCAGGTGATGAGCATTGGGAGCCCTTCACTCACTGCTCCAGACGGAGGATACACGTTCAGCACCGGCTGGGGAAGGATGTCTGAGGGGAGGAGCAAAGGGAAGGGTTCAGCAGGAATAGGGCAGTGCGGGAAATGGAGCTGATGCCCAGAGTTCAGTTTACCCAGGGCTGACCAGTGCTCTCTCTCCAGAGCCTCTTGCTTCACCTCACGACCCAGAGGGGCTCCGTGCAGAAATGAGTGAGATCTTGGCTAGGGGATGCCTATGGCTTCCTTCAGATACCATGTGGGGCTGTGATTTGGGGATTATAAGGTGGCCAGAGTCACCAGGAGGTGATTCATTTTCTGTCACCCTTCCATTACTAATGCCCTCGCCCCCAATATTTATGGAGCCATCTTTAGATAGGGAGGGCCCAGAGTATCTGACAATCCCACCCCATCTGGCCAGACTTTCTGAGACTTGGATGGCCTCGCCGGGATTCTACCATCCCACAGGGTAGAGGTGCAAAGAAGCCATGTTTGATGCCCAGGTCTGTGTCCATTGGGCAGCCATGTTCTTGGCCATGTTGAGCAACCATATGTTGTGCTGCTCTCTGAGGAACGGACATATTTGAAATCAGGTAGACATATTGGGTAGACATGTCCTTCGCAGTCTTGAGCAGCCATGTTCTGTGACTGTGTTGACATCAGTATAGTGGCTATGTTGCTGAATGTGTGGGATTCTAGAATATTGAGGAAGCCATTTTCTCAGTTGAGCTGCCATTTTGGGCCTAAACATTGTGATGTGAGGCTCATTGAGAACATGAACATGTCTGTAACAGCCCCTTCTCATTCCAAAAAGGGGAAGGATGGTCCAGTGGTTATGGGGCTGACCAGGGACATGGCTATTGGGGTTGAATTCCCTATTGTACCACAGACCCTGTCATAAACAGACAGTTACGGGTTAATGCCTCTTTTACCTGTAAAGGGTTAAGAAGTTCACCTAGCCTACCTAACACCTGACCTGAGGAACCAATGGGAGGACAAGATGTTTCAAAATGAAGGAGGGAAGTTTCCTTTGTTTAGTCAGTTTTTCAGTTTCAACTGGAGTGAAAAAGATCAAGGAACCCGCCTCTTATCAGAGTAGTAAGTTTTAGAAAGGAATAAATGGGTTTATGCTTATTTCTTTGCAACCTGTCTTGTGCAATTAGAGGAATAGTCATATTGGGTATTTGAGTATTTTTTGTGTAACTACGTTTTTGCCCAGGGGAACATCCTCTGTGTTTTGAATCTGTTTTCTGAGAAAGTAGCTGGTAGGCTAATCTCTCCCAGAGGGTTTTCTTTTACCTTTCTTTTCTTTAATTAAAAGCCCAGGGGAACATCCTCTGTGTTTTGAATCTGTTTTCTGTGAAAGTAGCTGGTATGCTAATCTCTCCCAGAGGGTTTTCTTTTACCTTTCTTTTCTTTAATTAAAAGCCTTTTTTTAAAAATAACCTGATTGATTTTTCCTTGGTTTTTAGATCCAAGGGCATTGGATCTGGATCCACCAGGAGTTGGTGGGAGAAAGGAAGGGGGATGGCTAATTTCTTCTTGTTTTAAGATCCAAGGGGTTTGGATCTGTGTTCACCAGGACATTGGTGAAGTCTCTCAAGGCTACCCTTGTGGGACTTACCCTCTCTTTGCCTCCATTCCCCATCTCTACAATGGGCACAGAGGAGCTATATCCATTAACAAACTGTAAGCAGCTCAGATACTTGGGCCATCAAAGAACTGGGTTAGGGGTTGGGGCTGACTGCCTTCAGCTACCATGTGGGTCTGGAATGTGGGGATCATAAGGCAGCCAGGGTCACCAGGATGTGACTCTTGTTCTGTTACCTCTATATTATTAATGCCCCAGCTCTTGATGTTGGTAGATAGGGAGGGCCCAGGGCATCTGGCAATCTGAGACCAGCCTGGCTGAGAGCTGGAAGGTCCCGGTGGTATTCTACTGTCTTAGAGGGTAGAGGCACAAGATGGCTGGGTTGGATGTCCATATCTGTGTCCATTGAGCAGCCATGTTCCTGGCCATGTGGAGTGGCCATGTCTTGTGCTGCTCTCTGAAGGGCAGCTATATTTGGAAATCAGGTAGACATATTGTGTAGACATGGTCTTGGCTGTGCTGGGCAGCCATGTTATGTGGCTGTGTTGATGCTGGTATAGTGGGCATGTTGTCAGTTGTGTGAGCATTTAGGAGAGTGAGGTGGCCATTTTCTCAGCTGGTCAGCCCTGTTGGGCCTAAATATTGTGGCATGAGGCTCATCAGGGACATGAAAGAGCAAAGAAGGGGCAGAAGAGGAGGAGAATAACAGGAGCAGGTGCAAATTCAAAGACTAGAGTCCAACGTATGATGAGGGAGAGAAGTGGAATCAGAAAAGGCAGGTGTGGGGGCCAGAGGGATGTTAGCACCGGTTCTGCTCTACTTCTCTGGTCTGTGCAATGCAGGAGGCCAGACTAGATGGGCACAGTGGTCCTTTCTGGCCTGGCAGCATATGAAATATTGTCTGTGATCCATTGACCAGCCTCGATTATCCAAGCCTAGGGCGCTGGTTTCTTTACTTCAGCTGTGATCCCAGCTGATCCCTCCTGGTTGAGATGGGGAGTGCATCAGAGACCTGCTCCCTTCCTTGGTTGCGGGCTCTGTGCCTAAGAGGAATGAACTGGTGGAAAGAAGAAGGCTGGGACTCAGTCTGGAAAGCAAAGAGAGGGGAAGATGATTGTTCTGTGTAGAGGAGTGTCTCATAGACTCATAGACTTTAATGTCAGAAGGGAACATTATGACTGTCTAGTTTGACCCCCTGCACAACACAAGCCACAGAATCTCTCCCACCCACTCTTGTAACAAACCCCTAACCTATGTCTGAGCCACTGAAGTCCTCAAATTATGGTTTAAAGACTTCAAGGTGCAGAGAATCCTCCAGCAAGTGACCCATGCCCCTTGCTGCAGAGGAAGGCGAAAAACTCCCAGGGCCTCTGCCAATCTGCCCTGAAGGAAAATTCCTTCCCAACCCCAAATATGGTGATCAGCTAAACCCTGAGCATCTGGGCAAGACTCACCAGCCAGCACCCAGGAAAGAATTCTCTGCAGTAACTCAAATCCCACCCCATCTAACATCCCATCACAGACCATTGAGCATATGTACCTGCTATAATCAAAGATCAATTAATTGGCAAAATTAGGCTATCCCATCACATCATCCCCTCCATAAAATTGATAAGCTCAGTCTTGAAGCCAGATATGTCTTTTGCCTCCACTGCTCCCCTTGGAAGGCTGTTCCAGAACTTCACTCCTCTGATGGTTAGAAACCTTCATCTAATTTCAAGTCTGAACTTCCTGGTGGCCAGTGTCTGGGGCAGAGGGGTCAGTGCAGAGGGGAGAGGAGAAAGTCCCAGGTTCCGCTAATGTGTTTCTGGGCAGTCAGACTGTGGGCATTGCCGGGGAGAGGCAGAGGGCACTGGAAGCACTGGAATCATGGCCTGGGGCTGCAGCAGCGCAATCCCCAGATGTAGCTGGGAAGGGACGGAGAAGGGCCCTCCCCAGTGTCAACCCTCATGTCTCCCAGGTGGATATTGGGTCTCACCCATCACAGACATTGTGAAAGGAGGGCTCCTTTTGGATGGGATCTGTTGCCCAAGCACCATTATCCAGTACACACAGCTGTACACTTCACTGTATTCTGTGTAAGTCGTGGTGATCAGCCAGGTGTCCTGGCTGGAGTCTCCTTAGGAGATCTGCTCCTGTCTTTGACTGAAGAACCGGTATCTCTTCACTTCCTCTCCAAAGGGAGCTGAGCACCTCAGCATTACCAACTCCCCTGGGATATAGATGGGGTGCAGGGGGTGGAGAGAGAGCGTGCGGGGTGGTGGAGGGTCTGGAATAAAGGTAAAAGGGGACCCACAAAATGAGGAGAGGAGACAGATGAGCAAAGTCCATGGCACACACAAAACACCCCAATCTCCCTGCCCAGTGATGCCTCCCCCAGGCTGCTAGAAACAGGCTGGCTCTTCCCAGATGTGATCTGCTGGCTGGATGGGTGTACCCAGAACAGATGGGCGTGTAACCCAGAGACTCCCAGCCCTTTGACATTCAGTGTATAAGGAAGCTGCTCCCGGATCAGCCCTCAGCTGAGATGCTCCATCCTCCCACAATGTGGAATTGGATCCTCCAGGTTTGTGACCCTGGGGCAGCCCAGGGAACAGGCTCTCCAGAGGGGTATCCAATGTGCTCAGGGAGAGGGACGGGGCCGCAAGGGGGGTTGGAAAACAGGGGTCAGTGTTAGATACAGAAGAAGGATCACACCTGGCTGGGATCTGTGGAAGGCCCTTGGAGGTGAGGGGCCGATACTCCAAGGCAAAATTCATTTCAGGAATTAGCACGGATTGGAGACTTCTCTGTGGGAAACTCCCTGCACCCCTGCACCTCACTGAATCCCAACCCTGCACTGTGCCCATATATTTCCCAAATGGAGGCAGGGCCTCTGGGATCCACTGACTGGAGTGGGTTGCCCAGTGCACAGCAGAGGTACGTGATAGGTGATCTCTGCCTGAGCTGTGAGCGTCAACCAGTCACTCCACTGGGACCGGGGACCTCTTCAGAGACCAAATCCCTGCCATGATAGACTAATTTGTGTCCTATGATGCTTTCTCCCCAGGGGCCAAGCACAGCAGGGTAGCATTTTCCCTTCCCATACTCATGGGCAGTGAGGGATCCTGGCATATTGGTGCCGGCATGGGGTCAGATAACATGATAGCAACCAATCCCTCTAATGACAGAAATCAGGACTGAGGAATCCAGGCAGCTGCAGGGCTGTAGATTTACAGAGGGTGGCCCTGACCGTGCCCACTTGGGACCCCAGTGCTTTGAGCTTGCCCACAGCAGTGACCTGTTAGTTCCTAGTCTTTGATGATCAGTAGAGACCTTGTGAGACCAGCACAAAGCGTCTGAGATGCTGGGAGTGGCCCTGAACACAGACAGGGGGTGAAGCTGGGATGTTGGGGTGGGCTTCAGATTCCCAGGGTCTCTCCAATCAAACAGCAGGAAAAACAGGGGCTCACCTGTCACTGTTATGGAGACAGAGCTGCTGTTCCTAGACGAGATCTCTCGATGGGATTCCAGTCTCCAGTACGCACAGGTGTATGTCCCAGCATTTCCCTTCTCTGCTGTGAACTCCAGCTGGGCTCCAGCATTAAAGTTGAGGACTATGCTGGGGTCCTGCTGCCCTTTCTGATAGAAGAATCTGTATCCTGAAACCTCCTCATGCCCAGGAGCCGAGCATGTGAGGTTAACTGGCTCCCCTGGGAGATACTCTCTGTACCAGGGGTTCTGGGAGAGCTTGGGGGACAGCGGGAGATCTAGAACAGAGGCGGAGGGGTCAGTGCAGAGGGAGAGGCCATGATGGAATGAGGAGAATGGAGAAGGGGGCAGAGATGGTCCTGGACAGACATGATCACAAACCAGCATCATCTCACTGCCCGGCACCCACCCCTATGCTGGGAAATAAACCACGGCCCGTTTCTCTCTCTCTCTCTCTCCCCCTCTGTCCCCCCCCCTTGGGATCTAAGAAAAGATCCCAAGGCCAGAAGGGACCTCGGTGATCATGGAGTCCGACCTCCTGTATCACCCAGGCCCTAGGACTTCCCTGAACTGACTCTTCTGTGACCTACAGCAGATCTCTGAGAGAAACATTCAGCCTCAATCCAGAAACCACCAGCGCTGGAGAATCCACCACAACCCCTGGGGAATTCTCCCAGTGGTGAATTCCTCTCACTGTGAAAATCTGCACCTTATATCCAGTCTGCATTTGTCTAGCTCCAGCTCCCAGTCGCTGGGTCATGTTAGATCTTTGTCTGTTCTGTTGAAGAGCCGTCGATTGCTCAATTTCTGTTCCCCAGGTGGGAACTACTAGTCTGTGATCAACTCCCCCTTAACCTTCTCTTTGTTCCACTAAACACCTCCAGCTCCTGGAGTCTCTCACTACAAGATGGACCCACCCTTTGTAGGGCCGGGCAAATTCCAGCTTCCCCTATCTGTGAAACGTAACACCCCCTCATCCCACAGCCTGCTCCCCCCGATAGTATCTCCCCACTGACCCCCCAGTGTGCTGCTTTCCCCTCCCTTGCACAGAGGAGATGGCAGAGTGAGTGGGGCCCAGACTGTGCCGAGGAACAATTCAGGGATGGGGACAGGAGCCCAGGAAAGAATCTGCTTTTCTCATCAGGGATTAGGGCAGGGGTGGGCAAACTTTGTGGCCTGGGGGCCACATTTGGGTGGCAAAATGATATGGAGGGTTGGGTAGGGAAGGCTGTGCCTCCCCAAACAACCTGGACCCCACCTCCTATCCGACCCCCACACTTCCTGCCCTTACGGCAGCACAGCTGCGGGGGAGGAGGGACAGTGGGGGAGGGGCTGGGTCTAGCCTTTCCAGAAAGGAGCTCAAGAGCCGGGCAGAATGGTCTCACAGGCTGGATGTGGCCCACGGGCCGTAGTTTGGCCACCTCTGGATTAGGGACATCAGGAACAGAGCTGGGGGAGGAAGGATCCTTCTTCCACCTGGTTCACCCCAAAATCCCCACACTCTTCATCCAAGGGGAAGTCGGATGCAAAAATGGGGATTGTTGATCCAAATGGTTCAATCCCAAGATCCCATTTCCATCAGAGTATTCACCCCACGTTCTCTATCCAGGGGCAGTGGTAGAAGAGGGGGGAGAATCTGTCAGCTGATTATCAGACCTGCCTAGCTGTAACTAGAAGGCATTGAAGAGAAATGATAAAGCTCAGGCGGATGTGGGGAAGGGAAGGGAGTGGTTTTCCACCCACTGTGTTTCCTCTGGGGTCTCTGCAGAACCTGCTTTTAATGTTCCAGTGGGCGGTGCTGGGTCTGTGTCCCCTGGCCCTGAGTCCTGTGTGGGAGCCCAGAGTTGGGGCAGGGAGAGCTTTCCCCCTCCACACATAGCCCCACAGTGATGGGTCCCTGCCCAAGGGGGACTCAGTGTAAGGGGGAGGTGGGTGTTCAGTCTTCATGGCCCATCCAGCCCTCGCTCTGTCTGATGAGGCTGCCAAGGAGGGGCTCAGTAGCACCATGTGGATGGGGGCATCTTCTCCCTGTGGCTTCGGCTGGGACCCACCAAATGTACGACCCCAAGCAGGCACCAGCTGGGGTCACTTTTCTGCCCCCACGGACATGGCACTGGACTGGAGCTGCTGCTGCTGGGGCAGGTTCCATGGGAGATGACTGTGAACGGGGCAGCCTGGCTCTCTCTGGGATGACACGGGGGCACCCAGGGATCCCCCATCCTTGCTATTCCAAACACCACAGTGTGAGAGGAGGGGGATCCCCAGCCCCACTCCCTGAGATGCCCACCCCACACCCTCTGTGAGCATCTCATCAAGGACAGGAGACATCGTTACCTGCGGGGGACACTGGCCTGGGGAGAATCTGGAGAGAGGCTGGAAGAGAAGAAACGAGGGAGGCTGAGAGCTCTGGGAAGGGGATGAGGATGCAGAGCGATGGAGGGATGTGAGGCAGGGTGGGGGAGGACTCTCCATACAGACACACAGAGGGATGGGGCCAAGGGAGGTCACTTATCCAGCAGAGGCAGAAGGAGAGTTAGCGCCATGCTGAGCTGGTCACTCTGTGGTGGGAGCTGGGTTCTCAGATCAGCCACCAGCCCCTATGTGGGTGCAAGGAGGGGATGGGCCCCTCCCCTCTCATAGAGGCAGAGGAAGCCACAGCCTCATTTGCAGTCACTGCTCAGCTGGGCGGCTGGACAGGCAGCGGCATCTCAGGCAAGGAAGGGCTGAGAGCAGCTGACCACTTCCTGCCACCTTCTCTGATGTTTGCTCTGGCTTTTGCACTTCAGTGCAGTGCTGGTGGGAGAGGCCAGAGTAGCAGCCCCCAAGGGTTGTCTCTTCCCAGGGTGGCCCAAGGTATCAGCTGGTGTAAAGGAACCTTCCTTGAGTTACACTGGTTTACACCCACTTGGGAGCTGTGGGCAATTGACCAGAGCTAGGGATCTTCCCCATTGACTCCAATGGAGCTACGGCCCATTGACTCCATACGAAACCTGCCAGGACTCTGGAGGAACCTCCTCTCTCTGAGCAGATTGTCTCCAGGGCAAGACTCTTACACAGATTCTACCTTCCTGGGTCTGACCTCAGAGCATTCAGCATCTCTGTCATAAATATAAAGGGAAGGGTAACAACCTTTATGTGCGCAGTAATATAAAATCCCTGTTGGCCAGAGGTACAGAATCCCTTACCTGTAAGGGGTTAATCAGCTCAGTTAACCTAGCTGGCACCTGACCAGAAGAACCAATGCGGGGTCTGGGTCATTAACAGGGATGAAATGGCTGTTACTGCTGGAGGATTTTTTCACTGTTTGATGTTCGCGATGTGCTCAAGAGTATTTCTGCCCACAACGGAAGTAGAAGAATTTCAGTCTCAAATCTTTGACGCAACCAGCCTCCTGGCCTGGTGCTAGCCCTCCTTACCAGGGCATCATTTGTATTTCTGTTGGCTGAAATAATCAGAGTCACTTTTAGTTCATCAGGAAACTGTCATCTAGGGTTTCCCATAGTGCATCTTTGATGTCCAGTCCCGTTCGTAGAGCTCTCAGCCTTGTAAGCATAAAGGCTCAACAGGAGGTGAAGATTTCAGTTGACCCAGTGCAAGAAATTATAGGGACTTACTTTGTCTCCCATGGGACACCCTGAAAATACCAGGATCCCCAAACCTCCCACTACTCCAAAGCTAATACATGAATAAAAAATGCCACCAACCAAACTGGTCCAGAAATAAGTTTAATTCTGAAGGGCATGGTTGAACAGGGCCATTTACCAGCAGCTCTAACCACTAGACCCAAAGTCTTCCCAGAGCATGGGATAGAACCCACGAGCCCTGGCTCCCAGACCCCCCTTGCTCTAACTACTAGACAGCACTCCCTCTCCCAGAGGCAGGACAGAACCCAGGAAACCAGCCCCCTGCCCAGTACTCTAACCACCAGACCCAACTCTCCTCCCAGGACTGGTGATAGAACCCAGCAGTCCTGCTTCCAAGCCCCCTGTCACAGAGTCACTGGGTCAATGCTCTGGAACTACCCCATACGAAGCCTGCCAGGACTCTGGGGGAACCTCCTCTCTCTGAGCAGATTGTCTCCACGGCAAGATGCTTACACAGATTCGACCTTCCTGGGTCTGACCTCAGAGCATTCAGCATTTCTATCATAAATACAAAGGGAAGGGTAACAACCTTTATGTATGCAGTAATATAAAATCCCTCTTGGCCAGAGGTACAGAATCACTTACCTGTAAGGGGTTAACCAGCTCAATTAACCTAGTTGGCACCTGACCAGAAGGACCAATGGGGAAAGAAGATACTTTCAAATCTGGAGGAGGGGGGAGAGGTTTTATTTGTGCTCATTGTGTGTTCCCTCTCGAGACAAAGAGAGGGACCAAGCAGGTAATCCAGGTCATACTAAAATGATACATCTAAAATTACAGAACTTGTAAGTAATAGCAAGGAAATGTGTTACGTTATCTTTTGTTTTAGCTTGTGAATTTTCCCTGTGCCAAGCGGGAGGTTTATTCTTGTTTTGTAACTTTGAAGTTGAGCCTGGGGGAGGAATCCTCTGTGTTTTAAATCTTTTTAATACCCCATAAAATTACCTTCCATCCTGATTTTACAGAGGTGCATCTTTTACTTTTTTCTTATAATAAAGTTCTTCTTTTCAGAACCTGATTGTTTTTTAGTGTCCTAAAAACCAAAGGGTCTGGTCTGTGCTTACTTTGTTAACCTATTTGGTTGGTAGATTATTCTCAAGCCTCCCCAGGAAAGGGAGTGAAAGGGCTTGGGGGGATATTTTATGGGAAATAGAGCTCTAAGTGGCCCCTCCCTGAATGTTTGTTTAAATCACTTGGTGGTGGCAGCAATACCATCCAAGGACAAGGAAACGAATTTGTGCCTTGGGGAAGTTTTTAACCTAAGCTGGTGGAATATAAAATTACGGGGTCTTTCATGGGGGTCCCCACATCTATACCCCACAGTACAGAGTGGAGGGGGAACCCTGACAATCCCCTTCATCACCATGTGCTTCCCACAGCGAGTCCACCATGTGCTTCCCACAGCGAGTCTGGCCCTCCCCCTGCACCCCAACCCAGCTGAGACTGACTCGCTTGCAGCTGCCTAGCCCCTGCCCTGCCCATTGCTCCTCCTCCAGCTTTTGTCTCACTTCCCAGGCCAAGAGTCACCTGGTCGCATCCCCCTCCCAGGTCTCAGGAGCAGCGCCCGCAAAAGTCACACACCTTTTTTCCCCACCACCTAGACACTGGTAAAATACACAGGGAAACTGAGGCACACACAGCATTCATGCAAACAGCAAGACTCACATAGGCTCACATACAACATAACAAGGGAAAATCCCCGCTTCGTCGTATCTCTCCCCGCTTCGAGACCGAACTGAGCAGGGTCACTTTAGCCAGTGACCTGGGGAAGTTCGGGCCTCCCTCTCTGGGACAAAGCATCAGCCATAACATTTTCATTCCCCTTAATGTGGACCACCTCCATCTCATAATCCTGGGAAGAGATTCCACCTCAGGAGCTTGGCATTGGCCCCTCTTATCTGGTGCAGCCATGGCAGGGTGAGTGGTCCATGTACTCAGTGAAGCACTGCCCAAATAGATTTGGCTGCAGCCTTTAAGAGCCCACTCCATGGCCAGGCATTCCTTCTCTATGGCCACATAGCCCTGCTCCCGGGGCAGCAGCTTCCTGCTCCCGGGGCAGCAGCTTCCTGCTCAGGTACACAATGGAGTGTTTCTCCCACTTTTTGTCGGCCTGCGTCTGCTCCGCACCCAGCCCCGTGTCTGGGACATTGGTGAACAAGTGCTTGTCAAAGTCCGGGTTTCCCTGCACTGGGCCCTCGACCAGATCCTCCTTCAGCGCCCGGAGAGCCTCCTGGCACTGCCCAGTCCAGACCAGCTTGTCTGGCTTACCCTTCCCGCTCAGCTCAGTGATGGGGCTGACATAGAGGTAAAGTGGGGCACAAACCTCTGGTTCTGCCACAACTCCCAGTAAAGACCTGGGTCTGTTTCTTAGTCTGGGGAGCAGCCCAGGCTCTGATTGCCCCCACCTTGGCTGGCTCTGGCTTTAGGCAGCTGCTCCCCATCTTGTGGCCCAGGTATGACATCTCTGCCATTCCCACCTTGCATGTCCCAGCTTTTACAGTCAGCCCTGCATCCTGGAGGTGACTCAGGCCCCTCTTGGGACACCTGGCCCTCCCAGGTCTGGCTAATGACGCAAATATCATCAATGTACAGTACGGTAAAATTCTCAATCCACCTCAGTAACTGATCCATCTGGCGGTGGTAGGTAACCAGGGCCTCCTTGATGCCAAAAGGTAGAATCAGGGACTTGTACAGCCCCAAAGGGGTGACAAAAGCAGGTTTCAACCTGGCATCTGGATCGAAAGGCACCTGCCAGTAGCCCTTAGTGAGATCTCTGGTCATGGGGTACCGAGTCTCCCCCCAGCTTGTCAAGGATCTCATCAGGCCTATGTATGGGCAGGCACCAGACAGGGCCACACAGAATTGGATTGACCCATCTTTCCTGGGGACCAACACCACGGGAGAGGCCCCCAGGGCTGGTGGATGGTTGCATCACCCCTAAAGCCAGCAGGTCTCTGACCTCTCCCTCCAGGGCCTGGGCTGTGTTCCCAGTTACTCTGAATGGGGAACACCTGATGGGAGGGCTGGCTCCTTGCTCCACCCAGTGGACAGCTCGGTTAGTGAGCCCAGGCTCATTGGAAAACAGCTATTGATACAAATGCAGGATCTCTCTGATCTCTGCCTGCTGGGCAGGGGTTAGTTGGTCTTTTATGCAGGTCCCCATGTCTGTACCCTAGAGTTCAGAGTGGGGAGGGAACCCTGACATGGTAGCAGCACAGAGGGATCATTTTGAAGCAGAGATCATTTTGAATCAGAAGCACAAACCTTAGGAATTTTTTTTTCTTCTTTTAGCTGCTTGGGGAAAGCAGGAGCTGAGAACAGCTGGAGTTTTGTTTTCTTTTTGTCTCTCTTTGCCTGGAGGCAGAGGTGTTAGTTTTTTTTTAACAAAGGTGTTAGCTACAGCCAGGAACTTCACAAGCTGTTTTTTTATTATTATTATTATTATTTATTTCTTACTTTTGGGAAAGCCTTACATACTGACTTTCATGGATTTTGCCACCCGATGGCCAGAAGCAGTAGCGCTAAGCAACACCAGGGCTAAAAGTGTGTGCCAGGCATTAACAGATATTTTTGCCAGGTTAGGTTGGCCCTCCAACATCCTTACCAATTCGGGAACTAATTTCCTGGCAGGGACCATGAAAAGCCTGTGGGAAGCTCATGAGGTGAACCACTCGGTTGCCACCCCTTACCACCATCAAACCAATGGCCTGGTGGAGAGATTTAATGGAACTTTGGGAGCCATGATACATAAATTCATAAATGAACACCAATGATTGGGACCTAGTGTTGCAGCAGTTGCTGTTTGCCTACAGGGCTGTACCACAACTCAGTTTAGGATTTTCACCATTTGAACTTGTGTATGGCCACAAGATTAAAGGACCATTACAGTTGGTGAAGCAGCAATGGGAGGGGTTTATGCCTTCTCCAGGAACTAACATTCTAGACTTTGTAAGCAATCTACAAAACGCCCTCCGAGACTCTTTAGCCCTTGCTAAAGAAAACCTAAAGGATGCTTAGGAAGAGCAAAAGGCCTGGTATGATAAACATGCCAGAAAGTGTTCCTTCAAAGTAGGGGACCAAGTCATGGTCTTAAAGGCGCTCCAGGGCCATAAGATGGAAGCATCGTGGGAAGGGACATTCATGGTCCAAGAGCGCCTGTGGAAGAGGTGAACTTCTCCATAAGCCTCAGAAGTATGCAGCGACAGCAGATAAAGGTGCTGTGCACTAGCTTTACACCGATGTTCTCAGCCACACCAGGACAGACCGTACGGGCATACAACTCCATTGACACAGGTAATGCTCACCCAGTTAGAGTCCAGCCTTACCGGGTGTCTCCTCAAGCCAAAACTGCTATAGAACAGGAGATCCAGGACATGCAACAGATGAGTGTAATCCACCCCTCTAACAGTGCATGAGCATCTCCAGTGTCTAGTTCCTAAACCAGATGGGGAGATATGCTTTTGTGTGGACTACCGTAAACTAAATCCTGTAACTCGCCCAGACAACTATCCAATGCCATGTACAGATGAGCTATTGGAGAAACTGGGACGTGCCCAGTTCATCTCTACCTTAGCCTTAATCAAGGGGCACTGGCAAGTACCACTAGATGAACCTGCCAAAGAAAGGTCAGCCTTCACCACCCATACCGGGCTGTATGAATTTAATGTGCTCCCTTTTGGGCTGCTAAATGCACCCGCCACTTTCCAGAAACTTGTAGATGAACTCCTAGTGGAATTGGGAGAATCTGGAGTTGCCTACCTTGATGATGTGGCCATTTTTTCTGATTCATGGGCAGAACACCTGGAGCATCTGCAAAAAGTCTTTGAGCACATAAGGGTGGCAGGACTAACTGTTAAAGCTAAGTGTCAAATAGGCCTAAACAGAGTGACTTACCTTGTACACCATGTGGGTCAAGGAACTATCAACCCCCTACAGACCAAAATGGATGCTATCCAAAAGTGGCCTGTCCCAAAGTCAAAGAAACAGGTCCAATCCTTCTTAGGCTTGGCCAGATATTACAGGCGATTTGTACCACACTACAGCCAGATCGCTTCCCCACTGACAGATCTAACCAAAAAGAAACACCCAAACGCAGTTCAGTGGACTGAAAAGTGTCAACAGGCCTTTAACTAGCTTAAAGCGACACTCATGTCTGACCCTGTGCTAAGGACCCCAGACTTTGACAAACCGTTCCTAGTAACCACAGATGTGTCCAAGCATGGTGTGGGGGCAGTTTTAATATCGAAAGGACCAGATCAAGAATTCCATCCTCTAGTGTTTCTCAACAAAAAACTGACTGAGAGGGAAAGCCACAGGTCAATCAGCAAAAAGGAATATTACACCATTGTATATGCACTGGAGAAGCTACACCCCTATGTTGGGGGACAGTGTTTCCACCTGCAAACCGTCCATGCTGCGCTGAAGTGGCTTCATGCCATTAAGGACAACAACAACAATCTTCTTCGGTGGAGATTAGCTCTACAAGATTTTGATTTTGAAACGCAACACTTTTCATGAACTTCTAACAAAGTGGCTGATGCACTTTCCCGCGAAAGTTTCCAAGAGTCAACTGGTTAAAATCATCCTTGAAATGTGGAAAATAGTTAGGTTTTATATAATCAAGAGTATTTCTAGATGTGCATGTGTCTTATTAATTCTGTTTTCTCCTAGAGCTCCAGGAAGAAATCACAGTCAGTGTGGAGCAGGCTGTCTGGCACCATCTATGATTTGGGGGGCATGTCATAAACATACAGCTAAGGGGAGCATAAAATCCCTCTTTAGCCTGTAAAGGGTTAATTCCATTTTTATCTGTAAAGGGTTAAGAAGCTCAGATAACCTGGGTAGCACTTGACCAAAAGGACCAATAAGGGGAGAACATACTTTCAAATCTGGGGGGGGAAGGTTTTTTGTCTGTGTCTCCTGGAGTCAACAAGGAAACTGTAGGGAAAATACATCTCCTTAGGTCATAGCTGAACTAAGCATCTATTCTTGCAGAAATAGTAAGTAATAGCAAAGAAATGTGTTAGATTACCCTTTGTTTTAGCTTGTGAATTTTTCCTGTGCTAAAATGGAAGTTTATCCCTGTTTTTGTAACTTTAAAGTTTTGCCTAGAGGGGAAATCCTCAGTGTTTTTGAGTCTTTTGTTATTCTGTAAAGTACTTACCATCCTGATTTTACAGAGGTGATTCTTTTACCTTTTCTTTAATTAAAATTCTTCTTTTAAGAACCTGATAGATTTTTCATTGTTCTTAAGATCCAAGCGTTTGGGTCTGTGTTCATCTGTACCAATTGGTGAGGATATTATTCTCAAGCCTTCCCCAGGAAAGAGGGTGCAGGGCTTGGGGGAACAGGACTTCAAATGGTCCTTTCCCTGATTCTTTGATTAAATCACTTGGTGGTGGCAGCACACTGTTCAAGGCAAAGTGGAATTTGTGCCTTGGGAAAGTTTTTAACCTAAGCTAGTAGAAATAAGCTTAGCGGGTCTTTCATGTGAGTCCCCACATCTCTACCCCAGAGTTCAGAGTCAGGGAAGAACCTTGACAGAGGCATCTTCCAGTTTGCTCATTTTCTTTAAAACACACTCAGAGTCTCCATTGAATTGCACAGCATTTATCAAGGTCACCCCTTGCACTAAATGTTCTTGGGTTAGGCACAAATAGTGCATAGCATAACCTATGGCAAAAACAGAGTTTAATAAGCTTTCCAAACACAGCTCAGCACACAGGCCCCGGAGCTTGCAGTTTATATCCATTGAAGTCCAAAGCACACAATCAAGGTGCTGCTGGCCTGGCACATCTATGACGCAGCCATCACCATCTTCAAAAAGCTTTTCCCTAAGGCAGCGTTTAAGGACAGCATAAACAGCAATGTGTAAGATAGTCCACATGAACTTTTTATGCTCACGGCATGGCTCTGGCTCAGTTAGTTCCATGCCAAGCCTCCTCCTAAACTCCTCATAGCCGTCATCCTCAGAGTCCCCTTCAACAGTTTGTATCGGCGTTGAGCAAAACCAAGGCGGGCCCAGTTCATCTTCACTGCTTGATGCAACACAGTCCTCTGGGTCCGCTAGAAAGGCATCATTGAGCTGTCGAGAGAATATCAGAAAAGAAACAAGTGTAAGTTCCCACTGCTTGTTTTTAGATTTACATAACCCCGGTTCCTAACCCGATTACACACACACACACACACACAAATCCTCCAACGTTACTTCTAAATCATTCATTTACCTTAGTGACGTCTTTTCCATTCACTTTGTCCTCTGGTGACTCCCCCGGAGCTACATTCACCTTCCTCCTCCAAGGGGGTGGACGATGAGAAGCCACCATGCTCGTCTGGGTGTCTCACAAGCAGCTGGGTTTCAGCGTTGGGTTCCAGAGTATCCATCAACGGCTGGGCCAAAAGGCTCCCCTACGCCACTCTCTCCCCTCCTTGGAACTGATGCTGATGTAGCACTTTCTCTGTGGATGGACAAAGGCCCTTGGGCTAAAACAAAGTCTGAAGTTCTCACGGGAGTGGTGAAGGAGTCCATGTTTTCTCTCAGCATTTCCACAATTTCTAGACCATGCACTCCTGGTAAGAGATGGCCTCTTCTGCCCAGCGCTGGGACTTATGAGGTGGTGGTGCTGCACTCAGATTGGCAGAGGGTGGTGGGAGGAGTTCTTAGAGGAGTCACACGATCCTTTTCTGGGCAGTTCACCCCACCCCAGAGCCTGCCCTATTTTGGTCAAATCTGCTCTCGGGGCTGGCCTCTGTGGCTGAAACTCATCCTGATTGGTAGAGGGTGGAAGGAGGAGGTCTTAGAGTGGTCACATGACACACCTTGCCTCCGGTTATGTGTCCAGCTGGACCCTGGAAGTAATAAACCAGGAGCAGGACTTCTGATGACAGGTGGGCGGAGCTGAAGGGGGTCAAGACTTGGGGTTAATATTTGATTGATGGTAGGGCCCGTATACTACTCTTCTGTTCTGTACGGTATCTAAGGACTTTCTCTGCTGTGTCCCAAACAGCTAATAAACCCCCTGCTGTTTCCCTGCAGGCAGTTTAAGGAAGGTGGGGGTGTATTGCTCCTTTTGGGTGCGCAAGTCTCTGTCTCAGGTTTCCAAGTTGGGTGAACTTGCTCAGGGGAGCTCACAGGGTGACCCAGGGTTGCTAAAGGCTCCAAGGTTCGATCTCAGGAGGCACTGAAGCCAAATGCCTTCTCCAGAAAGAGACTGTGACCCCAAGGGAACGGATGAGTGGAGGGGCCCTTCCACGGACTGTTCCAGAGCTGCTCTAGAGCATTGCACCTGAGGCTCTCTGACAACATGGCCTTCAGATTCCCAGTGACTCGCCCCTCAAACAGCGGGAAAAACAGGGGCTCACCTGTCACTTTGATAAAGACAGAGTAGCTATTCCCAAATGAGATCACTCCATAAAATTCCCATCTCCAGTATCCACAGGTTTATCATCTAGCATTACACAGGAGCACCCAGGGCTCCCCACTCCTTGCTATTCCAAACACCACAATGTGAGAGGAGGGGGATCCCTACCACCACTCTCTGAGACATCTTCCCCGCTCCCCCTCGCCCCGTGAGCATCTCATCAAGGACAGGACACGTCATTACTTGCAGGGGACATGGGCCTGGGGAGCATCTGGAGAGAGGCTGGAAGAGAAGAAAAGAGAGCAAGATTCGGGAAGGGAACGAGGACGCAGAGGAATGTGGGGCAGGGAGGGAGGGAGTTTACAGACAGACAAAGGGGCGAGGGCCAAGGGAGGTCACTTACCCAGCAGAGGCAGAAGGAGAGTTAGCACCATGCTGAGCTGGCTGCTCTGGGATGGCAGCTGTCTTCTCAGCTCAGTCACTGGCCCCTCTGGGTGCAAGGAGGGGGATGGGTCCTTCCCCTCTCATGGAGGCAGAGGAAGCCACAGCCTCATTTGCAGTCACTGCTCGGCTGGGCGGCTGGACAGGCAGCGGCATCTCAGGCAAGGAGGGGCTGAGAGCAGCTGACCACTTCCTGACACCTTCTCCGATGTTTGCTCTGGCTTTTGTACTTCAATGAAGTGCTGGCGGGAGAGGCTGGAGCAGCAGCCCCCAAGGGCTGGATCTTGCCAGGGTGGCCCAAGCTGGTGGTATCAGCTGGTGTATCAGCTGGTGTAAAGGAACCTTCCTTGAGTTACACTGGTTTACACCCACTTGGGAGCTATGGCCAATTGACACCAGTTGGGGATGTGGCCTCATTGATGCCAATGGAGCTATGACCCATTGACCCCAGCTGGGGGTCTGGGTCGTTAACAGCAATGAAATGGCTGTTACTGATGGAGGGTTTTTTCACTGTTTGATGTTCGCGATGTGCTCAAGAGTATTTCTGCCCACAATGAAAGTAGAGAAATTTCAGTCTCAAATCTTTGACGCAACCAGCCTCCTGGCCTGGCGCCAGCCCTCCTTACCAGGGCATCATTTGTATTTCTGTTGACCGAAATTATCAGAGTCACTTTTAGTTAATCAGGAAACTGTCATCTAGGGTTTCCTGTAGTGCAGCTTTGATGTCCGATCCCATTCGTAGCGCTCTCAGCCTTGTAAGCATAAAGTCTCAATAGGAGGTAGAGATTTCAGTTGACCCAGTGCAAGCAACTATAGGGACTTACTTTGTCTCCCATGGGACACTCTGAAAATACCAGGATCCCCAAACCTCCCACTACTCCACAGCTGATACATGAATAAAAAATGGCGCCTACCAAACTGGGCCAGAAACAAGTTTAATTCAGAAGAGCGTGGCTAGACAGGTGCATTTGCACATCCTTCACCAGCAGCTCTGACCACTTTACCCAACCTCCTCCCAAAATCTGGGATAGAACCCATGAACCCTGGCTCCCAGACTCCTGCTCTAACTACTAGACCCCACTCCCCCTCCAAAAGTCAGGACAGAACCCAGGAATCTTTGCTCCCAGCACCCCACCTCCCTCTAACCACTAGATCCCACTCTCCTCCCAAATCTGGGTATAGAACCCAGGAGTCCTGCCTCCCACCCCGCTTATCCCACAAGATGAAAAGAACAAAACTGAGGTATTTGCTGTGACAAACATTTGAGAGTGAGCCAAGATTGACATCTGGGGAATTCGCAGGCAATGGGAGCAAGGTGCTGCTGGGAAGTTGGGGGGCAGGGATTAGAAGAGGGGTTCACTGTACACAACTTCTTCTGAGACCACATTCCCTCCTCGCTGGTGGAACATGGAGCTCCCATGGCTAACAGGTGGGCATGCGGCTACAGCATACTAGGAAAGAAGAGAACAGAGAAGAATCAGGTCTGCCAGGAGCTTTTGTTGTGCTATAGACTAGAGAACTTTTGTTGTGCTCTCCCCTTGCAGTCAGTGCTGGTCCCACTACCCCATGGTAGTGCTAGGGGGCGCTGTGCTGGAGAAACCAGGGACCTCAGTAGTGGGTGCTCGCCCCTTGGAGTCAGTGCCCACCCTCCTGCCCGAGGGCAGCACTAGGCGGCACTGCAAGGAGTGGTGGGGGATCAGGGGCGCTCTCCCTTCACACTCAGAGCTGATCCAGTACCTCATTGTGGCGCTAGGAGGCGCTGTGCTGCAGGGAGCCGGATAGGATCTCAATGGGGGCCCTTTCCCATTGTGGGGAATACTGACACCAGTGCTCCCGCATGGCACCAGTGGGTGCTGTGCTCCAGAGACTGGGGTAGGGGGCTCAGCATGGGGCGCTCTCCTCTCTGAGCTTACCAGGGTAGGGCATCCTGCCCCGGTGCCTGCATCCTCTTCTCCCTTGCCTCTGTTCTTGGATTTCCCACCAGGGATGCTGGGCAGCCGCCGCTGGTTGTGCGTCACCGGCTGATCCCACCCATCATGGCTCCTTTGCTGCAGAGCTAATTACATAACAGATCAGACCCCACTCCCAGGTCTCCCTCCCTGCTGCCCTGCATCAGACCCTCCATCCAGCACCTGGTCTCCCCTCCCCACTGCTGTGAATCGGACCCTCCATCCAGCACCCAGTCTCCCCTCCCTGCTGCCCTGCATCGGACCCACCACCCAGCAGCCAGACTTAAGGTCTCTTTTCTATTTTCTATTCCCATTTTTTACCACTAGCTGGCAACATAGTCTCAACATCACCAGTAGGGGAGCCGAAGTGTGGCAGTCAGAAATTCCCCACTTAAAGGGGAAGTGGCCATGAGAAGGCCCACCAGACACCTCCCATGTACTGTGTCCCACCTCTGAGACCTCATGGGCCACACAGTGGGGCAGGGAGCAGGGTGGTCACTACTCACCTAAATGGACCCCAGGGGCTCCATTGACACCCAGGTAGCTGAAAGAGGCAGAGCTATGGCTCAGTGATGGAGCTGGGAGGGTCAGTGGGGGGAATTAGGGTGGGGAGGATTTGGGGAATAGACCCCTGGAGTGTGATAAGTGGTGGGGGTGGGAGTTTTGGGTGGGGCTATCATTGGCCAGCAATGCTCTAGGTGGTAGCTTTTCTCTCTGCTTCATTCCTCCATTCCCACTCATTCTCTCCTCTTCATTCATCACACCTCTTCTTTCCTTGACTCTTTCTCTCCCTCATTCCTTCATTCCTTTTCACTATCTATTCACTGCATCTCTCTCTCATTTGGTCTGCTTCTCACCCAGACCCCAAACCTCTCATGCCAACTGGCAGAGGGTACCAGGGTATGTCGGGCTATGGGGAACCCACAGAGTCACCAATATAACATCATGTACAGTCTCTACTGAAAGCATATGTCATATTGGCCATCATCAGACTGCTTATAAAGGCATGAACATTTAATTAAGCAATGGAGCACCAAGGGTTATGGTGGATTCTCCATCATGGACACTTTTAAATCCAGATTGGGTCTCTTTCTAAAAGATCCTCTTTAGGAATTATTTGAGGGCAGTTCTCTAGCCTGTGTTATGCAGGAGATCAGACTAGATGATGACAATGATCCTTTCTAGACTTAAAATCTATCAGACGAGTATCGTATTGAACCTTTTCCCCCTGCCTCATCCTATAATTGACTTTGTGCAATGAACCTGACTGATATTGGTCATTTGGTCTCTTGAGCATGTTTTGTAACAAACCAAGGTGCGGTCAAGCAATCGACTGGACAATTTTTCCAGAAACCAATGGGAAAAATATGCCCAGAAATTTACAGATGCGCAATGTAAGGGGAAAGGCTGGTTGAGAATCAAAGTTTGATCTAAAGATATTGATGTTGCATATTTTGGCATGTGGGGCTGACAATTTGGGCTGTAACAAATATAAAAGCTTTGCTTTTTTGAATCTCGGCATGGCCTGTCGTTGAATAATTGTTCTCTAAGCCCCCTGTTGTCTGACTTCTCCCTGGTAATTTCCTGTAACTGTGAAAAAAAAATTTTAGAAAAAAAAAAGTTTTAAAATAACCATCAATATTACCTGTTGAAATTTTAACAAAATAATCAAAAATTCTGCCAGACCTAGATATACACGTCTGATCATAGAATCATACAATCATAGAATATTAGGTTGAAAGGGACCTCAGGAGGTCATCTAGTCCAACCCCCTGCTCAAAGCAGGATCAACACCAACTACATCATCCCAGCCAGGGCTTTGTCAAATTGGGCCGTAAAAACCTCTAAGGATGGAGATTCCACCACGTCCCTAGAAAACCCATTCCAGTGCTTCACCACCCAGCAGTGGGAAGGGTTTGGGGTGAATGTGGGAGGGGACATATAGCGGAAAACAAACATCTCATCTGCCCAGCCTATTTTCCTTCTCTCTCATATATGTATCATTCTCTCTTTCTCATATTCATTCATCTGGGCTCTCTCATTCACAGCCTGGCTCCTCACAGCTCAGTCCAGAAGGTAGAAGTTGGGGGACGAAGGCAGATGTCATGGGGGGAGGCAGATTCCTCTGTTGTAACAGATAGGATGGGCCTATGTGTTGGGAAGGATATCGATGACCCTGCCAGGGGGGACAGACAGACAGACAACCCCCAGGGGGAGGGGGAGTAATACCTCTGGAAATGGGATATCTTACCCAGTTGCTGTCTTGCTGCTACCTGTGGAGAGAAGTCAAAGAGCTACTTTAAATGGCTGCTTGGTTTCCCTTATTCCCCCATTCCAGTGTCTCCTCCCACGGGGGTATGTGGTGAGTGCCTGGCACAGCTGTGACCCACAGCCTTCTTGATGTCAACTGACAGAGGGGCACACAGGGGCGCAGGGCTACCATGAGTCCACCAAAGAACATCACATGAGGTTGCTAATGAAAGCCTGCATCACATGCATCATCAAGACCATTGTGAGATGAGTGTATGGAAAATCTGTGAGGAGTTATGCAGAGATGTTGAATATCATTTTCTCTGGGCCTTGTTGTGGTTGAAGGGAGGTCGCTCCAAGGTAGCGTGCCATGAGACAAACTGCAGACAAGAGTTGGAAGATGCTTATCTCCATGGTGGACCACTGAGTGTCTCCCTGTAGAAGTCTATCACATCGTAACTCCAATGCCAACAAAGAGCTTGCAGAGCATTGGGGGAGATATTAACAGGAAAAAGTAAACAGCAGCTGGGGAAAACCTGTTCTCAGATGGAGATCAAAGGTCTGGTCTGGTACATTGGGGGTTCAGAGAGATGTGCCCTGGAAGCCTTCAATCTCTGAAGACAACCTACCATGAGGTTTGATCTTAGGGAAGGAAGATCTCAGCCAACCTGACTGAAAATGATGAGAAAACACTATGCCGTAGTAGATAGGGAAACATCCTCGGAGTTCAGTTTAGGCTGTAGGAAGCATGTTACAATTTTGTTTTATATGAAAGCATTTTGTTTCCAATATTCTTCCTTGAATCTCTGGTCTTGGAAGAGAAGAAGAGGTCTGTATCACTCAAAAGCTTGTCTTGTTCCCCCTCAGAAATTAGTCCAATAAAACTTCACTCACCTGTTCGCTTTGATGATAAACTTCCTCTTGTTTTCCCTATAAACAGATCTAAGTGCCGCACGGTGAGTGGGGACCCCAAACTGAGCATCCAAAGTTGGAGTGTCCCATTCCTTTGGGGACAGCAGATCTAAAAGTTCTGGGTGTGTTCAGTGGAACAGGGGATAATCGTTACCCTGTACAGAGAGCAAAGTTTGCAGGAGCATGTGTTGCCAGAGACTAGCAGAGTCTGGGAACTGACCCACAGCAGGACACAGACAAGAATCCCTCACACTAAGTTCTTGTGCCTCGTAACCTGGGGATCCCTGGACACCTGGGTTCTATTCTCCACCCCAGGCTTGTCCACCCTCCCCCAGAATTCCACAGATGAGACCCTAGCTCCCATTCCCCATCCAGGTTGCCTTACTGGTACCTTTCTTTTTCCTTCTGCAGCAGCAGCCAAGAAGAGCCAGTAGCCCCAGAGCGGCTCCTCCACCACCGCAACCAGCCACTAAGGGGAGGGGCAGAGCCCAGCCTGCTTGAGACGGGAGAAGAGTGACAGTTGGCATTATGCCAGGATCTCCAATGTAAATGCTTCTCCTGCATGGCATTGTGGACTCTGCTATACCCCAGACAGCCTGCAGAATAGGGACAATCTGCGCCCTCCCTTTTAAGAAAGGAATTTCTGCATGCCAGATACACAATGTGATCCTGCCACCTATGAGTCCAAGATGGGAACTGCACCTCAGAGGAAATATTCCTTCTCATTCTGTTAATGCTGTTGGGGATCCTCACCTCTCCAGCTGTAATTCCTGGTGACATTCCAGGTAACAGTCACAGCCTGGCTCCTGGGGGACGGGATCCACCTCCCACTCATGTTCTTCTCGTACCCACAAGTGAATTCCCCAGTGTTGTTAGGACCATCCTGTGGGATGCTGAGCACAGAGATGTTCATAGAGCCAGAGACAGACTCCATGGTGCTGATATCAGAGCCCTTATCTCCAGGGACAATCTCAGTTCCATCCTTGTAAAAGTGAAATCTCCACGCGCCGAGGTCACTGGGGGTCATGCAAGTGATGAGCAGGGGGAGCCCTTCATTCACCACTCCAGATGGGGGATCCACTCTTAGCAACGGCTGGGGAAGGGAGTCTAACGGGAGAAGAAAAAGGGAGAGTCAGCAGGAGAACCACAGTCCAGTATCAGGAAGGGACAGCTATACTGTATAATGGGCACTAGGGGGCAGCAGAGGGTGGGGGTGGGGAAGGGGCAGCTGTACAGTATAATGGGCATTAGGGGGCAGCAGAGGGTGGGGGTGGGGAAGGGGCGGCTGTACTGTATAATGGGCACTAGGGGGCAGCAGAGGGTGGGGGTGGGGAAGGGGCGGCTGTACTGTATAATGGGCACTAGGGGGCAGCAGAGTCTGGGGGTGGGGAAGAGGCGGCTGTACTGTATAATGGGCACTAGGGGGCAGCAGAGGGTGGGGGTGGGGAAGGGGCGGCTGTACTGTACAATGGGCACTAGGGGGCAGTAGAGGGGGTGGGGAAGGGGCGGCTGTACTGTATAATGGGCACTAGGGGGCAGTAGAGGGGGTGGGGAAGGGGCGGCTGTACTGTATAATGGGCAGCAGAGGATGAGGGATGGAGAAGGGCAGAGGAAAAAGAGATTTGGTGAGGGAGGGCATAGGGGGCATCTCTGTTATCCTCCCTGACCCACTGCTCCTCTGCCTGTCTAGCACCACCTGAGGTGTGGGCAGAGACCCTGGCGGAGCATCCCAGGGGTCAGAGCCTCACCTGACACTGGTACAGTGATGCTGTTACTGTTCTCGGATACAATCTCCTGTCCAGCCTCTCGTCTCCAGTACTGACAGGTGTAGGAGCCGTCATTCCCCGTCTGTGCTGTGAGGTCCATCCAGGGCCCCCCGATGGCAGCTGGCAGCTCTTCAGGGGTCTGATCCCCTCTGTGCTGGTGGAACCTGAACCCCACCACCTCCTCGCCATGGGGGGCTGAGCAGTTGAGGGTGACCTTCTCCCCGGGCAGGTACACAGGGAGCTTGGGATGCAGAGAGAGTTTGGGGGCCAGAGGAGGAGCTGCAATAGAGAGAAATGGGTCAGTGCAGAGGGGCTACCCCCAGAGTCAAGAGAAGTCGATGTGGGGAGTCCAGTGATCCCAGCTTAGGAAACACCCCACAGCAAACACCCCACAGGGCAGATGCCAATCCCCAGTCTGAGTGGAACGGCATCTCACAAATGGCAGAGCTGTGGGGGAACGGCTACAGCACCTAACCAAACAACCACCTCAAAACACAATAGGCAAAATTCCTGGTGAGACTTTCGAGTGATTTAGAATCAGAAGTGCTGAACTTTGAGCTGCTCAACTTGGAGCAAATGAGCCTGGACACACTCACATTTGGCAAAGACGAGGATATGACACCACAAAACTCTGGTGGTCTCCATAAATTTCCCTACTCAAGAAAAATTAAGGTTGCACTGATGGATAACTGAGGATGAGACACAGGTAATAACCTGAGATGCTAAAGACTGAGAAATTGCTGAATGGTATAAATCAAGACTGTGGTTTGGTAGTTTAATACTAATCGTTCATGATGATGGATGTTGAATGGTCTTTTTCATCGTGTATCCTCTACGACAATCGTAGGTTTTCCCGGTGCTGGACACATGCTATGGCCCAGTCTGCAGATATTCCTCCAGGCCCCTGCAGACCAACAGATGTTCCGTAGTTTGTGTATTTAAGTCATGTGTGCCATGTTTCCAGCTGTGTGGCCATGCATGTTTTTAAGCAATTCCATTACAACTAGGAAGATTTTCTATGATTTCAGAGCCACCATTGGCCACGTATTGGATGTCTGGGATGAAAGGCGTGCACATCACGGCCCATGTCAGACTGTCTCAATCTGCAAATCCTGCTGAACACCTACCACTGCAATATGTGGAATGGGAAAAATAAGGGCTGTTTTATTTGTTTAATCTTCATACTTTATGACAATGTACGCTGACTGGCAAAAGAATCATGGAGTTATGTTGATGTAATGCAATGATTTGCAACAACAGAGAAGAATGAGAACAACTTATGAACGTTTGGGTAAATGTATAACTGGAGAAACAGGATGACAGACATAGAAGGACAAATTAATGTATAAAAACAAAGGGTCCAAATTGGAGAACACTGGTCCAGAGACTGAGACAAATTTGGAAAATTGGGCCCCTACCTGTTCAGTCTGATCTGTCTTATTGTTTGTCACTTGTGTATGATCAGAACAGACAAGTATCAATGATTCAATCTGAAAATTTATAAATAAACGTAAAAAAATAGATTAAGCCAATATTGGGTGCGATCCTGTCTCAGTTTCCCACCTCACAATGGTCAGTGGGATTCAACAGGAAGCCATGAAGACTCTGGAGCCCATGGAAGGAGTAGGGCCTCTCCAGAACACACACCAAGGGCAAAGGGGTGGTGCAGACGGAGCTGGACTCACCACTCACGGTGATGGAGATGGAGTCACTCTTCCCTGATAGGATCGCTTGCCCTGATCGGGTTATCCAATAAGCACAGGAGTATGCCCCAGCATTGCCAGTCATAGCCATACGCTCTAGCCAAGGCCCCTCATCCAGCTCGGAGATCTGCTCCCCTCTTCGATGGTAGAATCTGTATCCCCTCACCTGCTCACTGCCAGGAACTGAGCAGGTGATCTTGAAAGGTTCCCCCTGAAAATAGATGTGTTTTGGGGGGTCCAGAATGATTTGGGGGGCCGGCAGGGGGAGAGGGACACCTGGAGAGAATGAAGAGCAGAGAAAGAAAGGAGTGAAATTGAAGGGCTCTGAATGAAGAGCACCTGGCTGATTGCGCAAATAAAATGAGGAACTGTCACATACCCCTTGGAGAAGCTACACCCCCACTTCCACCCTTCAACAGAGAATCCCTTCATACCGCCCATCCCCTGATGGCCACATTCTGCACCCCAACAGCAAGGAGCAAATCAGAGCATCTGCCAAACCCAGCCAGAAGTGCAAGGACAAGCCAGGTGGAGAAAGAGCCCCAGAGATTCACTGTCCAGCCCCCGGAGGTCGACCATCCAGTTACCTGGTCTCTGTCGCTCTTCTTGCCTTCGAATGCTGTGATGGGCAAAAGCATATCTGGGTTCCCAAAAGTAGAGGATCCATTCATGGAGGACAGGTCCATCAATGGCTCTTAGCCAAGATGGTCAGGGATACACAACTCAATGCTCGGGGTGAGGCTGAACCTCTGACTACTACAAGCCACGATGGATACCTGGGCTGGATCCTTTCATTATTGCCCTGTTCTGTACGCTCCCCCTGAAGCTCTGGTATGGGCCACCATCGGAGACAGGCTACTGGGCTAGACGGACCAGGGACCAGCATGGCAGCTCTTATGTTCTGACACTGGTCCCTGCTGTCACTTGCTGAGAGAAAGAGGCCTCACCTGTGACTGTGATGGAGATGGGCTGGCTCTCTAGGGAGGAGATCTCCTTCCCAGGTTTGGCTACCCGGTACATACAGGTGTACGAGCCAGAATCCTCCATGCCGAGTCTGCCAATCTGGTAACTCTGAGAGTCCTCCAGGGCCTGTCTTGTGCATGCCACTTGTTCCCCAGCCTTGAGGAAACAGAACTGCATCTTCTTCTCCCAGCTGGGAGCTGAGCACGTCAGGGTAACAGACTCACCAGTGGTGAACTCAGGACCCGGTGGGGATAGCCGCAGCATTGGCCGAAAGCTTTCTGGGAGCACAGAAGGCCCTGAAGAGAGACAGTGGGGATTGAGCCCTCCAACAATCCCCAGGGCTATGGAGCTTCCTTTACCCAATCCCAGGAGATGGGTGATGTGTCCAAAGGGAAATGATGCTCAAGTTCATTTGCTACCACGCCATATTTCCCTCCCTGGTCACTAACGTTCCTTCCCCACCCAGTCATGTTTTCTCTGAGAAGCATCAGTTCTGGGTTCACCCACTTTTCATTTACTGATTTTCTCAGTTTTCTTGCCCATTTCAGTGAAGGTTGATTGGTCTTTAAAGACCATCAGGTGATGCTCCTGGGATAAGGCAGGTGTGAGCCTACAGCTAACCCAACAGGCCAGCCAGTGCTCGGTCTCTGTGGAGACAGTGAATTCAATAATTCCTGTAAGTCTCCCAGCAGCAGGACTGGGAACTGCAAGGAGATGCCTCTGCGGACACCAATTGGGACCTGCAAGGCCAGGTTTGGACTGGCAGATCTCAAGGAATTTGCCGGCAAGGCTGACAGGTGGGAATGTCAGGGAAGTGATGGACATTTCAGCAGCACCACAGCTCTCCCTTGCTGAGGAGAGTATCACAACGACTTAGTTGCCAACACGACCTCCCTTGACAAACCAGCTCTCCTGGACAAGAGCGCTCTGATTGCCCAGAGCAATCACATTGCAATGGCTGAGCATTTTAACCACTCTCTTGTACTATTCTGTTCCCATATTCCTTCGGAGGTTCAGCCAAAGATGGAGACCAACTGACCACTGCGAAGGTAAAGAATCTCCCATCCAAAGTGGAATCTGCAGTCCGGCCCAGATACCAACCCACAGGGCCAGCTCTAGGTTTTTTGCCGCCCCAAGCAAAAAAAATTTTTGGCTGCCCCTCCTGGACTCCCCCTCTGCTGCCCTAGCCCTGGGCTCTTCCCCTCCACCCACATCCCCTGCCGCCCCAGCGCTGGGCTTCCCCTTTTCCTCCCACCAGTGCCCTCTCCCCATCCCCTCTGCTGCCCCAGCCCTGGGCTCCCCTCTTCCCCCCCCCAGTGACCCCCACATACACTTCTTGCTGCCCCAGCCCTGGGCTTTCCCTCCACACACCTGCACCCTCCTTCTGCCACAGCCCTGGGTCACTGGTAACTCACTCCCAGGGCAGGTCATTCAGCAGGAATTTTGGATGTGCACAGAACACAGACAAGATTAGTTCCCATATGGTTACAGAGCTGCAGTAAAGTGGAACAATTTTAAAGCTTGTGTGACTGAAGGATATCTGGATGCATATTATAAGACTGTCCTCCATAAATGAGGAAAAGTTGAGGTGCCTTTATTATTCTTTTGTTCCACTCTTTGTTTTTATGGGAGATTTGCCAATGCAATATCACTGTCTTCCTTTTAAACAAACAAACAAACAAACAAACAAAAGGCAGTGGCTGTTGAAAATAGCAATCCCAGTCCTAATAACCACTGGGAAGCATTTCTTACTCAATTTTATCCTACTTTTTCTACAGCAAGTTACAGTGGATCAGTATATTTGATTTGGGAGAAATGAAGTAACAGCTGCCCAAACTGAGCTTGAGCACTCCTGAATTTTGAGGTGTTCAAATCTGGAAGGCGGGTGCTGGGGGGGGGCTGTGCGCTCCACAGAGGAGCACGGCAGCATGTATGCAGCAGCGTGTCTGGTGCTGCGCAGAGCCAGACACTCTGGTCTGAGTGGCACGGTAAGGGGGCTGCGGGTTGGAGAAGGGGTAGGGGGTTCCGGGGATGCAGTCACAGGACAGGGAGCGGGGGGGGGGTTAGATGGGTCAGGGGTTCGGGGGGGGCAGTCAGGGGACAGGCAGCGGTTGGATAAGCATGAGAGTTCCAGGGGTTTGTCAGGGGACAGGTAGGGGGTGGGATGCTAGGGGAAGTTGGGGGGGGTCTCAGGAGGGGGCAGTTGGGGACAAGGAGAAGGGAGGCTTAGATAGTGGGTGGGGTCCTGGGGGGCAGTTGGGGCAGGGGTCCTGGGAGGGGGTGATCAGGGGACAGGGAGCTGGGGGGGTTGGATGGGTTGGGGTTTCTGGGGGGGGGAGGTCAGAGGGAGTAGATGGTGACAGGAGGGGGCTTCCCTCCCTCCCCGTGGAGTGTCCTGTTTTTTGAATGTTAAAATACGGTCTCCCTGCCATCCACAGTGCAACTCTCCACTCAGCAGGCTGCAGCATGAGGTCCCCCTCCTTCCTTTCCAGTTGGAGGTGGCCAAGGGAATGCTGGGAAATGTAGTTCTTTCCCTGCTCCAGAGCTGGCTCTATAGGCAGGGAGCTAACCAAGGAACTACAGCTCCCAGAGCCCCCTGTTGGTTCTGCCGCCCCTGCAAATGTGCTGCCCCAATTAGGTGCTTGCTTTGCTGGTGCCTAGAGCCGCCCCTGCCAACCCGCCAATATCAGACAGGATTCATCAGCTCTAGGGGCAGATTGCTCAGTGCATTGCAGACGTACCAGTCAGTAGCCCACAACCCCTCCAGTCTGCAGGCCAGACGTCTGAACAGCCATCGCCTGACTCAAGAGATGTAGATGGAAACACGACTCACCTGTCAGATGGATTGAGAGGGGGGCACTCGGCAGTGACTGGATAGTTCTCCCTGAGACACTGATCTCATAGCTGCAGGTGTAAGGGCCAGTAGCATCCAAATCAGACTGACGGAGCTGGAGACGGGCATCCGGCTGTGAGACAATGACATTCCCCTGCCTCAGGAACTGGTACCCTGTAGCCACGTGTCTCGGAGGGGCCGAGCATAGGATGGTAACAGGGCTCATCCCGGGGGGATCAGAAATCGCAGAGATGGATGGAGCAAGGGGGAAATCTGTGAAGAGCAACAATCAGAGAGAAGAGGGGGTGTTAATGTACTGAGAGTGTGGAAACAGCAGAGCAATTGGTGATGAGGAAGTAGGGTGTAAAGATCAAATCGAGACATGGGCTGGGAGCCAGGACTCCTGGGTTCTATCCCCGACCCTGAGAGAAGAGTGAATTTCAGTTTTTGAAAACCTGACACAAGTAGGAGGAGGAGAACCAGGTAGTGAAACTGAGCTGATGCCCTTGACAGCAGTTAGTTTCCTGTTTACGTCTCAACCATTGTAGGGGGAGAAATGCCAGAGACCCCAGCTCAGCCAGCCCTAGGAAACAGATGCACCAGTTGCTAGGGCCAAGCAGGGATGGCTGCGCTCCGAGATGGTCTCCCACCCAGGCTCTGCTCCCCAGGACAGGAAGGTGTATGCTTTCGGGATCCCCATCACAGCTGTGAGCCCCAGCGGAGCAGGGAGATCTGCAGAGACCTGCACCCCGATTTCATCGCTGAAGCAATAACTCCCTCCTGGGAGCCGAGCACCGGAGAGTAACATGCTCCCGGGGGAGTTGGACAGAATGCTTAGGGGCTAAAGAGAGTGTGAGGGCTGGTTGCCGGCCTGCACCCCAAGGGGCTGTGAGAAAGCATCCTAGGAGATCCTGGTTCAAACCGTGGCTGGCCCAGTGCTTGTGGTGACACCACGCTGACAAAATATGCAAAGTAAATAACCTGGAATAGATCTCATCATCATTGTTCTTAGTAGTGGTAAATTTCAGTTATGAAGGTTAGAAATATTTCTCTGTTGCATTGTGTGTGGGCAGCGAAATCAGTGTTTATCGACAAAAATCGAATGCAGAACGGACTCCTGTTCCACACTACGTCTGCCAAGAGGCACAGCACTCACCCCTCTAGTTTAACTGCTGCAATGCAACATGGGGGCTTAGTTCTGAGAGGGAGGCTGGCCAGAAAAGGAGGATGGGGCCACAAAACACCAGCACTGAACTCCCATCAGGCACCACAGCCGCTCTGGGCAGATACAGGTTACGAACAGAGCCAAAAATCAAGGATTTTGTTTCAAGAGGGAGGAAAATCTCTCATTCGGATCCACAATCTTTAAATGAAACATTTTGATGTGTCCACAGTGAATTTCACCCCTCCCCTCCCGTCCCATGGGAGGACTTTGGAGGACAGAGTGATGATTCAAAGAGT
>JALNIE010000486.1:0-26472 GCA_026122505.1 Aldabrachelys gigantea
TATCCTGTCTCTGACAGTGCCAGATGCTTCAGAAGGAAGGAACAGACCAGGGCAATTTATCCTGTGATCCATCCCCAGTCATCCAGTCCTGGCTCCTGGCAGCCAGAGATTTAGGACACTCTGACGGGGATGAGCGACTCTGCGCTGGTATCTCAGGAGTTAACCCTTCCTTCCTAGCAGAGGAAGCCTCGCCCCGGGAGCTCTGCTGGGCGGTCTCCAACTGGAGAAGAGGTATAAAAGCCTGCAGTGCTGCTCAGTCGGGGCTGACCGCCAGACGGGAAGGAGGTACGCTCCTGCCGCCGCCAGTGCCTGAGAGGGACAGACAGTGCACCAGAGCCCAGAGGTCAGCCAAGCTGGGACGCACCCTGATGTCCAGATGGAGTACATTGCAGGAGGGGAACCGACTGGAGGACCCCCCAAAGTGGAGAACCTGGCATTTATGGTAGGAAGTGACCCAGAGGAACTTTAGAGGCAAACGCCCCAGAGCCACACCTACGTTCGGTGTGTTGCGTGCAGATCCCCATTGAGGTGGTGGCGAGGGAAATTTGCCACTATCAGGGTCCTGGGTCAGGACCTGGTGGAGAGGGCGGGACCCGGGTCCCCCTAACACTCCCCACACACCCCAGGAACCCTACAGACTCGGGCCAATAGGCCATACTACCCTGCCTGAAAGGAGATTAGATGGAAGTTGGCCATTAGGTCACATTGCTCCAAAGTGCTGAGTGGTTTATATGGACGCTGGCCATTGGGCCACACTGCCCTGACATTCGTGGCGGGTTACTGGGGCTCTGGCCACTAGGCTGCACTACCCTGCCTGCAAGCAGGGGGTTATGGACTCTGCCCATTGGGCCGTACACTGCTCCAACACTGGGAGCAATTTACAGGGACTATAGCGGTTAGAGCCCACTACCCCGGCCAAGGGATGATTGCGGAGAGGCAGGCCATTAGGCCACATCAGACCACCCACAGAGAGGCGACCGCGAGAACTTGTGAGTGGCGAGGTTCCGACACCCCATCCCACCCCTGCCACAAAGGGGCAGTGCGATGCGAGGCTCGCCACAGGCACCCCGAGCACAGGGTTGAGTCCCGGACCATCTTGAACCCAGTTCCACTGGTTGTCAGTGCCTTGGGTGAAGAACTATTTCCTTCTCTTTGTTTTAAAACCTCCTGTCTATTTATTTCATTGGGCAATGCACAGTCACCCATGGAATTTGCTGCCAGGGATATTGTGAACGCCAAAATTATAACAGGGTTCAAAAAAGAACCAGATAAGTTCATGGAGGTTAGGTCCATCAATGGCTATTAGCCACCATGCTCTGAGTGTCCCTAGCCTCTATTCGCCAGAAGCTGGAAGTGGATGACGGGCTGGATCGCTCAAGGATTCCCTGTTCTGTTCATTCCCTCGGATGCACCTGGAATAGTCCCCGTCGGAAGACAGGATACTGGGATAGATGGACCATTGGTCTGACTCAATATGGCCCTTCTTACACAAAAATTAATTATAATAAAAAACTTTAGTACAGAAACTTCCCAAGATAGCAATGATGTGAGATAACGACCTTGGCAAATAACGCATTTTTTTAAATCTTGGCCTACTAGGAAATGTATATTTTAATAAGTTTCCCAGTCAAAAATCTAGCATTCTGGAGTGAAGTCACTAAAACAGAGTCCAACAAACAAATGCTCTGGCCACTGTTTATCGCGCCACATTCACTCTATCGCTCCATCCCCAATGGCCCTGCACGGTCACTTTCTGCTGCCACCTGCCACTGTGACCTCTGCGAGTCGATCTCTCGAGGTTCCACCAGCTCCGTGATTTCAGCTGAGCTCTCAGTGGGGGAACCTCGCTGCTAGTCCAGGCTGGGCCATCTCCTGCACAGAAACACTGTCCCACAGCAGGTCTAAGCACTTAGACCTGTTACCAGTGATTTCAGCTGTAGCAGTCACTTAACAAACCAAAAGACTCTCTATGAAGCCTAATCAGCTCTCTCTCCAAACAGGAGAGAGGGGCAGGTCAAATAGTGCCTGTGACTTAGGCAGAGCTCACACCACCACGCAAAACACCTGTGCCCCACCCAGCACCAGCGCCAGTGTTTTTAGCACCCTAGTCGCACGGCCATTTCGCCGCCCCGCGCATTGCTCCCGCGACTCCAGTGAACCTGCCGCAGGCATTCCTACAGCAGGTGCGCTGGTCTGCGGCTCCAGTGGAGCTGCCGCAGGCATGTCTGCGGGAGGTCCACCGGCGCTGTGGGAGCAGCGGACCATCCGCAAAAATGCCTGCAGCAGGTCCACTGGAGCCGCGGGAGCAGCAGACTGTCCGCAGGAATGCCTGTGGCAGGTCCACCGGAGCCACCTGCCGCTCCCCCTGGCAAAATACCGCCCCCCAATAATCCTGGTGCCTAGGCAATTGCCTAGGCCACCTAAATGGAAGCGCCGGCCCTGGCCCCACCCTCTCTCACTGTTTGCCATATTGTAATTCAAACCCCATTTTAAAACGCTCACCCCATTTTGTAAAAGCTTCCTCCAACCTTCATTTTTGCAAACCCTGCTGTAATCTTATTAGTTTAGGTTAGATGTGTGAGTGAGGTATGGATGGATGATGGAATCAGCCTCCAGCCCCAGCCTGTCCTGCTGAAATAGAGTTCAAACACCTCCGGCTCAAGATGCAGACAAGAGCCCTAACAAAGTAAGAAGTGTCCACCCTAAAAAGAAAAGGTACAATAGAAGGAAGATCAAAGCCATGCCTGCAGTTGACGGGTGATCAATCACCAAACCCAGAGGCAGCCTGACACAACAAGACCTATAGACTCTGGATTCAAACTAAATCCTGCAAAAAGGATGGGTGAGATGGGAGACTTTGGAGGGTAACATTCTGCTGCCAGCATGGAAGGGCATCGGTGAAGGCCCAACAGAGACCCAACTCGTCCTTGTGCCCGGCTTTCCTGGCCATTTAGCCGCCACAAGCTATGAACCCAAGCTGCAAAATCAAGTCATGAACTCAAGCTATGTTCAGGACTGGTAACTATGCAGCAGCTGCAGAACATCTGATGGGTGTGTGTGTGTGTGTGTGTGTGTGTGTGTGTATGTGTGTGTAGATATTAGGTATAACGTGTGTATATGGATTAAAATATTAGTTATTGGTCATAAATCAAATGGTTGTCATAATAAATGTGGCATCTTTGTCTTGCCCCCTGAAAAGATCCTGTGTAGTTTTGTCTGTATAACAAAACTCATCGGGAGCCAGAAGCACTTCTGAGATCTGCACCTGTGTTTGCGTGTCGGATCGGTGCCTCATCAGCCCCACAGGGGTTCTTCAAAGCGCGAGAGGGGAGTGGGGTCTAGGGGCTTGGGGGGGACTGAGAGCCAGGACTCCTGGGTTCTGTCCCTGACTCTGAGAGGGGAATGGAGTCTAGTGCTTAGAGAGCGGGGAGGCTGGGACTCAGGACTCCTGGGTTCTATCCCTAGCTCTGGGAGGGGAATAGGATCTAGTGCAGGAGTCCCCAATGTGGTGCCCACTGGGGCATCCAAGTGCACCCATGTACTGTGCAGCGGACGAGCATCTGCCAAAATGCCGCTGAAATTCAGCAGCATTTCAGTGACAACGCCTCTGGATGACACCGCTTGTCGGTGGCATTTCGGCAGATGCTCGTCCGCCTCCATGGTCCTCTGTGGCTCGTCGTCTGGCACCCCTCAGAGGAAAAAGGTTGGGAACCACTGATCTAGTGGGTTAGAACAGAGAGGGACTCGCAACCAGGATTGCTAGGTTGTGTTCCAGAACTGAGAGAGGTTTTCAGCATTTAGCCCCATAAATTGCGAAGATGAGTGGGGATGAGTGAGTCTGCATTGTTTGTAACAAGCACTGCGGTGGATTTGAGTCTGGCCCCATATTGGGGGCACTGACTAACCTGGTTCAGGTGAGCCAGGAACAGAATATGGAACCTTTCCCCTCTGGGCAGGGGCAGCTCCCAACCGGCCCCAGAGCAGGGACTGGCTGGCTCAGGAATCGGTTCGGTTAGGCACCATCTGCCTTCTCCTCCAGGTGACTAGACGCTTTGAAACGAAAGCCCAGTGTGAGCAGCAGGGGCCTTCTTTGCCCCTGCTGCTCCTTGGGGTTCCAATTGCAAGGGATGGCCAGGAGCCGACCCCACAGCCCAGCTGCAGTCAGTTCCCCTTGCCTGCTAGTTTCCTGTGAATGCAGAGGTGCTACTGAACACCCAGCCACGCAGGGGCCGTCTCCCTTGGCTGGGGGGGCATGGCTGGGGGCAGTCACTGCACTTCCTGTGTTTGTCACTTTTCTGAGCGAAGCAGAGACGGGGCTGGTGGCTGAGCTGAGAACCCACCTCCCACCCCAGAGCGACCGGCTTTGCATGGCGCTAACTCACCTTCTGCCAGTGCTGGGTAAGTGACCTCCCTCAGCCCCCATCCCTCTGTGTGTCTATCCAGAGATCCCCTCACCCCCATCCCTCCAGCCTTCTCCACCCCCAGCCCCTCCCAGGAGCTCTCATCCCATCATGGTCCTCACTCCGTTGGGGAATGTGGCCTATTGGTCACGGCCACAACCCCTGACTGCCAAGGAGGGTGCAGGGAGGGCCCCCCCACATTCCACCAGGCTCCAACCCAGGGGCCTTTGGCCTGCCAGTGGTCTGGCAACCAAGGCTGCTTAAGGCTGTCCTCCCTGGGCCAATTCGTCTCATCCCCAAATGGGTACGTTTAGTCCAAGGCTTTTCCATGGTGGGGAATTTCAAACCAAATAAGTAAGAGGGGATTACCCATGTCCAAGCTTCACAGGCGAGGGGGCCAGGGATACTTCCCTCTCTGATTGTCTCTGAGGGGCAGGAGGAGGGTCCTCCCATCCCTCAGGGAGGGCCCCTTTGGGCTGTTGTGTCAGAGCCTTAGGCTTCCATCTTCTCTGCACTACTGGAACCGGGGGCTGCATGTCTGCTCACCTTTGAATGCCTCCAGATGGAGCATTTGCTGCAGGTGTGGCAGGGTGGGGGAGGAGCTGGTTGAGCCCAAAATAATCCCTTAACCCCTTGTTGCCCAGTGTGGGGTTTGTAAACCCCGTCACACACACCCTCTCCAGCTTCTCCCCCGGCCCATGTCTGTAGAATCCTAGAATCACAGAATCCTAGAATCACAGAATATCAGGGTTGGAAGGGATCTCAGGAGGTATCTAGTCCAACACCCTGCTCAAAGTAGGGTGACCAGCTAGCGGAAGTGAAAAATGGTGACACTTTTTTTCAAGGTGCACAGTATAGTTCTCTATATAAGACAAGCCCCCTACTATTGGGGTCGTCTCGTTGGGATGTCTGATCACCCTAGCTGTCCCCAGCTGGGAGCCACGTCTCCTGTCCTTGCTAAGAGTTCCTTGCTGGAGAGGTGTGTTGGGTGGGGGGCGCACTCCCCTCTCATCCCATTGCGGGGTTTGAAAGTGCCAGTGGGTGGGGATCACTGGGGGTCCCCTCCAGCCCTCTCCCCTCCCCATGGGCAAGATGTCTCCTTTGGAATCCAGCAGCAGTGTCACTTGAGATTCTTGGCCACGGTTACCCCTGGCTCATGATGGCTGTTTCTCCATTCTCCCAAGATCAGCTCCCCACCTCCAGAGTTCTTCCCGCCCCCACGCTAGCCCCCCGTAACATCGTCCCCTCCTTAACAATCTCCTTTCCTCTTCCATTCCCATGTCCCCTCTCCAGGGGCTCTGATCTGTTCTCCTCTCCCACACAGCCTGTCTCCTGACTGTCCCACGGATGGTCTCACCTGCAGGTAATCATCTCTCCTGCCTCCTTGAGATGCTACCTCCAGGGTAGGGAAGGGTCTTGGAGTGGGGGGAGCCTCCCCTCTGAGCACACAGTGGGGGCTGCAAGCGTGACACAGAGGGAGGCCTGCTGCATTTCCCTGCGATCAGACCCAGCCTCCTGTGGACGGGGACTGGAGAGCATCCCTGCCTGAGGCCTGGTTGGTGAGATGAGTTTGTGGGGTCTCGGTCCCCAGCGAGACAGGGGCTTGCCACAGTCACTGACTGCTCCCTGCACTGACAGTCTCAACAGAGGGCTTGGCATTGTGTGGGGAAGAGTTTGAGGGGTCCCAAGAAGCCCCCTTCACAGCATCCGTCTCTCCTTTCAGCTGCAGTGCCTCGGCTTCCCACCCACCCCCACGATCTCCACTGGCCACAGACGTTTGGAGACACAGGAGTGGGGGGGTGGGGGAGCGAGGGGGGGGGTGGGATTTGCCAGTGAGATGGGCGGAGCTACAGGTCTGGGGGTCCCTGCTGGGTCTAACCTGGGCCAGACTCCAGCACTGGCTTTCCTGTAAACCCTCTGCAATTACAGATACCAGCCCCTAGCCCTGTCACTGACTGTGAGCCCACGAGGCCCCCGTCCCGCACTGGGGGATCTCTGACCCTCAGCCCCACAGCGCCTGCCAGTGCACTCAGTATGACCCTCTCCCCAGCCCCGGGGTGCTGCATGCTGGGTTGTCCAGCTGGACGTGCTGGGCCACCGAGCTGGGCCGATGGATCCATCCACACAGGGCCAAGCCATGTCCGCAGCTGTCCCAGGTGCAGGGGATACTTGAGAGGAACAGGCCATGGAACCTGGGCTCTCCTCTCCACCGACGAGTGTCCCTTCAGAGCAGGGGATGGCACATTTTGTGGGACCCTTTGGGGGGCACATGGCCGGGCTGCCCGCAGAGGTGCCAGGTGCTGCAGAGCCGATATCTACAAGCAGCAATTGAAAAACAGGCTCCAAAACCCACCCAGTCGTGGAGGAAACCCATCCCCCTGCTCACATCCGGCTGCACTTCTCACCGTCCTCCCTCATCCGGGAGCTGCAGTTCAGCAGAGACGCGGCCTCCACTGGGCCCTGGGAGCCACACAACTCAGAAGAGGGAAAGGAAGCTGGTGCACATGGGCGGCACGTGAACCGCCCATTGTGGGAGGTAGTCCCCAGCCCACCCCTTCCGCCCATCTTCCCTGCCAGAGCCCCAGCCCCCCTCATCCCTTCCCTGCCCCAGTCACCCCAAGTCCCAGCCTGGGCTGGAGCCACACGGGAAGAGCAGGGAACCATGAGGGGGCCTTGGGGAGGAGGATAGGCACGGCCACACCTGGCTGTTTGGGAAGCCTTAGCATCCCCGGCCTGTGAGACCCACCTCCCATGCTGATGGGGCTGAGAAAGCCAACATGGATCACGCATGGGGATCGGCCTATGTAAGAAAAACTGCTGTTGTGCCCTGGGGGCCATGCTGGGTGCTCTGCTCCTGTGTCCACGCCATGGCACGGGGAATTCGGAGCTAACGGCAGCGCTCAGAGCTTCATGGGGGCCGCTCACGGGTGGGATGGAGAAACCTAAATGGAGAATTCCCGTAACCACCATCTCCCTGGTTTTCCTTCTCTCCCACCTCCACAGCATTTCCAGAAGTGGCTCCCCGGGCCCCGACACTGTCTGTGAACCCCCACAGACCCGCCTACCTCTTTGGGGAATCCCTGAGCCTCACCTGCTCCGTGCCCAGAGGGGACCAGGTGGTACAATTCCAGCTGTGGAAGGACGGGGTGGCACAGCCCCCCATGGACAGCCACAGGAAGCAAGTTCACAGCTTCCCTCTGGCACACCTCGGGGTGCAGGACTCCGGGACGTACACCTGTGCGTATCGGGTACAGCGATCCGAAGGACAGAGGCAATCCTGGAGGAGTAACCCCGTCTCCATCTCTGTCTATGGTACCATCAGCACAGGCTCTGGGGCTGCGGCGCTGTGGGCAGGTTATTAAAGATTGAAGTGGGAGGAGGACAGCAGTTTCCTTTTCTTCAAGGCAGGCACGGGCTGGGAAGCCGAGCCCCCGGAGGTGATGATATTCTGCCCAGCAGGTGTCAGGGGAGGAGATGCCATCTCCAATGGGTTATCAGCATATGGGGGGCTCTTTCCACTGGGTTACTGGGAAGCGTGATTTACCGGTGGTTTATCACAGGATATTTCATAGATGGGGAGCTCAGTCCTGGGCCAGCAGATGGGAGGAGAGTCTAATGTATGTTCCTATGCCGGGGTCTTGCTACCACCTATTCCCTGCTGTCCCACTCCATGGGGAATCCCCTGTTGTACTGACCCTCTGTCACTATTCCAGACCCCTCCACCCAAGCAAGAGCCATCTCCTCCATCCAGCATTGTTCAGCCCCCTTGCCAGCCCCTCACCTCTCCCTGAATCCTCCTACCCTGTCTACATATCACCCTCACCCATTCAGCTCCCGGCAGCATCAGGGTGCAGATTCCCCACCCAAAGCAGGGAGTGGATCTGGGAAGGGGACCACAAGCCCCATGGGGGCTGCCTGGTTTGAACTGGTGGTGGACATGGGGACCAGTAGGGTGTACAGCTGCAGGTACTGGTGAAGGGAACTTGGGAGAGACATCCTGCCCCGACAGAGCAGTGCCGTGCGGATGTCAGTGACAGGGGAGTTCCTGTGTCCATCGCTGGTGATTTCATTGTACTTCCAAAACTTTTGGCAACCGCGTGATCACCGGTCCATGCAGCAGCAATTCCTTGGTAAACACGCCATTGGAATCTGTTGGTTTTCCATCCAGCAGAGGAAGATGGTGAGAGTCAAACCCAGCAATCCGCTGCTCTTCAGCCTTGCTCGGGGCCCGCGTTTCACTGCCACACAAACAGAGCTAGTACACGCACGGTTCTGCAGATCTGCAGCGTTGTAGAGAGCTAAACAGTCCCTGTTGTTAAAAGAGGGGGACAAGGAGATCCGGGGAATTGTAGACCAGCCGGCACAGCTTCAATACTTGGAAAGATACTGGAGCAAATTATTAAACTGGAGGATAATAGGGTGATGAGAGAGAACCAGCAAGAACAAATCACTCCAAAGCAACCTCATTTCCTCCTTTGATAACGCTAGTGACTTAAGGCATAGAGAGGAAACTGGAGATGTGATGTACCTCGATCTGAGTCAGACCTTTGACACGGGGCCACATCCCATTCTCACAAGCAAAGCGGGGAAATGTGGTCTAGATGAAATTACTGTAAGGTGGTTGCACACCTGGTTGAACGAGCATACTCAGAGAGTGGCTATCAATGGTTTGCTGTCAGACCGGGAGGGCGTATCTAGCGGGGTCCCACAGGGTGGGTCCTGGGTCCGGTACCATTCAATATTTTCATTAATGACTTCAATAATGGAGTAGCGAGTATGCTTGTAACATCTGTAGATGACACAAAGCTGGGAGGGGTTGCCAGCACTTTGGAGGGCAGGTGTAAAATTCAAAATAACCTTGACAAATTGGAGACTTGGTCTGAATTCAACAAGATGAAAGTCGGTGAAGACAAGTGCAAAGTACTTCACTTAGGCAGGAAAAATCAAATGCGCAACTACAAACTGGAGAATAACTGGCTAGGTGGTAGCACTGCTGAGAAAGATCAGGGGGTGACAGTGGATAATGTGTTGAATATGAGTCATCAATCTGATGCAGCTGCACACACGGCTAATATGATTCTAAGTGTATGAACAGGCATGTTGTGGGTGAGACACGGGAGGTCATCGTCCCATTCTACTCGCCACTGGTGCGGCCCCAGCTGGAGAACTGTGTCCAGATCTGGGCCCTGCACGTTAGAAAAGATGGGGACACATGGGGAGCGTGCAGAGAAGAGGAACAAGAACAATCACAGGTTTAACAAACTTCACCTGTGAGGAAAAGTGAAAAAATCTGGGCATGTTTTACTCTGAGGGGGGGCATGATAACAACCTTCAGACATGTGAAGGGCTGTCACAGAGGACAGAGATCAATTGTTCTCCATGTGCGCTGAAGGCAGGACAAGGAGTGATTGGCTTCACCTGCAGCAAGGGAGGCTGAGGTTAGAGATGAGGACAAACTTTCTAGCTGTAAGGGGAGTTGAGCTTTAAAGGGCGGTTGTGGAATCTCCATCACTGGTGGTTTTCAAGACCAGGCAGGACAAACCCTGTCAGGGGTCTCGGTTTACTTGGCCCGGTCTCAGCACAGAGGGCTGGACTAAATGCCCTCTCAGGTCCCTTCCAGCCCAACCTTACAGTGATGCTAAATGCCCAAAACATGCCCTGGCTGCTGCTCTGAGCGTCCTTATCTCTCACAGCCACACGCACATTCAACTGCAGCTGTGTGCGGTTTCATTGCTGTCTCTCTCTCTCCATTATTCTGGTGTCTCAGGCCCTTCTCTTCCCCCAAAACACTTCTCCCTGGCTTAAGGGGATTGGCGCCATGGGAAGCCCTTTTCAGGGGTGGCCAGCTGAACCGTAACCAGAGACGTGAGGGTTTTTGCAGGGTAAGTCTGGAAACTTACGCTGGGTGATTCACAGAAGCTTCGATTTCCAGGCCAGAGGGTCAGGCTAGTCTGCTCTCTTGTAGGACGGGACATTCTCCGGCCTAGGAATGGGACTCAGGGAGGGCTCTCAGGAGCTTTGGGAGAGGGCATGGGGATGTGTATGAGACTCTCATTCAATGTTTCTCATTGAACCTTGGTGTTTTTCAGACCATCCCACAGCCCCAGCCCTGTCCGTGAGCCCTCGGCGCCCTGTGTACCTCCCTGGAGAAGCTGTTACCCTCCAGTGCATGGCTCCCCCTGGAGCTCACCCAGTTACAAGATTCCAGCTCTCCAGGGTTGGTGGAAGGAACTTCTCTTCTAGAAGCAGTGACACCCACACCCTGAGCATCACGGGGCTGGGTGATGCTGGATCCTTCACCTGCCTGTACTGGATATGCCTATCCAGATGGTGTATCCAGTCCTGGGAGAGCCGCCCCATCTCCATCAATGTAACAGGTGAGCTCTGCGCTGACTCTCACACATTTCCCCCTCAGGTGTAGGGATATTTTATTCATCTGTCTTGCAGTCACAGATGCGCATTTGCTCTTGATCTTGGCCTCCTTTTGCTGCTGTGTTTGAGTTTGATTCTCTTTCTAATCTAGTCACTCTGTTTTCCTCATCGACGTGGCAGAATTTCTCTTCTATTCTGTGGAATTTTTTCTTCACTTATCTTCCTTGAAGTCTCTCGTCCAATCAGATTGGGATCAACGTGGCTGCCCATCTGCCGTCAATATGGCAGTCCAATATGGATGCCCAACTGCCAGTAACATGGCCACTCAAATACCAACAACATGGCAGCCTAACTTCAAGCGACATTGCCGCCTGATGAATCCAGCATGAGTGCCCAAGTGCCTACAACGCGTCTGCCCCATATGGCCTCCATAGGCAGCTTGACCGGGACGATCAGCTACCAACACATGACAAAAACATGAATGCTCCACTTTGCTGGTCTCTTTGACTGTAGATACCTCAGTCAGCCTGGCCTCAAGGTTGAGGAAACTGCCATGGGTCAGTGGGACTTTAGAAAAGCTGGGTGGGATGGGAATTTAACTATCAAAGCACCTGCTGACTCCTCCCCCTTGGGCTCCCCTCAGATCCACCTTCCGAGCCAGTGCTGAGCATAGATCCCCAGTCAGGAACGGTGAGAGAAGGTCTCCCCCTGCTCATCAGCTGCATCGCCCCCAGTGACACAGGTGATCGGAGGTTTCACTTCTACAAGGGTGGAGATGAGCTTGTTCCTGGGGACTTTGAGTCTGAGATCAGCACCACAGAGCCCGGCACCAGCTCTGTGAATGTCTCAGTGCTCAGAATCCCCCGGGCCGGTCCCAACAACACTGGGGTATTCACCTGCGGGTACGAGGAGAACGTGGGTGGAAGGTGGATCCCATCCCCCAGGAGCCAGGCTGTGAACATCACCGTGAACATCACAGCGACAGGTGAGTTTCCCTATCCAGAGAGCGTCTGCCCAGCTCCGATAGATAGAGCATTACTTTTGGTTCCTGACCAATCCCTTGTCACCTTTTCTCTTCTCTCACAAGCAGCCTTGGCCCCACCTAGGAACATGCTGCTGGCATGTGGGATCCTTGTGATTCTGGGCATGGCTCTGGCTGCCCTCGTCTGCTACTGCAGGAGGAACAAGAGAGGTACGTCAGTGAATTATAAGCACCAAACACTCCCAGAGCTCTAGTTATTTGAGTCTCCCTTGAATCCCAAAACTAAGCCAAAACCTGCATGTCTCCTTCTCTGCACCCTGGTGAGTTGTACCTTAACTGGCCACATGGGTGGTGTTGAGTGACATTATCAGAGCTGAGTTAGCTGCCCCTGTGGTGCTCCCGGACCCCTCACCAGCTCCAGCAAAGGAGAGATTGGGATGGGGAATGGAATCGGCGTGGGAGCAGAAGACTCTACCAAGCCCTCTAATATTCTCAGCTCACAAGGAGCAGGCAAACCCCTGCTGAAATGTCTAGGGTTCCCTCCAGCACAGGACTGGTGGGTCATCAGCATGTGAACGCGTGGTGGAAATGGAAAAGCACCTGTAATAAGAAATGCTCATAGTCCTGCTTAAATAAAAGGACCTTCTCTTGTCCACCATAATATTGTAATGCCGTGAGCAGCTCCCAAGACTTCACTAGTGAGTCTATGGGTAACCAATGTAAACACTGATGTTAAATGATGTTCTGTACCTCGAAATGAGAATCACTTGAGGGACAGGTCAATGAAAACCTGTACACCCTATCAAGCGTGTATTGGTGAAAATAACAATGAATATACATTGCCAATCAATGAGTTGTAACCTGTACATTCCAGTGGAAGGGGGGTCTCTTAGGAGTGCTCTGCAACATTTTATGCAATCAAAAATAGGCCCTTTTATTCCCCACTTTATAGTTGGGAAACTGAGACACAAAGCAAGGACATGACTTACCCAAGGTCCCACAGGAACTCTGTCGTAGAGTCAGGAATTGAATCTTTGTCTCCCAAGTTAAAGAACAATTCCACAACCCCTGGAGTATGCTTTCTTTCTAAAGAGGGTCTCAGGCAACTTGTTATGACTAAAAATGGTTTTCAATGATTTACAGGAATAGGGGATATGGTCTGGGTTTAGATCAAGTGTTAGGCTTTAAGGGTAAGACTAAGTATTAGGCTTGTTAGGGGTTATGGTTAAGGTTGGGGGAAAGGTTATGGACAGGGTTAAGGCTATGGGTATAATAAAGGCTAGGAGTTAGGATTAAAGTCAGGAATGAAGACTAGGGTTAGATGTTAGGGTTAAGATTAGATTTTATTATTAGGATAAAGATTAACGTTGGATTTTAGGGTTACAAGTAGATTTAGATCTTAAGTTTAGGTTCATAGATTCATCAATTCCAAGACTGGAAGAGACCCCTGATAATCTAATCTGACCCCCTGCGTAACACAGGCCAGAGAACTTCCGCCAAATAACCCTGAGAGCAGAGCTTTTAGAAAAACACCCCTGTGATGGGTTGGGTCACAGAACCCCCCTTAGGAGCTGCTAATTGATGTGCCAAGACTACCTCTGCTCCTGTTTTCCCTGCCAGCTCAGGGCCCCAGCACCTTGTCTTGCTGAGCCAGACACTTCCCTCTGCTCCAACAAAGACCCAGGGTCTGAATTACCTGCCCCAAAACTGCAGGTTTACCTGAAAACAGCTCACAGAAGTGTGCTTGTCTTTAACACTTAGATGCCCAACTCCCAATGGGGTCTAAACCCAAATAAATCTGTTTTACCCTGTATAAAGCTTTTGCAGGGTAAACTCGTATATTCTTTGCCCTCTGTAACACTGATAGAGAGATATGCACAGTTGTTTGCTCCCCCAGGTATTAATACATACTCTGGGTTAATTAATAAGTAAAAAGTGATTTTATTAAATACAGAAAGTAGGATTTAAGTGGTTGCAAGTAGTAACAGATAGAACAAAGTAAGTCACCAAGCAAAATAAAATAAAATGCCCAAATCTATGTCTAATCAAACTGAATACAGCTAATCTCACCCTCAGAGATGCTTCAGTAAGTTTTTTCCTCAGACTGGACACTTTCCAGGCCTGGGCACAATTCTTTCCCCTGGTACAGCTCTTGCTCCAGCTCAGGTGATAGCTAGGGGATTCTTCATGATGGCTCTTCTCTCTCACTTTGTTCTCTTCCACTCCTTTATAGATCTCTTGCATAAGGCAGGAATCCTTTTGTCCCATTCTGAGTTCCCACTCCCTCATTCTCAATGGAAAAACACCAGGTTAAAGATGGATTCCAGTTCAGGTGACATGATCACATGTAAGACTTCATTACCCACTTGCCAGCACACACCTGTACAGATTCCAAGATTCCAAACCACCATTAATGGCCCACACGTTGCATAATTACAATAGGCCCTCAGAGTTATATTTCATATCTCTCGTTTCAGATACAAGAGTGGTACTTTATACAAATAGGATGACCACACTCAGTAGATTCTAAGCTTTGTAATGATACCTTACAAGAGACCTTTACATTATATTCACTTATTAAATTTTTATAAAACCATATACACTGCACAACATCACAATCCCATCTTCTTTTTAAAATTGTCAGTGATGGAGAATCCACCATGCCCCTTGGCAAATTGTTCCAACTGTTAGTTACTCTCACCATGCGAGATGTATGCCTTATTTCCAGTCTGAATGTGCCTAGCTTCAACTTCCAGCCCTTGGATCCGGTTAGCCCTTTTTCTGCTAGACTGAAGAGCAAACTATTAAATATTTGTTCCCCAGTAGATATTTATAAATAACTTTGAGGTTAGAGGATAAGGTTATGGTTAGGGTAAAGGTTAGGGGTTAGTGTTAAACTCAGGTGATGAGACTACATATAGATAACAGCAGTGGGGTTAGGGTTAGATTTTAAGATTACGATAAAGGTTAATGTTTGATCAAAGGGTTAAGGTTAGTTTGAAATGTAAGTGTTAGGATAAAATTCCCTACAGAAAGGAGCAGCTGTTACATTTAGTGCTAAGAATAAGATTAGATATTACAGCCAACTGCTAAGATTAATGTTAAGAAAAGCTGATGGAACTACATTTCAGTATTAGAGTTAATGTGAAGGTCCTGGGTTCGGGTTAAGTTTAGGGAATCAGGGAAAAGATTTCAAAAACCTCAACAGTCTCCTAACTTTGTGGATCTATGTTTAGTCAGTTCAACAGAAGTGAACCAATGAAATCTGTGCCCCCACGCCCCGGTCAGGCAGTTGTCTCACCACACTCTGTCTATCTGCGGTTTAGTTCCGGAGCCTTCACAATATCTAAGAGGATCTGAGCCCGGGGGAGGCGATGGGGAACTGGACTCCAGGAGGTGCCGTGAGGAACTGAAACCCAGCAGTGTCGGAGTGGAGCTACCAGGAGAGGTAACAGGGATCTCTTAACAACAGAGTTTCAAACACCTCCACAATCCAGAGCCTCCTTGAGCCTGCAAATTCCTTGCAGAGAAAATAGTCGGGGCGGGTCGGGGGGAGAGAAACTGAACCGCACATTAGCTCCATCAACCTGCCATTCCTGCTGGGGTCATAACCATGGGGGCTAAAATGTGCAAAATTCCACAGCTCCATCAGTTCCCTTCTATTCCACCCTCACCATAGTCACCCTGAACAGCACTATAGGACAGGAAGTGAAGGAGAACCCTATATCCAATAGACACTGCAGGTGGGGCTCAGAGAGGCAGGATGGATCAGCTGATTTGGGGATGTGCTCAGGACACCTGGGTTCCATCCCCAGCTGGGGAAGGGGGGGAGTTCCGAGGGAACATCAATGAGTGGGGGGGCCATTCTGTGTCTCAGTAACTCCCCTTCCTACGGAGATTGGGGCAGAAGTGGGTGTTAAAAACTGACGGCAATTGTGGAACAGCCGCAAAGTAGGGGGTGACACACAGCGCAGGAGACTCCAGCGTCCCGTACAAGCAGAGCAGGGCAGAATGGAATAAAGAAGGGCTGCGGGCGGGACACCGGGGTTCACAATGTGACACATGGGGAGGAAGCACCAGGGGATGGTTAATAATCCGGATCAGATTGAGGGGCTGGTTTGGTAGCTTATTAGCGCCCCCTTGGTGGGGTTGTGAATTCACCTCTCCCCTCACTCCCCTGCTGCCCCATTCACTCTGTCTCTTCCCTCCCCAGGGCTCCGATGTGTACACACTCCTGACCTTCCCCTCCTCTGCGACGCCCTGAGCACTGGGGAAGAGGAATGGACCATCGGGAACAGAGGGGGTGCTGCACCGCGAGGGGCTGCCACAGCACGTCCAGGGAGCCACTCGGGGAGGAGCAGGAAGAGAACCCAGAAATCCACGTCGGGGCCCTTTAATAATCAGGGCTCTGACACCCCAGCCTGGGCATCTCCTTCTGTGGCCTATCATCCAGCTGCCCTCATACACACATGGACTGGGTCCCATCTCCTCCAGCAGGGACACACACACACACACACACACACACACACACACACACACACACACAAACGAAGAGCAGGGCCGATCCCTTGTCAGCAGGAGGCAGAAGGGACATGGACACACACACACACACACACAAACACATGCGGAGCAGGTCCCATCCCCTCCATTGGGGGCAGCAGGGACACACACACACACAGCAGGTCCCATATCCTCCAGCAGGGGGCAGCAAAGGGACACACACACACACACACACACACACACACACACACACACACACCACATGCGGAGCAGGTCCCATCCCCTTGTAACCGGGCGTGACTCACTCCCCCCCCACGGCGCCTCCTGCTGGTATCTCCTGGGAATTAGCTCGAATTTTCAGCTGGAGCGCCCTCTGCAGGCTGGTGATCCGCCTTCCGCTTCTGGCCCCATGTCCCTTCCTGGACCCCGGTGCCCCTTTTACGTGGGGTTCTGCCCCCTGGCAGTAACCCCTTTCTCCTTAGGGGTTTCCCCCTCCTGGGAACCTCCCCACACTCTATCCCCACTTTGCCTCAGGGTCTTGGCAACTGCCCAGTCATTAGCTAGCCCCACGCCCTGGGGCAGACTGCAGTGTTAGCCTCTCATCATCAGCAAAGGGGTTTGGACCTGCTGCCTTGGCCTACCCCTGGCTTGCACCCTGCAACCCCAGTACCTCTTAGCCTACTGCTAGGCCACAGCCTGGGGCTCTCCAGGCAGGAGCTCCCCAGTTCCGCTGCCTTCCCCAGCCCTGCTTCACCCTGGGTACCTTGTCTGGTCCCTTGCAGCAGCCAGGCCCTTCTCTCTCTGAACACAGAGAGAGAGACTCCTGGGCTCCTGGCTTCTCTGCCCTTTTTATAAGGGCCTGTGGCTCAGTTTGGGGCATGGCCCCAGCTGCTGCCACTTCCCCCAATCAGCTGCTTTCTCCAGCCCTGGCCCCTTCCCTGGGCTGTTTTCAACCCCTTCAGGGCCAGAGCAGGGATCCATCCCGCTACACCCCTCCATTGGGGGCAGCATGGACTGCATTTGCTGTTCCATTAACATTCATTCTCCAGGGACAGTGACTAAACTCAATTTCAGTTAGAAAGGCATGACTCCTTCTGTCCCAAACTGCGCAGTTCTGTTGCTGGGAGGAGGAAGGAAACATCGAGCCCTGGGGAGAAGCGGCTCATGAAGAACATCCTTCCCACCTAGGGGAGTTTGCAGGAGCTGCCCATGAGCGATTGTTGATCACATCAAGGGGAGAATGACTGGAAGGTTCAACCAGGCCAGGCAGCTGCTGTGGGGTCTGTGGCAGGGACACCCCCTTTGGAGAGACAGATCCAAAATGCAAAGAGCCAAGGGGGAGATCCTTGGGAAAAACAAGACTTTTTTCTTGGCTCCAGGCTCCCTGGGGAACAGCATTGAAAAGGCATCGACCCAGTTCTGAGTCTGATGCTGCAACATCGGAAATGTCCGTCCCCCCCACCATCTCCCTTTGGGATGTGCCACCCACAGCCACTGCTCTGCTGTTGAGATCCCAGATCCCTCCCCTCCACTCTCTACTCGGCACCTCGTTTCCATGTTGAGGCAGGACCCTTCTACCTCCAGCCCCCACTCTGCCGGGCACAGCCCTGGCTGCAACTCCCACTGCTCAGAGACTCATAGACTTTAAGGTCAGAAGGGACAATCATGCATCACCTCCTGCACCACCCACTCCTGTAATAGACCCACACCTCTGGCTGAGTTACTGATGTCCTCAAGTCATGGTTTAAACCAGGGGTAGGCAACCTATGGCACGGGTGCCGAAGGCGGCACATGAGCTGATTTTCAGTGGCACTCACACTGCTGGGTCCTGGCCACTGGTCCAGGGGGCTCTGCATTTTAATTTAATTTTAAATGAAGCTTCTTAAACATTTTAAAAACTTTTATTTACTTTATATACAACAATAGTTTAGTTATGTATTATAGACTTATAGAAAGAGACCTTCTAAGAATGTTAAAATGTATTACTGGCACACAAAACCTTAAATTAAAGTGAAGGGTATGGGGTGCAAGGATGATGGGGTTCAGAGGTACAGGGGGACAGGGCACAGAGGTGCAGGCAGATGGGGTGTGGCAGTGCTGCCGGAGGGATATCAGAGACCAGACCGAGCTCACCTGTCAAGGACACGGTGATGGGCCGGCTCTCCCTGGATGGCACTTCTCGCCCGGCGTGCAGTGTCCAGTACTCAGATCTACACCCCAGCCATCCCCGTCTGAGCCCTGAGCTCCAGCCAGACACCCCCAGTCCACTCAGGGACCCCATGAGTGATCAGCCCCACTGGCTGCCTGTAGAATCTGTATCTGGTAACCCCCTCCCCCTGGGGAGCTGAGAACCTGAGTGTCACTCGTTCCCCTGGGACATACATGGGGTATGGGGGAGCCAGAGTGAGCTGGGGGGTGGGGGGCAGCTCTGGGGTAGATGGAGAGTAGGGGGCGGGGGAGAGGGAAAGAGACAGCTCAGATGAGATCCTCCAGCTCATTCTCCAGTGAGCCCAGAGATGGGGCCCTGCCCCCAGTGTGTCTGTGCCCCCTGCAGTATCACCTGCTGCCCCTGGGGGGATCGTGGTAGAGCTGGGGGCTGCAGTACCACATGCTACCACTGGGGGCTCCTGGTAGGGCTAGGGGCTGCAGTACCATCTGCTGCCACTGGGGGGATCTTAGTGGGGATGGGGGCTGCAGTACCACCTGCTGCCACTGGGGGCTCCTGGTGGGGCTGGGGGCTGCAGTACCACCTGCTGCCACTGGGGGGATCGTGGTGGGGCTGGGGGCTGCAGTACCACCTGCTACCACTGGGGGCTCCTGGTGGGGATGGGGGCTGCAGTACCACCTACTACCACTGGGGGCTCCTGGTGGGGATGGGGGCTGCAGTACCACCTGCTGCCACTGAGGAGATCTTGGTAGGGCTGGGGGCTGCAGTACCACCTGCTGCCACTGGGGGGGCTGGAGAGGAAGCGTGGGAATGAGTGGATTTTGGGGGGTGTCTGTCATCTGCAGCCCCCAGCCCCCTCCCCCCACCATCCATCTAAGGCACCAGCTGGTGCTTGTGGGCACAAGAGACCAGAGCAGAGACACCCCAACCACCACCACCCCCGTCCCCTTGTCTCACAGCCATAGGGTGACCAGAGAGTAAGTGTGAAAAATCAGGACAGGAGGGGAGGGGATAATAGGAGCCTATATAAAAAGAAGACCTAAACATGGGGATTGTCCCTATAAAATCGGCACATCTGATCACCCTACACAGCCGCGAGAACGGGGCCTCACCGGTCCTTGTGATGGAGACACGGCAGCTCTTGGGGGCTTCTCAACAGCTGTTACACAGCTCCCCTCCCCCCAGCTCCTAAGCCCCCTGGGCCCTCACCCACCCTCTTTCCCCCCATTTCACCCTCCTGCTCCATCACCACAGGTGGTTTCATGATCCCCAGACAAGCGGTGGCATCTCCATCTTCCCCATCTCCAAAGGGATCCAGGGGCGACTGGCACCTCTGGAGACCCAGGGCCCCAAATGCTCCCCAGCCCCACACTGAGCTCCCCCTTGCCCTGTCCCTGGCTGCAGAGGGACGGACTCAGGGGGGAAAGGCCCTGTGCCCATTTCCCACCCCCTGAGCCAGCCAGGCCACCCCCTTTCCAACAACCACACACATAGACCCCCATGCACAGACCAGGGGATGATCTGCAGCCAGGCTGGAAGACAGGAGACAAGAGGGGGGTGAGGGCTCTGGGGTGGGATGGGTGATGGGGGGCAAGAGCAAGGGGTGTGGGGCAAATGACTGGATTTACAGACCATCCCGGTGTGTTACAGGGAGCAAGGGGAAAGAACGAAAGAAAGAACGAAAGAAAGATTCAGTGTCTTGGGATGGGAGGGGACATGGAAGACAGTTGGCGGATTCACCCCGCTGAGTGAAACTGACACAATTCTTGTCAGTTTCACAGTGTGTATTCACAAGGGGGGCCCTGATCCGTGTCTGTGCAGTGGCACAACGTGGGGCTTGATCTCGGTTGGGGTCTGGGCTGCACAGAGTACGAAGGAGGCGGCTCTTCCGGGAAACTCCCCATCAGACAACACACTGCGGCTCTGTGCTGCAGCTCCCTGCACAGCAGCGCACATTGTGCTGCCGGGAAATGGGGAAACCGAGGCAGGGCCTCAACTAGCAGACAATAACCAGCTGCAGAGCTAGAGCCCGAAGGAGACACTGAACCCTCACAAGCTGCCTTTGGGGAGCAGGGAAAAGCCCCATGGAGGGGGACCCAGGCGGGTGTGAGGGGCGCCATCCGGCGTCTGCCTGTGCGGAACTAAACCTGCTGGTAACAGACTCTGGTTTTGTTAATCTCTGAGGAACCCAGGCGTCCGAGGTGCAAAGAGCAGATGGAGGAAGACAGGGAATGAGATGGGCCGAAGGAGGGGGGCAGAGAGTGACTAGCAGAGAAAGAACAGACCCAGAGGGGACGACGCAGGAAAGGGGAGGCGTGCAGCAATCGTGGGAGTTTATTTATTGTTTCTCAGACACAATCTGGTCCAGCCAAGCCACAGCGTCTTATCAGCCACGTTCAAAGCACGAAGACCTGTGGGAAACTGAGTCATTTTGCAACCCTCACCAACATGTATCCTGGTTTGGGGGACGTAAACAGAGCGGAAGGAAGTGGGAGACAAGAGTGAACAGGCCAGGCTGGGGGAGGGGGGAGGCATGTGAGTGGGAGCAAGAGATGGAGAGAGAATGAAAGTGGGCGACAGGAGAAAGACGGAAACAAATTGTAGAGTGAGAGAAAGAGCAGAGAGTGAATGAGGCAGGGGCAGAAGTTGGAGGGCAGAGGGGAAGGAGGAACCAAGGCAGGGGCTGAAGACGGGTTGGGGGGTCACTCACCCAGCATAGGGAGAAGGCCAGTTAGCTCCATACTGGGTTGAACTGGCCGAGGCTGGGAGCTGCATCCCCCGCACCCGGCCCTGCCTCTCTGCTGATAGCAGCTGGGGCCCCAGTCCCCTCAATGCAGCGGGAGGAAGTGCTGTCCGAGGGACGCAGCCACCGCCCTGCCCCAGCACCAAGGCGTCAAGCGCTGTGGGCTCAGAGCCAGGCCGATCACGGCTGGGAATTGGGGCTCCCAGAATGCCTTGCAGCTACCAGCTGCTGTGCACTGCCCGCCCTGACAGTGCCAGCGTGAGCAGCGAGGGCTTTGCGGGGGTGGGGCTCGGGGGGGAGGTTGGATCCTGTTACATCCTGATTCCCAGAAATGCAGCCAGCTCTGGGGTGGGGCGGCTGGGGAACAGCCGCAGACCAACACTGCCCAGGGCCCCCTCATTCCTGGTGCTGGGGACACCTGCTGCTAGTCACCTCGTACTGTCCCCCGGGGCCCCAAATAGCACCTCCTGGAAATGCTGCATGAAGTGGGGAGCGAGGCTGGACTGAGACCCTACTTTCCACTCTAAGGGGCGCTGGCTCCACCCCTCAACAACAAGCCCCACCCCTAATCTCACACCGCGCCCCATGTATCTCTGAACCTGCCAATATCAGATCCCACCTTGGAGCTGGGGTATCAGGGTCACCACTGACTGGGATGGGGCAGCCACACGCCCCTGCCCCCAACACAGAGAGCCCCCTGCTCCCCTGAGCCAGCCAATCCCTGCCTTGGGGCTGGATCAGAGCTGGTGCCCGCTAGAAAGGACAGTACAGGGGTGACTAGCAGCAGGTCTCCTCACTAGGCGCCCAGAGCCTGCAGCCGGCTCAGCTGAACTCTGTGGCTTGAGGTCGGCTTTCAGCTCGGCCACGGCTGGGTCTCTGCTCCAGTAACAGCCACATCCCCTCAGCCCGGCCTCAGCATGTCCCCAGGATGGAGATTGCACTGCCACAGCCCGGACCCCAGGCCTCACATAGCAGCTCCTGGAAACGCTGCAGGAAGTGGGGAGAGAGGCTGGACTGAGACCCTGCCCCACTCCCTCAGCAGGGGGTGCCGTGCTGCAGGGAGTGGGGCAGGGGGCTCAGCAAGGGACACTGTCTGCTACCCCGGAATGAGGGGGCCTTAGGCAGTGTCACTCTGCGGCTGTTCCCCAGCCGCCCCACCCCAGAGCTGGCTGCATCTCAGCCCCAGGCAGGACATCCTGTGTGGCTGGAGCTCTCAGACAGGGCCGTGCACAGGGGCTGGAAGCTGCAAGGCATGCCGGGAGCCCCGAGGCTGGACCGTGGTCGGCCTGGCTCTGAGCCCACAGCACTTGACACCTCGGTGCTGGGCGGGGCGGTGGCTGCGTCCCTCGGACAACATTTCCTGTCTCTGCACCAAGGGGCCCGTGGCCCCGGCTGCTCTCAGCAGAGAGGCAGGACCAGGCGCGGGGGATGCAGCTCCCAGCCTTGGCCAGTTCAACCCAGTATGGAGCTAACAGGCCTCTTCCCTATGCTGGGTGAGTGACCCCCCCCAACCTGGCTTCAGCCCCTGCCTTGGTTCCCCTCTTCCCCTCTGCCCCCCTCCTTCTGCCCCTGCCTTGGTCCCCCTTCCCCTCTTTCCCCCTTCCTTCCGCCTCTGCATCAGTCCCCACTTTCCCTCTGCCCCCTCCTTCGGCCCCTGCCTCATTCACTCTCTGCTCTGGCTCTTACTCTACAATTTGCTTTTTGTCCTTTCCCCCTGTCACCCACTTCATTCTCTCTCCATCTCTTGCTCCCACTCCTCTCTCCCCCCCACCACCCCGGCCCGTTCCCTCTCGTCTCCTTCTTCCTTCCCCTCTGTTTCCGTCCCTCAAACCAGGGCCGCCCAGAGGGGGGAGCAAGTGGGGCAATTTGCCCCAGGCCCCGGGCTCCTCAGGGGCCCCGCGAGCCCTGGCCTGGCGGTGGTCCAGGTCTTCAGCAGCAGGGGGGCCTTCAGTGCTGCCAAAGACTCAGAGCGATTGAAGGGCCCCCTGCCACCAAAATGCCGCTGAAGACACAGACCGCAGGGTGAGTACAAGTGCTGCAGCTCCCCTGCTTTGCCCCAGGCCCCTGAATCCTCTGGGTGGCCCTGCCCCAAACCAGGACACACGTCCTGGAAAATGACTCCGTTTCCCACAGGTCTTTGTGCCTTGAACAAGGCTGATATGACGCTGTGGCTCGGCTGGACCGGACTGTGTCTGCAAAACCCAATCCCACGCGACCTCCGCACTCCTCCTCTTCCCTGTCTCATCCCCTCTGGGTCTGTTCTTTCTCTCCTCCTCACCCTCTGCCCCGCTCCTTCGGCCCTTGTCTCGTTCCCTCTCTCCCTCCATCAGCTTTCCGCACCTCGGACGCCTGGGTTCCTCAGAGATTAACAGGACTGGAGTCTGTTTCCAGCAGGTTCAGTTCCGCACAGGCAGACTCCGGATGGTGCCTCCCACACCCACCTGGGTCCCCCTCCCCGGGGCTTTTCCCTGCTCCCCAAAGGCAGTGGTCCCTTCCTAGAGATCACTGCGGCTGGTATCCCCTTCTGGCTCTAGCGGTGCAGCTGGTTATTCTCCACTGGATGAGGCCCTGCCTCAGTTTCCCCACTGCCCTGCAGCACGGTCTTTGCTGAATGCAGGGAGCTGCAGTTGTTTGATGGGGAATTTCCTAGTGCAACAGGCCCCATCAGGCCAGGTCTGGGGACCCTGCCGTGTGCTGGGCTTTCCCCCACGGCTCCCGGGCTCCAGGGCCGCCCAGCTCCCAGGCAGGCAGGGGGTAGGCCTGGCCTGGCAGGGCTGTCCTGATCTGTGGGCCTGGGAGCCCAGGATCCCCTGCAGCCTGCCAGGAGCTGGGCCTGCGACCCACTGACAGGCTGTCGAACCTGAGCCGTTCCCAGGCCCAGCTCCAGTGGGACCAGAGCCCAGGTGTCCTGACATCCAGCCCCGACCCATCTGCCAACCGTCCTCCATGTCCAGTCCCGGCTCATCTGCTAACCGTCCTCCATGTCCAGCCCCGGTCCATCCCCCGACCTTCCTCCGTGTCCAGCCCTGGCCCCATCCCCGACCCTCCTCCGTGTCCAGCCTCAGCCCCAGCCCCATCCACTGACCCACCTCTGAGTCCAGCCCCAACCTATCTGCCAAACCCTCTCAGTGTCCAGCCCCAGCCCCGCCCCGACCCTCCTTCCTGTCCAGCCCTGGCCCCAGCCCCCGACCCTCCTCCCTGTCCAGCCCCAGCCCCAGCCCCCGACCCTCCTCCATGTCCAGCCTCGGCCCATCCCCGGACCCTCCTCCATGTCCAGCCCCAGCCCATCCCCCGACCCTCCTCCGTGTCCCGCCCTGGCCCATCCCCTGACCCTCCTCTGTGTCCCACCCCAGCCCCATCCACCGACCCTCCTCTGTGTCCAGCCCTGGCCCATCCCCGACACTCCTCCCTATCCAGCCCTGGCCCCATCCCCTGACCCTCCTCTGTGTCCCACCCCAGCCCCATCCACCGACCCTCCTCTGTGTCCAGCCCTGGCCCATCCCCGACACTCCTCCCTATCCAGCCCCGGCCCCATCCCCCGACCCTCCTCCGTGTCCCGCCCCGGCCTATTCCCCCGACCTTCCTCCATGTCCAGCCCCATCCCCATCCCCATCCCCCGACCCTCCTCTGTGTCCAGCCCTGGCCCATCCCCGACACTCCTCCCTATCCAGCCCTGGCCCCATCCCCCGACACTCCTCCATGTCCAGCCCTGGCCCCATCCCCCGACACTCCTCCCTATCCAGCCCTGGCCCCATCCCCCGACCCTCCTCCCTGTCCAGCCCCGGCCCCATCCCCCGACCCTCCTCCCTGTCCAGCCCCGGCCCCATCCCCCAACCCTCCTTCCTGTCCAGCCCCAGCCCCCGACCCTCCTCTGTGTCCCACCCCAGCCCATCCTCCGACCCTCCTCCGTGTCCAGCCTCGGCCCCATCCACCGACCCTCCTCTGTGTCCAGCCCCGGCCCATCCCCCGACCCTCCTCTGTGTCCAGCCCCGGCCCATCCCCTGACCCTCCTCCCTGTCCAGCCCCGGCCCATCCCCCGACCCTCCTCCCTGTCCAGCCCCAGCCCATCCCCCGACCTTTCTCTTTCCGCTTGCTCCCCGTAACGGACCGGGATGGTCTGTAAATCCAGTATCCAGAGTCATTTGCTCCATCCCCTCGATCCTGCCCCCCATCACCCGTCCCACCCCAGAGCTCTCACCCCCCTCTTGTCTCCTCTCTTACAGCCTGGCTGCAGATCCTCCCCCAGCTGGTGTTGTCCGAGGGGACTGAGGGACCTGGTGCATCCCCTGGTCTGTGCAGGGGGGTCTGTGGGTGTCGCTGTTGGAAGGGGGGACTGGCTGGCTGGTTGGGGGGGGGATGGGGCATGGGACCTTTCCCCTCTAGGGGGCACTGGCTCCCATCTGGTCTCCCCATGGGGGGGGGAGGCTGGCTGAGGGGGAGGGGGGGCTGTTGTCATCTCTTGTCCTCTCCCTCCACTTCCTGTGTCTCCTGACCACAGTCCCTGAGTCGGCTGCTCCCAGGCTGGGGTGGGCAGTGGGGGGCTGGGACCCTCCCAGCAGAGCCAGACCTGGGCCGAGCAGAGTCTCCTGGGGCTGCTGGGCACAGACAGACCCTGTGGGTCTCTCCATCCCCTGCCCTGCACTTCCCAGCCTCGCCACACGGGGGCCCCCCTGAGTCCCCCCTCTGTAGGCAAGGATGGGGCAGGGGGAGCTCGGGGGGGGCGGGGGGGGCTTTTGGGGCCCTGGGTCTCCAGAGGTGCCAGTCACCCCGGGTCCCTGTGGAGACGGGAGTGCAGGGGGTGCAGACAATGCTGCTTGTCTGGGGGTCACCAGGGCTGATTGAGAGGGAGGGGAAATGGGGGGAAAGAGAGGGGTGGGGTCCCAGCAGGGTTGGGGGGCAGGAGTGGGGTATTGAGTGGGGTCCCAGGACAGTTAGGGGGTGGGGGGAGGGGAGTCTATGTTACAGACACTCAGAATTTGGGGCTCTGACCCCATCGCTCCCCACCCTGGGGTGACTGACCCCTCCCCCCAAACCCCAGCTGTTGCCCTCCTCTTTCGCCACCCTGCTGACAGTCCCTCCTTTCCCAGATTCCCAGCCGCCCACCCCGGTCCCGGCTCCCCCAGCCCCCAGCCTGTCTCTGAGCCCCCCTAGCACAGTGAGGGGGCAGCAGGTCCAGCTGACGTGCTCTGCTCCGAGGGGCTCCGGGGCCCTGGGGTTCATTTTCTATGAGCAACGGAATGGGAGCTGGGAGACGCTGTGGTCCCAAAGCAGTGGGACCTGGAGGATCAACACAGAGAACAGTGAACTC
>JALNIE010000487.1:0-157329 GCA_026122505.1 Aldabrachelys gigantea
GGGCAGGGACCAGCTGGCTTGGGGCGTGGGGCCGTTCCCCTCCAGGGGCACTGGCTCGTGGTGCTCAGTGGATGGGGGCCCCCAGGGGTCTGCGGGTCCCCCCGAAGGTGTGTGGGGTGCCCCTGGGGAAGCCTGCGGAGTGCTCAGTGGCCTGGCTGGGGCTTGAGGGGCAGATCCAACAGGTGGGATGCAACATGACTGGGACTCAGGGCTGGGGAGCTCTGGGGGGAGGACGCAGGGGGGGGGCAGCCTTACCCAGCTGGGGTGGGGGCCGCTTGGCTTTATGGCGGTGCCTGAGTGAGAGTCTATTCCCCCCCGCCCCCGCCGCCTTGGGGCTCGAGCCACGTGTGGCGCAGGGGGCAGAGGGGAAACTGGTAAACTGAGGCACGCTCCGCTCACAGTGAGGCTGGAGGTGGCAGAGGGGCACCGGGAAAGGCGGGGGAACTGCGGGCTGGCGGTGCCAGGGGAAGGGAATGGCCCAGCCCCCAGTGGAGCCGGGCCCACTGTAATTCCCCAGGGGCGACGGGCGCCCCCTAGTGGCGGCTTGGCCCCTCACCGGTGCACGATGCCCTTGCTGTGCAGATAGGCCACGCCCAGGGTGAGCTGCGCGAACCAGCGGCCGGCCAGGGGCTCGGCGCAGGGCCCCGAGTTCTGGACCCACTCCAGGATGTCGCCGCCGGGCGCCAGCTCCATGATGATGTAATGGCGCGAGGTGGTCTCGATGGCCTGGTAGAAGGTGATCAGGTACTTGTGGTGCAGGCCCTTCATCACCTGCGGGCAGCGAGGGGTTAACGGCGCCCGCCTGCCCCCTGGCCTGCCCCCCGCCACACAGCGCCCCCTGCTGATCCCCCGGCCTGCCCCCTGCCCCACAGCACCCCCTGCTGATTCCATTGGCCTGCCCCACAGCACCCCCTGCTGATCCCCCCAGCCTGCCCCCTGCCCCATAGCACCTCCTGCTGATTCCATTGGCCTGCCCCAGACACCCCCTGCTGATCCCCCCAGCCTGCCCCCACCACACAGCGCCCCCTGCTGATCCCCCGGCCTGCCCCCTGCCCCACAGCGCCCCCTGCTGATTCCCCCGGCCTGCCCCCTGCCCCACAGCGCCCCCTGCTGATTCCATTGGCCTGCCCCCCAGCACCCCCTGCTGATCCCCCCAGCCTGCCCCCTGCCCCACAGCACCCCCTGCTGATTCCATTGGCCTGCCCCACAGCGCCCCCTGCTGATTCCCCCGGCCTGCCCCCTGCCCCACAGCGCCCCCTGCTGATTCCCCCGGCCTGCCCCCTGCCCCACAGCGCCCCCTGCTGATCCCCCCAGCCTGCCCCCTGCCCCACAGCGCCCCCTGCTGATTCCATTGGCCTGCCCCACAGCACCCCCTGCCCCACAGCACCCCCTGCTGATTCCATTGGCCTGCCCCACAGTGCCCCCTACTGATCCCCCCAGCCTGCCCCCTGCCCCACAGCGCCCCCTGCTGATCCCCCCGGCCTGCCCTCTGCCCCACAGCGCCCCCTGCTGATCCCCCCAGCCTGCCCCCTGCCCCACAGAGCCCCCTGCTGATTCCATTGGCCTGCCCCACAGCGCCCCCTGCTGATTCCCCCGGCCTGCCCCCACCACACAGTGCCCCCTGCTGATTCCCCCGGCCTGCCCCCTGCCCCACAGCACCCCCTGCTGATCCCCCCGGCCTGCCCCCTGCCCCACAGCACCCCCTGCTGATCTCCCCGGCCTGCTCCCTGCCCCACAGCACCCCCTGCTGATCCCCCCAGCCTGCCCTCTGCCCCACAGCGCCCCCTGCTGATCCCCCCAGCCTGCCCCCTGCCCCACAGCACCCCCTGCTGATTCCATTGGCCTGCCCCACAGTGCCCCCTGCTGATTCCCCCGGCCTGCCCCCTGCCCCACAGCGCCCCCTGCTGATTCCATTGGCCTGCCCCACAGCACCCCCTGCTGATTCCATTGGCCTGCCCCAGAGCACCCCCTGCTGATCCCCCAAGCCTGCCCCTGCCACACAGCGCCCCCTGCTGATTCCCCCAGCCTGCCCCACAGCGTCCCCTGCTGATTCCATCGGCCTGCCCCACAGCACCCCCTGCTGATCACCCCTGGCCTGCCCCCTGCCCCACAGAGCCCCCTGCTGATACCCTGGCCTGCCCCACAGCGCCCCCTGCTGATCACCCCTGGCCTGCTCCCTGCCCCACAGAGCCCCCTGCCGATTCCATCGGCCTGCCCCCTGCCCCACAGCGCCCCCTGCCGATCCCCCCGGCCTGCCCCCTGCCCCACAGCACCCCCTGCCGATCCCCCCGGCCTGCCCCCTGCCCCACAGTGCCCCCTGCTGATCCCCCCAGCCTGCCTCCTGCCCCACAGCGCCCGCTGCTGATCCCCCCCGGCCTGCCCCTTGCCCCACAGCACCCCCGGCCAGCCCCTTGCCCCACAGCGTCCCCTGCTGATCCCCCCGGCCTGCCCCTTGCCCCACAGCGCCCCCTGCTGATCCCCCCGGCCTGCCCCCTGCCCCACAGCGCCCTCTGCTGATCCCCCCTGCCCTGCTCCCTGCCCCACAGTATGCTTTGCTGATCTCCCCTGCCCCACAGCGCCCCCTGGCCTGCCCCTACAGCGTCCCATGATGATCCTGCTTGCCCTGCATCCCACTTCACAGCGCCCCCTGCCTGGCCCACCCACCCCACGGCGCTCCCTAGCTACCTGGATCTCGCGGGGCAGGAATTTGTTGAGATAGTCCTCGGACGCCTTCTTCTTGGAGATGATTTTGATGGCCACCTTGGCCTTCTGCTTGGTGAAATAGGCCTCGTAGACCGTGCCGTAGGAGCCGTGGCCAATGACCTTGCCCAGCTGGTAGCCGTATTGGTCCATGACGGACAGGTAGGGGGCCGAGGGGGCCGTCTCCACCATGGCAGCCTCTCGCCCCTCCGAGGGGACTGGGGGGCTCTGTGCGTCCGGTGCCAGAGAGTCGCCCCTCTGGGGCAGGGCAGGCGGTTAGATCCTAGCTGGGACCCCCAATGAAACCCCTGGCCCCCAGTGGGGCTGGGGCTCCAATGAGCCAACCCTGGGGCTCTGACCCACTTAACCCCCCTCATAGGGCTGTGACCCCCAGGACCCCTCCCACTCCCCACTGGAGCTGTGACCCCCAAGAACTGGTCTGGCTTTCCCCGACTCCCCACTGGGGCTGTGACCCCCAAGAACTACCCTGGCCCCCTTGGCTCCCCACTGTGACCCCCAAGACCTGCCCTGGCTTTCCCCGATTCCCCGCTGGGGCTGTGACCCCCAAGAACTACCCTGGCTTCCCCCGGCTCCCCACTGAAGCTGTGACACCCCCCGCAAGAACTTCCCTGGCCTCCCCTGACTCCCTGCCGGAGCTGTAACCCCACAAGAACTGCCCTGACCTCCTCCGACTCCCCATTGGAGCTGTGACCCCCCAATAACTGCCCTGGCCCCCCCAGCTCCCCACTATGACCCCCCAATAACTGTTCTGGCCTCCCCCGACTCCCCACTGGAGCTGTGACCCCCCAAGAACTGCCCTGGCCTCCCCTGGCTCCCCACTGGGGTCTGTGACCCCCCCAAGAACTGCCCTGCCCCCCGCTGGCTCCCCACTGTGACCCCCCAAGAACTGCCCTGGCCCCTCAGCTCCCCACTGTGACCCCCCAAGAACTGCCCTGGCCTCCCCTGGCTCCCCACTGGGGTCTGTGACCCCCCAAGAACTGCCCTGCCCCCCCCGGCTCCCCACTGTGACCCCCAAGAACTGCCCTGGCTTCCCCTGGCTCCCCACTGGAGCTGTGACCCCCAAGAACTGCCCTGGCCTCCCTGGCTCCCCACAGGAGCTGTGACCCCCCAAGAACTGCCCTGGCTTCCCCCGGCTCCCCACTGGGGGCTGTGACCCCCCAAGAACTGCCCTGGCCCCCTTGGCTCCCCACTGTGACCCTCCCAAGAACTGCCCTGCCCCCCCCCGCTCCCTGCTGGGGCTTTGACCCCACTGACCTCCCCTCACCTGCTTCACTCTGTCCCCCGACCTGGTGACCAGAATCGCCCCCCGACTCCAAGGTTCCGCCAGCATCACCCCAGTGTTCTGCCGGCCCCCATTGGCCGATGCCCGTTACCGGGGATACCGGGGGGGGTTCCACATTGGGGGTGGCCACAGAGGCATTGAGGGGGCCTCAGCATTTGGGGGATACTGGGATTTTGGGGGACACTGCGGAGGTTTTTCTTTGCAGGGGGCAGTGGGGCCTTGTTTGGGGATCACGGGGAAATCTGGGGGACGGTGGAGCATTCGGGAACTTATTTGGGGAACCACAAAAAACCCCACATTTGTGGGAAGCCACAGAGGCAGTGGAGGGACACTAAGGAGTTTGGAGGGGTCTTAAGTTGAGGAAGTAATGGGACATCTGAAGGGCTCATAAAGGGGGTCTCAATTTGGGGAAGCACTGAGAAATTGGGGTTCCTTATATGGGGGTCACTGTAGTATTTGTGTCTCTTACTTTGGAGGGCAGTGAAGTTTTGGGGGCATTTGGAGGTCTCAATATGGGGGGCCATGGGGCTCAACTTTGGGAAAATTGGGGGTCCTTATACAGGGGGCACTGTGGTATTTGTGGGTCTGAATTTGGGGGGCACTGGGGTTTTGGGGTCTCTTAATTTGGGGACATGGTAATCAACTTGAGGGAAACGCAGAAATTGGGTTATTTTGGGGGCCATTGGGATTTTGGGGGCCAATTTGGGGGTCACTGAGAAATTGGGGGCCCTTATATGGTATTTGGGGCTCTGAATTGGGGGGGCACTGGGGTTTTGGGGTCTCTTAATTTGGGGACATGGAGATCAACTTGAGGGAAACTCAGGAAATGGGTTGTTTTGGGGGACCTTGGGATTTTGGGAGTTCAATTTGGGGGCCACTGAGAAATTGGGGGTTATACTGGGGCCAAGGTGGAATTTCGGGCTCTTAATTTGTGGGATAATGGGGTCTGTAGGAGAGCGTTATATGGGGGAGGCCAGCTGCCCCCTCCCCATTTGCTGCCACGCACCCCCTAACAGTGACGCTCCTGGAAACAGCTGCCTGGCCCTTTAAGAGCCTGCTCGCCAGCGGGCCCGGGCCCTCTCAGGCGCCGGATGCGCGTCAAGCTGTGGGCACGAAGCCCGCCAGGGCCGCTGAGGGCGGAAGTAGGGGACAGACGTGGCTCGGGCTGCCTTGGCGATCGCCTGAAGGACACCGACGCGTTTTGGTCCCTGGTTCCGCGCAGAGAGGGACCCCGGTGGTGGGGGCTGCGCGCCCTGTTGGTGCGAGTCTGGGGGAGGCGGCCTGCTGGGCCAGGCGGCGGCGGGGAGCGGAGCGGGGGGGCCCGAGAATCAGGCGCCGGGTAGGACGCTCTGGAGCCGCGAGGCCCCCAGGCTGGGTGCAGTTGTCTGGCTGCTTGCCTGCTGCTAGGGATACCCGCTGCCGGGCGCGGGGCCACGGGACCCTCCAGGCGGCAGGCGCGGCCCGGGCAGCCTCTGGTCAGTGGGGGCGGGAGGACCCCGGGCGGGGGGGGTCAGTGGGGGAGGGGGCGCGAGGATCCCGGGCGGGGCGGGAGGATCCCGGGGGGAGAGGGTCAGTGGGGGGGGGGGGGGGCGCGAGGATCCCGGGCGGGGTGAGAGGACCACGGGCGGGGGGGGGGGGTCAGTGGGGGGGGCGCGAGGATCCCGGGCGGGGCGGGAGGACCCCGGACGGGGTGGGGGTCAGTGGGGGGGGGGGCGCGAGGATCCCGGGCGGGGCGGGAGGACCCCGGGCGGGGGCGGGTCAGATGGGGGGGGGCGCGAGGATCCCGGGCGGGGCGGGAGGACCCCGGGCGGGGGGAGTCAGTGGGGCAAGGCAGTGAGGACCCTGGGAGGGTGATAAGAGGGGGCGGGGGGCGGATCAGTGCGGGGGGGCGCGAGGACCCTGGGCCGGGGGCGGGGGGTGAGTCAGCGGGGAGGGGGTGCGAGGACCCTGGTTCCTGTGTGCCGGGTGGGTTGTTTTCAGGATATTTTCCATGTGTAGCATGCGTGCCTCAGTTTCCCCGACGTGCTACACGAAGAACGAGGGGGAGGGGCAGGCATCTGTGTAGAAGGCTCCAGAGATCCAAGGAAACTGAGGCACGTGCTGTCTGAACCCCCCACTTCATCCCACCCTCGTCCGTCGGGGCTCTCAGGAGCTCCGGCCCCTCGAGTGTGGGCACCACGAGGGCGTTCGGCTCGATGGCTGCCCTGAGCTGGCACCGTGGGCGCTTTGTCAGTCTCTGGTGCCCTGGGATGAGACAGGTCAGAGGAGCAAATCCCCAGGCCTTTGTCTCGGCTCGTTCGCCAGGGGTGTCTTATACGCCAATTTCGGGTGCGGCCTGTGGGCATCGTGAGTATATCAGGCCTGGCACCCGGGTGGGCATGCAGGGCAGGGGTCTCAGGAGCACAGGTTGGCGTGATCCAGGGATACCCAATGGCTAGAGCACTGCAGGGCGTGGCTGGAGGGATCTGGCAATGGGTGCTGACCATCTCAGGTGGGTGAGAACCCAGGCATCCTGAGGACCTGGCTTCACTTCCTCTCTTCCCTTGTCTCCTGCCTTCCTTCTCCAGACCCCACCCCATCTCCCCCTTCCCTGCCCACCCCATGGCACCCCACCAGTCCTGTCTGCTGCTCATCCTGCTGGCCTCCTGGCCACCACCGGGCTCCTCCGAGACCCGCTACCAGCCTGGGGACCCTGTCGTGCTCTATGTCAACAAGGTGGGACCCTACCACAACCCCCAGGAGACCTACCATTACTACCAGCTGCCCGTGTGCTCTCCGGAAAAGATCCGTCACAAGAGCCTGAGCCTCGGGGAGGTCCTGGACGGGGACCGCATGGCCGAGTCCATGTATCAGATCCGCTTCCGAGAGAGCGTCGAGAAGACGGTCCTGTGCGTGAAGACGCTCACACGGGATCAGGTAGACTGGGCTCGGACGCCTGGGTCCCATCCCTGGATCAAGGAGGGCGAGCGTGGGTCGCTGGGTTTAGAGCAGGAGCTAGCTTCAGGAACAGGGCCTAGGAGCTCAGATCAGGAGCCAGGACTCCTGGGTTCTGTCCCTGGCTCTGGGAGGGGAGTGGGGTCTAGTCATTAGAGCATGGGGGCCTGGGAGCCAGCTCTCCTGGGTTATGTACCCAGCTCTTGGATGGGAGAGGGAGCTAGTGGGTGGGGACTGGGAGCCAGGACTCCAGGGTTCTGTCCGCAGCTCTGGGAGGGGAGTGGGGTCTAGTGGGAAAGACCAGGAGGGGCTGGGTGCCAGGACTCCTGGGTCCTACGCCGTCTGTTTCCCGGCAGGTGGAGCGCCTGCGGCAGGCCATTGAGGAGCTGTACTACTTTGAGTTCGTGGTGGACGACATCCCGCTGCGAGGGTTCGTGGGGTACATGGAGGAGAGCGGCTTTCTGCCCCATAGCCACAAGATCGGGCTGTGGACCCACCTGGACTTCCACCTGGAGTGGAATGGCGACCGCATCATCTATGCCAATGTCAGCGTGCGGGACGTCAAGCCGCACAGCCTGGATGACGTCCATGGGCCTGGCCCCCTCTCCCTGACCTACACCTACAGTGTCCGCTGGTCTGAGACAGCCTCAGAGCGGCGGGGGGAGCGGCGGGGCCGGGGGGATGATGGGGGCTTCTTCCCCCGCACCCTAGAGATCCACTGGCTCTCCATCATCAACTCCATGGTGCTGGTCTTTCTTCTGGTGGGCTTCGTGGTGGTCATCCTCATGCGAGTGCTGAAGAACGACCTGGCCCGGTACAACCTGGATGAAGAAGCTTCCTCCTCCTCCTCCGGGGACGACTTCGACCAGGGCGACAATGGCTGGAAGATCATCCACACCGATGTCTTCCGCTTCCCGCCCTGCCGCAGCCTCCTCTGCGCCGTCCTGGGCGTGGGCAGCCAGTTCCTGGCACTGGGCACCGGCATCATCGCCATGGCCCTGCTGGGCATGTTCAATGTCCACCGGCACGGTGCCATCAACTCCGCTGCCATCCTGCTCTACGCCCTGACCTGCTGCATCTCCGGCTACGTCTCCAGCAACTTCTACCGGCAGGTCGGGGGTGAGCGCTGGGTCTGGAACATTGTGTTGACCACCAGCCTCTTCTCCGGTGAGGCCCTGGAGCTCCCCATCTCTGCCCAGGTTCCCCGGGGGGTCCTCTTCCCCAGGGTAGGCGGGTTGGGTGTGCCGGGTGGGTCTGTGTGGTCTCCTCTGTTTCTTCAAAGTGCCTTTGGCCCCTCACCACTAGGGCAAAATGTGTAGAGTCTCTATGGCCTCCTAGGGGTGATAGGTTGTGCCTCTCTGGTCCCTCTAGGGAGGTCTCTATGATTCCAGTGGGAAGCAGAGAGAGTCTCTCTGGTCCCCCTTTGGAAGCCCCTTGGTCCCCTGGAGGAGGTGCTCTGAGTCTCTCTGGTCCCCCTTGGCGAGACTCTGTGGTCCCTTGGGGAAGATGGTCTGGGTCTCTCTGGTACCCCTTGGGGATACTCTGTGGTCCCTTAGGGAAGATGGTCTTGGTCTCTTTGGTCCCTCTGATCTGCCCCCTATCCTCCCAGCCCCCTTCTTCGTGACGTGGAGCGTGGTGAACTCGGTGCACTGGGCCAATGGCTCAACACAGGCCCTGCCGGCCACCACCATCCTGCTGCTGCTGATGGTCTGGCTGCTGGTGGGCTTCCCCCTCACCGTTATCGGGGGCATCTTCGGCAAGAACCGGGCCGGCCCCTTCGCCGCACCCTGCCGCACCAAGAACATCGCCCGCGAAATCCCACCACAGCCCTGGTACAAGGCCACGCTGGTGCACATGACCATCGGGGGCTTCCTGCCCTTCAGGTGAGCCCCACCCTCCCGCTTTCTGTGTGCCTGCCACCTCACTTCCTGCCCATCCAGTGAGCACCCCCTCCTCTTCCTGTCTGCCATGCTGTCCATAGGAGGTGCCACTGATTCCTGTCTCACTCCTCCCTACCACTTCCAACCTCACGGGTTGGCACTTTTGTTTTCCTGCTTCCTCTTACCTAGACAGTCATGTAACTTTCTCCCGAGGATGCCACTTCCTGTCTTGCCCTTCACCTCTCTGGCCAGCCTATTTGAGCCCCCAAACAGTGGGATCCCACCTCTGCCCCCCAGCTGACCCTGTCTCTCTTTTATCCTCCAGTGCCATCTCTGTGGAGCTCTACTACATCTTTGCCACGGTGTGGGGCCGGGAGCAGTACACCCTCTACGGCATCCTCTTCTTTGTCTTCGCCATCTTGCTGAGCGTAGGCGCCTGCATCTCCATCGCCCTCACCTACTTCCAGCTCTCGGGCGAGGACTACCGCTGGTGGTGGCGCTCAGTGCTTAGCGCTGGCTCCACCGGCGTCTTCATCTTCCTCTACTCCGTCTTCTACTACTCGCGCCGCTCCAACATGTCGGGTGCGGTGCAGACCGTGGAGTTCTTCGGCTACTCCCTTCTCACCGGCTACGTCTTCTTCCTCATGTTGGGCACCGTCTCCTTCTTCGCCTCGCTCAAGTTTATTCGCTACATCTACGTCAACCTCAAGATGGACTGAGAGACCCTCTCCAGTTGGCCAGCCACCATGGCAAACTGGTGGGCACGGTTAAATATGACTTCCCTTTAAGATCTCTCTCATTGGCTGGGGCTTCTATGGAGTTCCCTTCCCATTGGCCATGATGCTTGGCCAGGTGGTGGATAAAGATGGCGCTCTTAAAGATCTCTTCTCTCATTGGCTGTAATGTCTGGCCAGTCAGCAGCTATGGATCCTCCAAAGAGCTCCCCTTCCATTGGCTGGGACTGTTAAAGAGCTCCCCTCCCATTGATCAAGATGTTCAGCCAATCGGCCAGCATGGTAAAAGATGGCGACCCTAAAAAGTGCCCCTCCCATTGACAGGGACCATTAAGGATCTTACCCTCCTATTGGCTGAAATGTCTGGCCAGTCACAGGGCACCATTAAAGTTTGCCCCACCTCCCTCATTGCCCTTCATTGAGTAGGATGATCAGCTGACTGACCAGTTCACTGCCAGTGGGTGGGCAGCACTAAAGTTCTCACGGGATGGGGGACCAGCTACTCCACTCCTATTGGTCAGGATAACTGGCCAATCAGGTGATGGGAATGGACTGACTGGCCAAGGGCGGGGCCGGTCTGACAGATCAAGACTCACCCTTGAGGGGGGCGATGGGTCAAGGTGTCCAGTTCCCTGGATCCCTGTGAGATTCCCTCCAGGGGGGTAAAGCTTGGAAGTGGATCCCTCCCAAAGGGGGACGCACAGGCAGATCCCATGTGAGGCTGCGAGTAGATCCCCATGTGAGATCCCTGCATGTGGTTGGGGCAGACTGTGGATCCCTGGTGGATCTGCTGGATTCATGTGGGGTTGAGAATGGATCCATTGTGGAAGTGGCTCCACTGCAGTCAGCTGGCTCCTCTCTTGGGGATGGGCCCCCACAGATGGCTGGATCCCCCTGGTAGGATGCTAGCAGAGGGAGGCCAAATTGCTTGTGGGGCTGGGAGCAGATCCTATTATGAGATCCCTGGTGGGGAGGAGTAGATCCACCATGGGCAATGGGCTGGATCCCTGGGGGTTTCCCCAGATCAACTGGATCCCATGTGGAGCTGGCAGTAGATACCCCCCATGGCAAGCAGGATTGCCTGGTAAGATCCCCTCTTGGTGGCACAGATCACAGGGGGGTCAGGATCTAGTGGGAATGGCAAAGTATCCCAGAGACCTCAGCGGGGAGGGGCTATACCCCACAACCCCCCCCCCCATTGCTGGCTGCGTGCAGACACCTGTAGTGCTGTTGATATATATAGGGGGGCTCGTGGGTAGTGGGGGGGGGACTGGAGCGATTGATTATTTTATTTTTATTTGGGTGGTTCTGATGATTTCTTTTTACAGATCTCGGAATAAACTTTGTTAATAAAAATTAGCGTGGGGGTGTCTATAGAACCCAGGAGTCCTGGGTCCTGTCTCCCCTCCCAGAGCCGAGGATAGAACACAGGGGTCTAACCACTGGCTGCTGCTCCCCTCCCTGGGCCAGGGAGAGAACCCAGAAGTCCCAGCTCCCTGACCCTAGTCCTCTCCCAGAACCAGGGAGAGAACCAGGAGTCCTGGCTCCCAGCCCCCCTGCTTTAACCCACTAGACCCCACTCCCCTCCCAGAGCTGGGGAGAGAACTCAGGAGTCCTGGCTCCCAGCCCCCCTGCTTTAACCCAGTAGACCCCACTCCCCTCCCAGAGCTGGGGAGAGAACTCAGGAGTCCTGGCTCCCAGCCCCCCTGCTTTAACCCAGTAGACCCCACTCCCCTCCCAGAGCTGGGGAGAGAACCCAGGAGTCCTGGCTCCCAGCTGTGCGGCGCGGAAGGGGTTAACCCCCGGCCTTTCTCCGGGGCTGGTCTCAGTCTTCCTGGGCCACGGAGGGGCGGGGCCAGAGGGGCGGGGCCTGGGGCCGCTCTGTCTCCCGGAAGCCGGGACTCGTCTGCTCCCCCCCCACGTGCAGCTGTGCGGGACTCGTTGGCTGCTGAGCCCCGGCCCCTCCCCCCTGCCTGAGCCCCCCCATTGCAGCCCCCCGCACCCGTCCCCGTCCTGAGCCCCCACTGCAAGGCCCGTCCCCCGCTGGTGTCCCCGTCGCCCGATGGAGCCCGGCGGGCTGGGCCGGGTCCTGTCCGACCTGCTGCAGCCGGACAACGCCCTGATCCAGCAGGTGGGGGGGAGAACCCAGGAGTTCGAGGGGGGGGGCTGACTGAGGGGATGGGGTGGAGAAGGGGATGCTAGGGGGCGGGGCTGGGGGGAGCTGGCCTCGCTGTGGGGGCGGGGGTATTGGGAAAGGAGAGTTGAGGGGCGCTGGGTTGGGGGGCAGGGGGATCTGCCCCCCCAACAATCTCTGCTCCCCACCCCAGGCCACGGCCCAGCTGCGTGAGGCCTTCAGACACCCCGAGGTGCTGCCCCAGCTCTGCCAGCTGCTGACGGGGGCCCCAGACCCCCAGGTGAGTGACCCCCTTCCCCTAGGGGATCCCCATCCCCTTGTCTGACCCCCTGCGGGGGAGCTCCCCTACCTCTTGCCATCCCTTGTCTGACACCCCCACCCTCTGCCCCCCAGATCCGGCAGCTGGCAGCTGTGCTCTTGCGCCGGCGTCTCACCAAGCACTGGCGGAAGCTGAACCCCGAGGAGCAAGACAGGTGGGTGCTGGGGCATGAGGGGTCCCCCCATCCCTGTCTGATGGGGCTGGGGTTCAGCATGCATAACCCCCACTCCCCGCTCTCTCTCTCAGGCTGAAGAACTTGGTTCTGGGAGCCCTGCAGCAGGAAGCAGAGTGAGTGTTGGGGGGCAGTTCCTCCCCCCCCCACCCCACAGTCCCCTCCACAGCCCCCTTCCTCTCCAGCAGGAAATGGAGGATTTGGGGAGGCCTTTCCTGCCCCTCCCCCCTGGTCCCTGTAGCCCCAGGACCCCCTGTCCCCATCCCCCCCAGCTCCCACTGCCCCATCCCTGCAACCCCCAGAGCCCCTTGACCCCCCAGAGCCCCTTGCAATTCCAAACAGTGTGGGTGTCCCCCAAACCCCTCCTGGGTCCCCACTCTATCCAACATGCCCCTGACCCATGTCTTCCCCCCCAGGCACCAGGTCTCGGTGGCCCTGGCCCAGCTGGCTGCGCTGCTCCTGCGGCACCAGGGGTTGGAGCGCTGGCCCCAGCTCCTGCAGCTCATCCAGCAGGGGGTGCGCGGCCCCGACCCCCACCACCGCCAGGTAGGGGGGGCTCTGGGGGTCAGGCAGGGGGCTAGGCCAGGCTGTCTCTCAAACCCTGAACCCCGGTCGACGGAGCTGCTGGTTCTGGGGGCCTGGTCGGGGGGCTCTGATCTGGGGAAGTCCAGCTGGGAATTGAGCGTGAAGGGGAGGCATCAGGGGACTGTGATTGCGGGGGTGGGAGGGCAGGGTTAGGTGGGGGGCTGTGATTTGGGGAGTGGGTAGGTGGGCTGTGATTGGGGTGGAGGGTGGCGGGGTTAGGTGGGGAGCTGTGATTTGGGGAGTTGGTAGGTGGGGGGCTCTGACCCACAGGGTCTCCCTTCCCTGCCTCCCGCAGATCTCACTGCTGGTGCTGAGCTCGGCGCTGGAGTCAGACCCCGAGGCCTTCGCCCCCCACTACACCGCCCTGCTCCGTCTCTTCCACAGCGCCCTGGGCCAGCGTGGCCAGCCAGGGGCGCTCTACTACGGCCTGCGGGGGCTGGCGGCCATGGCTGCTGGGCTGGGCTCCGACCACCTGGTGAGCCCTGGCCCGCTGAGCCCCCTACCTTCCCCATTCACCCTTGAGCCCCTGCCTGGCCCTATCATCCCCCTGAGCCGCCCACCTTCCCCGTGCACTCCTGAGCCCCTGCCTGGCCCCACCATCCCCCTGAGCCCCCTACCTTCCCCGTGCAACCCTGAGCCCCTGCCTGGCCCCACCATCCCCCTGAGCCCCCTACCTTCCCCATGCAGCCCTGAGCCCCTGTCTGGCCCCACCATCCCCCTGAGCCCTGGCCTGGCCCGGCTCCACTATCCACCTGAGCCCCCCACCTTCCCCACACCTCCCTGAGCCCCTGCCTGGCCCCACCATCCCCCTGAGCCTCCCACCTTCCCTGTGCACCCCTGAGCCCCTGCCTGGCCCCACCATTCCCCTGAGCCCCCGACCTTCCCCATGTGCCCCTGAGCCCCATCCCATCCCCCCAAGCCCCCTGCTTGCCCCCGCCTTCCCCACGTGCTCCCTGCTCGTCCCTGCCTTCACCACGTGCCCCAGAGCCCCTCAGCAACTCCACACACCCCAGAATTCACCATTCCTCCTGAGCCCCTCATCAGAGCCCCCGGACTTCCTATCTGTCCCCCACTGTGCCCTGTTCCCCAGAATCCACCGATCCCCCAACCCCCATACCCTTTTCCCTCTATCCCCTGAGTCGCCCAGCCATTTCCTTCAAGAGATAGGGGGGATCCCTTTGTCTCAGGGGTTCCCCCTCATCCTGTCTCTGTCTCCACCCCCAGACTCTCATGCGCTCCCTGGTCCCGAAGGTTATCTCGGCCGTCAGGCAGCTGATTCCTGTTAACGAGGTGAGGGGGAGGTTATTGGGGGGCACTGGCATGGGGGAGGGGCTGGGGGGGTTATGTGGCATGTCGAGGCCCCCTGACCTGGGTGTGTCCGCCCCCCCAGGTGCACGCCAGCGAAGCCATGGAGGTTTTTGACGAGCTGATGGAGAGTGAGGTCTCAGTCATTGTCCAGCATCTCTCTGACGTTGTTGGCTTCTGCCTGGAGGTGAGCCGGGGAACCCAGGCATCTGGGTGGCCGTGAGCCCCTTCCCCCTCCACAGGGGGACCCAGGCATCCGGGCAACTCCCTGAACGCTCACGCAGCTTCACAGGGTTACAGAGATCCCTTCTGGGGAACCCAGGCATCCGGGCAATTCCATGAGCCCCATTCCCCCAGCGGGGAACCCAGGTGTCCGGGCACTGCCAACGATTGCTCCTCTCCCTAGGTGGCGTCGAACCGGGCGCTGGGGGACGCACTGCGGGTGAAGGCGCTTTCCACCCTCAGCTTCCTCATCAAACTGCGGGGCAAGGTAGGTGGACCGGGGGGCTCAGGGGGATGAGGATTGGGGTTCGGGGAGTGCTGTCTGGCTGGGAGGAACAAGGGGGGGGCCGGCTGGCGTGGGGGCGGGCTCAGGGCTCAGGTTCTACCCCCCGCAGGCTGTGCTGAAGCAGCGGCTGCTGCCCCCCATACTGGACGCCCTGTTCCCCATCCTGAGCGCAGAGCCCCCCCCGGGACAGCTGGACGCCGAGGACCAGGAGAGCGAGGACGAGGGGGATGAGGCCCAGACCCCCAAACATGTGGCTGCCCAGGTAAGCGCCCCAATACCCCCCCACACCGGGGGTGGACTGAGGAGCCTGGGGAGAGGGGGCCCCTGGCTGGTATGGGGGAGGAATCCAGAGCCATCGCCTCCCTCATCATCCTCATTTCTCCCCCCAGGTGATCGACATGCTGGCCCTGCACCTGCCCCCTGAGAAACTCTTCCCCCAGCTGGTGAGTGCCTGGGGGGCGGGACTGTAGCTGGGGGCAAGGCCTGTGGCTGGCTGGAGGGCAGGGGTGGGGTGGGTCTGACGGGCTGTGGACAGGCTCTGTGGCTGGTGGTGGGGTGAGCCAGTGACATGGCAGGAGTGGGACCAGCTGGGGGTAGGGCTAGGGCAGGCTGGCTGGGGTCGTGGGGTGGGGCTGGCTGGAGGCAGGGCCATGGGGGGATCTGGGGCTGGCTGGAGAGGTGAGGCTGGGGCAGGGGGTGGGGCCTATGGCTGACTGGAGGGGCGGGGCCTGTGGCTGGCTGGAGCAGTGAGGCTGGGGCAGGGGGCGTGGTCATTGGAGTGGGGCGGGGCCTGTGGCTGGCTGGAGCGGTGAGGCTGTGGCAGGGGGCGTGGTCATTGGAGTGGGGTGGGGCCTGTGGCTGGCTGGAGGGGTGAGGTTGGTGTAGAGGGCGTGGCCATTGAAGTGGGGCGGGGCCTGTGGCTGGCTGGAGCAGTGAGGCTGGGGCAGGGGGCATGGCCATTGGAGTGGGGCGGGGTCTGTGGCTGGCTCTGGGGGCAGGTAACAACCCAATCTCTTTTGTCCGCCCCCCAGATGCCGCACTTGGAGCCAGCCCTGCGGAGCCCCCAGCCCTACGAGCGCAAGGCCGGGCTCATGGTGGTGGCAGTGCTGGCCGAGGGCTGCGGGGATCACATCCGCACCAGGTGGGAGGTTCCCGGGGAGGACTGTGTGGGGAGGGGATACGCTGTGGGGTGCTGGCTTCATGTGGGGGGTGAATCCTGCTGGGGGGGGCATTTCTGCTCTGGGGCCCTCTGGACTCAGCAGCAGGGGGTTGGGTACACAGTGTTGTCCTGTCCCCAAGGGACTCGCCACTGGTGGCGCTATGGGGCATAGGACACGTGCTTCGCAGAGCCCATTGCGATCAGGGGAGGGAGGCTTGTTTTGGGGGGGCCTTTAACTGGCCCTTTCTGCCCTCCAGGCACCTACAGGCCTTGCTGGGGGTGATTTGCCGGTCGCTGGCTGATGAGAGCCTGGTGGTGCGGAGCGCAGCCCTCTTCGCCCTGGGGCAGTTCTCGGAGAACCTGCAGGTCAGGGGGGCTGGGGGTGAGAGCGGGGGGTCAAGGGGTGAAGGGAGGGGGCCGAGGCAGGGAGAGTACCATGGCGTCACAGGGTTATTAGGGAGCTGGGGTAGGGAGGGGAGATTGAGGGTCACGGGGTGATTGGGGGGCTAGGACTGGGGTAAGGAAGGGGCACCAGGGGTTACAGGGAAATCAGGAGGGGGGCTGGGGTAAGGAGGGCCACGGGGGGGATTGGGGAGCCTGGGTGGATGGAAGGGGGCTGGTGTAAGGGGTGATGGGGGGGGCTCTGACTGACTCTCCCCCACCCACCCCCCAGCCCGACATCACGGCCTATGCGGGGGAGGTGCTGCCGCTGCTGCTGTCCTACATCGGGGGGGTGGAGCTGGCGTGGGGGGGCCACCTGGCCAAGGCCTACTATGCTCTGGAGAACTTCGTGGAGAGTCTCGGTGAGGACCCTGGCGTCCGGGACAGCTCCCCGCCCCCGTCCTGGCTGGGGGACCCTGGGGTCCAGGTCACCCCCTTCTTTCTTCAGTTGGGGAACCCAGGGGTCCGGGTGCACCACCCCATTCCCCTACCTGCCTGCTGGAGAACCCAGGCATCCGGGACACCCCAGCGCCCCTGACCCCTGGCTGAGGAGCCGCGCCCCCCCCCCCCCCCCCCGAACCGAGGCGTCCGGGCAGGGCTGTAACCTCCCTTCGCGCAGGAGCTGGGATCGAGCCGTTCCTGCCGGTGCTGATGGAGCAGACGCTGGGGACCCTGCGCGGCCCGGGGGGGCCCCGCCCCAAGGAACTGGCCATCAGCACGCTGGGGGCCATCGGTGAGTGACCCCCCCCCAATAATCCCCTGGGGACACGTGTTAGTGACCCCCCCTGAACCTCCCCACACATCCCCTGGGGCCGTGGGTGAGTGACCCCCTTGAATCCCCCCCCCCGAACCAGCCCCCCGCACTGTCCCCTGGGGCCACAGGTTACTGATCCCTCCTGAACCTCCCCTCCACATCCCCTGGGGGCATGGGTGAGTGACCCTCCCCGCCGAACTGTCCCCCCATAGTCCCCTGGGGCCATGGGTTAGTGACCCCTCCTGAACCTCCCCCCACATCCCCTGGGGCTGGGGGTGAGTGACCCCCCTGAATCGCCCCCTAGGGGCCGTGGGTGAGAAACCCCCCCGAACTGCCGCCCCCCCCACGGTCCCCTGGGGCCATGGGTGAGTAACCCCCTGAATCGCCCCCCCCACGATACCCTGGGGCCATGGGTGAGTAACCCCCTGAATCGCCCCCCCCCCAGGGACCATGGGTGAGAGACTCCCCTGAACCACCGCGCCCCCCCCCCACGGTCCCCTGGGGCCATGGGTGAGTAACCCCCTGAATTGGCCCCCCACCCCCGGGACCATGGGTGAGAGACCCCCCCGAACCACCACCCCCCACCCACGGTCCCCTGGGGCCATGGTGAGTAACCCCCTGAATCGCGCCCCCCACCAGGGACCATGGGTGAGAGACCCCCCCTGAACCGCCGCCCCCTCCCCACGGTCCCCTAGGGCCATGGGTGAGTGACCTGCCCCCACTATCCTAGGGGCCATGGGTGAGTGACACCCCCCCCCCGGGCCCTGGCTGCCCCTTGGACCCCCAGCTCCATCCCCAGCCCCCCTGCACTCAGCATCTCCCCCATGGTCAGGTCCATGTGTCCATCTGACCCCGTGTCTGTCTGTCCGTCGCAGCCTCGGCTGCCCAGCGCGCCATGGGGCCGTATCTGCCCCACGTCCTGGAGCAGCTTCGCCGCTTCCTGCCCCCCGCTGCCCCCCAGGAGCAGCGCCCCCTGCAGTGCCAGGCCGTGGGTGAGTGACCCTGACCCCACCCTTCCTCCGATCCCTAACCCTGCCCCCCGCCGCCCCCGAGGAGTAGTGCCAGGCTGTGGATGAGTGACCCCGACCTCAGCCCTCCTCCAATCCCTAACCCTGCCCCCCAGGAGCAGTGCTCCCTGGAGTGCCTGGCTGTGGGTGAGTGGACGCCCCCCCCCCAGCCACGGTGTCTGACGCTCCCCTCCCCTGCAGAGACGCTGGGGGTGCTGGTGCGGGCGCTGGGGCGTGAGGCTGTGGGACCCCTGGCGGAGGACAGCTGCCAGCTCGGCCTGGGCCTGGCCGAGGGGCAGGATGACCCCGACCTACGGCGCTGCACGTGAGTGACCCCCCAGCCTCTCCCGGGTGGTGCCCCTACCCCCCCGACCTGCAGCCCTTGACCCCCATCTCCCCCCAGGTACAGCCTCTTCGCCGCGCTCTCCTGTGCCATGGGGGATGACCTGGCCCCCCACCTGCCCCAGATCACCACCCTGCTTCTGTACTCCCTCAAATCCACAGAGGGCCTCGTGGTGAGTTCCCTGGCTCCTTTCCTCCAGGGCTGCGAGCTTCCCCCCAAACAGTGTCCCTGGCCAGCCTGGGGCTGGGAACGTCGCTGTCCTCCCTCACCACGACCCCCCAGCCGTGCCTTGGGGAAGGGAGTGCCTCCCCGCGCCATGCCCCTGCTGGCTAGCTGGAGGAGGGGACCTTGGGGCTGCGAGCTTCCCCCAGACAGTGCCTCGTCCCCCCCACACACACACACCATGTCCCTGCTGGCTAGGTGGAGGAGGGGACCTTGGGGCTGTGAGCTTCCTCCAGACAGTGCCCCGTCTCCCCCCACACACACACACCATGTCCCTGCTGGCTATGTGGAGGAGGGGACCTTGGGGCTGTGAGCTTCACCCAGACAGTGCCCCATCCCCCCCACACGCACACCATGCCCCTGCTGGCTAGGTGGAGGAGGGGACCTTGGGGCTGTGAGCTTCCTCCAGACAGTGCCCCGTCCCCCCCCACACACACACACCATGTCCCTGCTGGCTATGTGGAGGAGGGGACCTTGGGGCTGTGAGCTTCCCCCAGACAGTGCCCCGTCCCCCCCCCACACACACACCATGTCCCTGCTGGCTATGTGGAGGAGGGGACCTTGGGGCTGTGAGCTTCCCCCAGACAGTGCCCCATCCCCCCCACACACACACCATGCCCCTGCTGGCTAGGTGGAGGAGGGGACCTTGGGGCTGTGAGCTTCCCCCAGACAGTGCCCCGTCCCCCCCCCACACACACACACCATGTCCCCGCTGGCTATGTGGAGGAGGGGACCTTGGGGCTGCGAGCTTCCCCCCAGACAGTGCCCCATCTCCTCCACACACACATCATGCCCTTGCTGGCTAGATGGGGGAGGGGACCTTGGGGCTGCGAGCTTCCCCCCAGCGGTGCTCCTGCAAGCCAGGGCGTGGGGGGAAGGGACTCAGACTGGGGGGCACGGGGGGTGTTGGGGGAAGGGGAAATGCCTCCTATCATGTCATGACCTGCCCCCGTCGCCCCCAGCCCCCTGCTGGGGACACCAGCTCCTTCCTGCTGTTTGAGGACGAGGAGGAGGAGGCCGAAGTGGAGGGGGAGGAAGATCTGGACGGGGAGGACGACGAGGAGGAGGAGGAAGAGGTGTTCGGGTATGAGGGGGCAGGGCAGGGGGAGGGGAGCCCTGGGTGGGGGTGGAGTCTGAGGGGGCTGGAGATGGAGGGCCAGTGGGGCTGAGGTGGGGGAGGGGGACCATTGGAGGAGGTGGGGGCTGTAGCCGGTGAGGGAGGGACACTTGGGGGGAGGCCCCCCCCATCTGACCCCCTTACTCTGCCCCCCTCCCCAGGCTGAGCGTGGAAAGTGCCTATGTGGACGAGAAGGAGGACGCTTGCGCCGCCCTGGGGGAGATCGCGGCAAACGCCAGGTATGGGGGGGGTATTGAGGCAGCTGCCCGGGGGGGGCTGAGGGGGGCCGTTTCTCTGGGGGCCCTAACCCGTCCATCCGTCTGTCCCAGTGTCGCCTTCCTGCCGTACCTGGAGAGCTGCGTCCCGGAGGTCTTCCAGCTGCTGGAGGTAGCGGGGGTGGGGGGGGTCTGGGGATTGGGGGAGGGGAGGATTTGGGGGGGCAGTGGGGGGTTAGGGGGTGGGGGTGGGAGATGCAGGCTGGGGGGGCTCAGGGTTACCCCTTTCCTCGCTGATCTGGGGCGATGCTCTGTGGGGAACTGATGGGGGGAGCAGGGAGCTGTGACCCCTCCCTTCAACTTTCCCCCCTCCCTCCAGTTCCCCCACCTGGGGGTCCGGAAAGCCGCCTACGAAGCCCTGGGCCAGTTCTGCATCGCGCTGCATCGGGTCTGCGAGCGGGACCCTTCCGAGCCCCACGCTGCCGGTGAGTTGGGGGAGGGACCCCCCACCTGGCTGGGCTGGTGGGGGGGCAGGAGCGGGAGCTGCTGGGGGCAGCTTGCAGCCCCAGGGTCAGCGGGGGGGAGCTTGTGGGGGCTGGGAAAGGGGGGGCACTGCTGGGGGAAGCTCGCAGCCCTGGGGCCAGGGTGGGAAGTTTGCAGGGCGGGAGCGGGGGGCACCACTGGGGGAAGCTCGCAGCCCTGGGGCCAGGGTGGGAAGTTCGCAGGGCGGGGGGCACTGCTGGGGGAAGCTCGCAGCCCTGGGGCCAGGGTGGGAAGTTCGCAGGGCGGGAGTGGGGGGCACCGCTGGGGGAAGCTCGCAGCCCTGGGGCCAGGGTGGGAAGTTCGCAGGGCGGGAGTGGGGGGCACCGCTGGGGGAAGCTCGCAGCCCTGGGGCCAGGGTGGGAAGTTTGCAGGGCGGGAGTGGGGGGCACCGCTGGGGGAAGCTTGCAGCCCTGGGGCCAGGGTGGGAAGTTCGCAGGGCGGGAGTGGGAGGCACCGCTGGGGGAAGCTCGCAGCCCTGGGGCCAGGGTGGGAAGTTCACAGGGCGGGAGTGGGGGGCACCACTGGGGGAAGCTCTCAGCCCAGGGGCCAGGGTGGGAAGCTTGCAGGGCTGGCAGGAGCTCACGGGGTGCCGGGGCACCGTGGGGGAAGCTCGCAGCCCCGCACTGACACTCTTTTCCTTCCTCCCCCCCCCCGCCCCCCCCCAGCGCTGCAGCAGCTGCTGGGCCTGGCACTGCCGGCCATGGCGCGGGCCGTGCACCGCGAGCGGGAGCGGCTGGTGGCCATGGCGGTGCTGGAGGCGCTGGGCGCGGTGCTCACCGCCTGCCGGCAGGAGGCGCTGCGGAGCCCGGGGCGCCTGGCCGAGCTCTGCGGGGCCCTTCGCGCCGTGCTGGAGAGGAAGGTACCGGCTGGGGGGGGACACAGGGCCTTTGCCCCCTGGGAGTGGGGGTGGAACGTAGAGGGCTCGGTGGGGGGTAGGACACAGGGGGATCAGGAGAGGACTGGGTGGTTTAGGGGGGGTGACGCGGGAAGGGGGGGGTTTGGGGGTCCCAGTACTGAGCTCTCCCCCCCCTCCAGACAGCCTGCCAGGACGACGGCTTGGATGAGGAAGATGAGGAGGATGAAGAACAGGTGATTGGGGGGGGGGGGTTAGGGGAGCTCTGTGGGGCTGCATGGAGCAGACGGGCTGGAGATCACGGGGGAGGGGAGGGAGGAAGAAATGGGGGATCTGGGGGGTTGTTGGGAGGTGGGGGATTTGGGAACTGAGGGTTGGAGGGGTAGTTGGGGGTTATGGGGGTGCGGGATGGGGGCTGGGGGATTTTGGGGGGCAGAGGATTTGGAGTTGGGGGTTCTGAAGGTCCATGGAGGCTGTGGGGGTGATGGGGGATTTAGGGGGGCAGGGGATTTGGAGTTGGGGGTTCTGAGGGGCTGTGGGGGTGATGGGGGATTTAGGGGGGCAGAGGATTTGGAGTTGGGGGTTCTGAAGGGCTGTGGGGGCTGTGGGGGGTGATGGGGGATTTAGGGGGGGCCGGGGATTTGGAGTTGGGGGTTTTGAGGGGCTGTGGGGGTGATGGGGGATTTAGGGGGGCAGGGGATTTGGAGTTGGGGGGATGGGGGGGTGGGGGATTTAGGGGGTAGGGCGGGGGATTTGGGGATGGGGTGGAGGGGTTGTTGGGGGTTCGGAGGGGCCATGGGGGATGCAGGGTAGATGGCTGTGGGGGTGATGGGAGATTTAAGGGGACAGGGCAGGGGATTTGGGGAATGGGCTGGGGGAGGTTCTGAGGGGCCATGGGGGGTGCAGGGTTGGGGCTGGGGGGCGATGGAGGCTTTAGGGGGACAGGGCAGGGCATTTCAGGATGGGGTCGGAGGGGTTGTTGGAGCTCCTGGGGGGCCATGGGGTGCAGGGTGGAGGGCTCTGGGGAGCTGGGGGACTTTGAGGGGGTAGGGCAGGGCCTGTGGGGTGATGGGGGATTCAGGGGGGCTGTGGGGTGCAGCGGGGCTCACCCCCACTACCCCCAGGCGGAGTACGACGCCATGCTGCTGGAGTATGCGGGGGAGGGGATCCCCGCTCTTGCCACGGCCGCAGGGGGCGACGCCTTCGCCCCGTATTTTGCCGGCTTCCTGCCCCTGCTGCTCAACAAAATGGTGAGTGTGTGTGTGTCCCCCCACGCCCACCCCTGGGACCCAGGCATCCGGGCCGGTTCCCCCTTCTCTCCCCCTCTCCACGGGGACCCAGGTGTCCGGGCTGGTTCCCCCTTTGTGCCCCCCCCCCCCCCCGGGGACTTGGACATCAGGACCAGTTCCCCCTTTCTGACCCCACTCCCCATGGGGACCCAGGCGTCCGGGATGGTTCCCCCTTCTCCCATTGCCCCTCGCCCCCCCCTTCCCCAGAGGTCCAGGCAGGTTTCCTCTGCTCCACTGAACCTGGGCGGCTGTGGGCTCCCCCCTCACCCCCTGCTGAACGCAGGCCCCCGGGCCCCCCTCCCTGTCCCCCCAGAAGCCCAGCTGCTCGGTGGCTGAGCGCTCCTTTGCCGTGGGGACGCTGGCGGAGACGCTGGGGGGGCTGGGCCGGGCCACGGCCCCATTTGTGCCCCGGCTCCTTCCCCACTTCCTGGCGGCCGCCCGGGACTCCGACCCCGAAGTGCGGAGCAACGGTGTCTTTGCACTGGGGGTGCTCGCCGAGCACGGTGGGGAGGCCCTGCTCCCGTATCCTGACCCACGGCGGGGGCTGTGGGATGCAGGGGGCTGCCTGACCCACATTGCAGGCATGGGGCTTATGCAGGTTACTAGGAGTCATGGAGGTGGATGGGTTTGGGGGATAGGGAGAGGGGTGTCATCGGGGGGGTGTCTCCTGTGGGGAGGCCAGGGGTACATGGGGGTGATAAGCTGTAGGGTGGATTGGAGGGGGAGGGCCCCTTGCTGCCCCCCTTTTCCTTAACCCCTGCCCCCCAGACACTATCCTAAGATCCTGGCCATGCTGGTGGGGGGCAGCGCCCAGGAGTCGAGCGCCCGCGTCCGGGACAACATCTGTGGGGCCATCGCCCGCATGGTCCTGAGCCAGCCCCAGGCCCTGCCCCTCAGCCAGGTGAGGGGGCATGATGGGGGCTTTCGCCGGGAGGCGGGGAATGGGGCGTGGAGCCTTGTCCCTCTAGGGGGCACGCGGGGTGGGGCCTTTCCTCTCAAGGGGGTGCTGGCTGGGGAGGCGGGGCCTTTCCCCTCTAGGGGGGACTGGGGGGGGGGGCGGAACCTTGTCCCTCTAGGGGGCATGGGGGGGGGCTTTCCTCTCTAGGGGGTGCTGGCTGGGAGGGGGCCTTTCCCGTCTAGGGGGGACTGGTGGGTGGGGGGGCGGAGCCTTGTCCCTCTAGGGGGCCTGGCCCCACCTGGCCGGGGGACTAGCTGGGGGTCTAACAGGGTCTCCCCCCAGGTGTTCCCCGCCCTGCTCCGCTCCCTGCCTCTCACGGAGGATGTTGAGGAGAATAAAACTGTTTTCCGCTGCATCGGTTTCCTGTATGAGAATGCCCCCCAGCAGGTACTGCCCCATGGGCTATGGGGGTCCCTGTTCCAGGAACAAGGGGTCTTTTGGGGGCTCTTAGCCGGAGGTTTGGGAGGGTTAAATTGCTGTGACTAAGGGAGTGGGGGGGGGGGACAGCAATGGGGGGGCAGAACACCGTGCAGAGAGGTGTCTCCCCTTCAAGTGGGGGGTGACTTTGGGGATGGGGATGGGGGGGGGTTCTCCGGCGGGTGACAGGATGAGGGTATCAGGGTCTCACCGCTGTCCCGTCCCCCCCCAGGTGCTGCAGCAGGTGGGGGAGGTGGTGCGGGCCAGTAGCACTGTCCTGGGAACCGACCATCTCCCGGCAGGTAAGTTGGGGGGTGTCCGAAAGGGAGGGAGCTGGGGATCCCACCATTGAGCAAGAGGGGGTGTCTCTCCCCCTCACCTTCCCCTGCCTTGGGGTGCAGGATCCTGAGGGCATCTCTCCTGTCTAACCCCCCCCCCGGCTCCCCCCAGATGCCCAGGTCTCCCTTCTCTCCCTGCTGCGGCATCTCTCCGCCCGCTGCCCCACGGAGTTCCAGGCGGCCCTGCTGGCCCTGCCCCCCGACGCCAGCGCCCAGATCAGTGGGGCCCTCGGCTCAGCGTGAGGTGAGTGGGGCGGAACGAGGAGGTGGGGGGTCCTGCCGAGAACGACTCTCACCGCACCTTCTCTCCCCTCCAGGGACATGGCCCTTCCTTGGTCACGTGACCCCGGCGAGTACAGTCAAGCCCCCTCTGCCTGTTCTCCCCCCAGATGGCCAGCTCTGGGGCCCCCAGATTGTTCTCATCATTGGGGAGGCTCTTCAGGGCATATGACTGAACTGTCTGCCTGTATCCAACGCCATCGTGGGGAGGACTCTGTGGTCTTGTCTGCTGTGCCTGTCTTCTCACTCGCCATCACTGTGAAGAAGGGATCCGAGTACTGTTTGGTCACCAGTTGCCTGTAACTTTTACCCACTGCCCACGTGGAGGGGTAGCTCCTGTCATTCACCAGGGCTGCCTGTAGTTCAATTTCCTCCACCAATGTAAGAGCGAATTAGAGATGTGGTATGAATGGATTCTGCCTGTACCCGTCACCAGTGGGAGGAGGACTTCACTTACAGGGTTCGATCCTCCTTCTGCCTCTATGCAGCACTGGTGTGGGAAGAAACCAAGTCACATTGTGATCTGGTTCTGTCGGTGGTTAGCACCATCGTCACGGTGTTAAACAGGATCCTCCCATGTATTTCAGCTTGGATTTGAGGGTCAGTCTCACCTGCAATTGTTGCTGCCCTAAAAAGGGGAGTATTAGTCTCATTGTTATCCAGTTGCCTGTAGTTTTTGGATCCTGTTGTTTGCCTGTATTTATTCTCCCTCTACTGCTGGGAGGTGCATCACTAACCGGTTCCCCTGTAGTTTTTTCACCTAACACACTCATGGGATGACCATGTTCAGCTGCTTCACTGTTGCCAAGAGGGAGGATTTTGTCTGGCTGTTCACCCACTATGGCTGCAGGGAGTCTGAATCCTGTAGTTACCCTGGTTCACCTGTTGGTTTGTCACCCCCAGCCAAAAGAAGAGGGGTTTTCTTTGCTCAGTTTGCCTGTAGCTTTTCAGTAACCAGCATCTCACATGGGAGTCTGTCTTGTTACTCATCCTATGGAGGAGTTGACTTCCAAGTGTGAACCAGTGTGCCTGTTTCATCCCTCCTCCACTGCAGGGGTGAGCCTCAGTTGCATTGTCATCTAGGCCGCCTGTATTTCTTCACCTGCTATCTACTGCAGGGTTTCAGCCTTGGCATTAATATGTTGGACTGTATCTTCCAATGGCAGGGGGAGAATTGACTCACAGGGTGAGTGATCCAGCTGTCTTCACCTATCACCATGAGGGTGGTTTTGTCTCAGTGCCAGTCTGCTCTGCCTGTATGTTTTCACCTTGAGAGAAGCAGTTTCCATCCTGTTTCTTAATCAGTTTACCTGTGATTTTACTTTTCACCTGCCACCGGCCGGCTGTATTTGTCTGGTGGTTCACTCGCCTGACGTTCTCCCCCTCCCAGAGCAGCCAACATTCTTAGTGCTGGTGGTGTTCTGGGGTGGTTCTAGGTCTGAGCAATACCCCCCGTTCCTGTATTTAACACCTCTTTGACGGTTGGTTTTTTTTGGATGAGAGAAAATCTATATTCTATACCTTGGAATAAAATGTTTGCCTGAGACAGCAGGACTCTTCGGGATTGTGGGAGGGGGGCATGAATCTCAAGGTTAGGGGAAAACAGTGGGGAGGGGGTGGGGGGAAAGACCCATCCCCTGTTAGCAGGGGGGCCAGGGAGATGGTGAGCCCAATTCTGCCCCCTCCTGCAAGGGCGGCAGGTGAGAAAGGTGGGGGCAGGGTGATGCTTGGCCTCCCTTTTGCTGGTGCAGGGAGGGGTCTGAGTTGGGGGTCTCAGCACTAGAGGAAAGGAAAAAGCACCTGCTCCTGCTGCCCCCAAATAACTCAGGGGGCAGGTTCCTAGCAAAACACTTTAATTAGAACAGATTTGCCTCTTCTCCCCCTGGCGGGGCCGGGCAGGGCAGGGCCCCTAGCCCTGGTGGAATCGGGCCCCACGTTTGAGGAGAATCGGCCCGTAGGGCTCGGCCTGGACCAGCTGCAGGAATTGGAGCCCGCAGAGAACTGCAAGAGGGGGGGGAGGAGTTAGGGCTGATGCCAACACACCCAGCAGCACCCACCCTACAGCAGGGCCCCACACACACTGGAGCCCAACCCACTGGCAGGGGGCAGCAGGGCCCCACACCCATGGGGCTCACCTGGGCAGTGGGGCGCAGCAGGGCCTCACACCCACTGGAGCCCAACCCACTGGCAGGGGGCAGCAGGGCCCCACACCCATGGGGCTCACCTGGGCAGTAGGGGGCAGCAGGGCCCCACACCCATGGGGCTCACCTGGGCAGTGGGGAGCAGCAGGGCCCCACACCCACTGGAGCCCAACCCAGCAGCAGGGGGCAGCAGGGCCCCACTCACCAAGGCAGAGGTAGAAGATGCGGCTGGCGATGATGCGTGAGGTCGTGGTGGGCACCAGGGACCGGAAATCTGTCTCCTCGACCTGCTCCAGCTCTGCGGCCACCAGCCTGGAGGGGAGACAGAGCCAGAGCCAGTGTAGAGCCCAGGAGTCCGGGCCCCCCGTTCCCCCCACTCAGTGCCAGGCCCCGCCCACCTGCGGATGTACTCCAGTGTGATCAAGTCTCTGTCAGGGGGCAGCTCCAGGCTGACTTCAGGCAGCTCGGGGACGATGGGCAGGGCCTCCTCGGGCTCCGGCACCAGCCTGGGGACAGGGTAGAGCGTTAATGGGGGTCCGGGGGGGGGCTAGACCCCTGCCCCCATTGGGGTCTCACCTTCTCTCCTCGGGGGTCACCAGGCTGGGGCGTGGCACCTCCTCCTCGGTGGTCTCCAGGGAGATCTCTGCCAGGGGGCCAGGAGCAGGGCTGGGTCAGTGCTGACTACGCCACCCACCCTGCCGTGGCTGGTGCAGGGGAGAGACCACCCCAGAGCCCCTCCCTGGGGCACGGAGCCCCCTCCAGCTCCCTCCCTGCACCCCAGCTGAGCCCCCCGGCACCCTCCCTTGGGCACGGAGCCCCCTCCAGCTCCCTCCCTGCACCCCAGCTGAGCCCCCCGGCCCCCTCCCTTGGGCACGGAGCCCCCTCCAGCTCCCTCCCTGCACGCCAGCTGAGCCCCCCGGCCCCCTCCCTGGGGCACGGTGCCTCCTCCAGCTCCCTCCCTGCACCCCCAACTGAGCCCCCTGACCATGTACCTACAGCATGCCTCCCCCGTCGATCCCCCCCAGCCCCCTCCCTGGGGCACGGAGCCCCCTCCAGCTTCCTCCCTGCAACCCTAGCTGATCCCCCCCGGCTGATTTTCCCCCCCCAGCCCCGTCCCTGGGGCACGATGCCCCCTCCAGCTTCCTCCCTGCACCCCCAGCTGAGCCCCCTGGCTGATCCCCCCCACCCCACTCCCTGGGGCACGGTGCCCCCTCCAGCTCCCTCCCTGCACCCCTAGCTGAGCCCCCTGGCTGATCCCCCCCCGAGCCCCCTCCCTGGGGCACGGAGCCCCCTTCAGCTTCCTCCCTGCGCCCCCAACCAAGCCCCCTGACCATGTACCTAGAGCACTGTCCTCCCCGTCGAACCCCCCCAGCCCGCTCCCTGGGGCACGGTGCCCCCCCGAACCCCTCCCTCTGCCACAGTGCCCCCAGCTGAGCCCCCTGCCCCTCCCTGCGGCATGGTGCCCCCCCAGAGCTCCTCCCTGTGCCACAGTGCCCTCAGCTGAGCCTCCTGTTCCCTCCCTGCGGCACGGTGCCCCCCAGAGCCCCTCCCCGTGCCACAGTGCCCCCAGCTGAGCCCCCTGTCCCCTTCCTGCGGCACGGTGCCCCCCCCCAGAGCCTCTCCCCGTGCCACAGCGCCCCCAGCTGAGCCCCCCTGTCCCCTCCCTGCGGCACGGTGCCCCCCAGAGCTCCTCCCCGTGCCACAGCGCCCCCAGCTGAGCCCCCCTGTCCCCTCCCTGCGGCACGGTGCCCCCCAGAGCCCCTCCCTGTGCCACAGCACCCTCAGCTGAGCCCCCTGCCTAGCCCCCACCGTCCTTTCCCTGCAGAATGTCACCCCCCACACACACGAGCAACTCACCTGAGGAGACCATCACAGGGATGCTGGGCTCTAGGGCCTCACGTGCAACCTAGAACAGAGGAGGACACTCACAGCCCGGGGAGGGGAGTGGGGTCCAGTGGTTACAGCAGGGAGGCCGGGGAGCCCGGACTCCTGGGTTCTCTCCTCGGCTCTGGGAGGAGAGTGGGGGCTGGAGCCCGAACTCCTGGGTTCTCTCCCCGGCTCCGGGAGGAGAGTGGGGGCTAGGGAATAGAGCCAGGGAAGGGGTGGGGGGTGGGCTGGAGCCCGGACTCCTGGGTTCTCTCCCTGGCTCTGGGCGGCCAGTGGAGTCCAGGGGATAGAGTGGGGGGCTGCCAGGGGGCCCCAGGTACCTCCAGTTCGCTGACTAGCTCTTCTTTTCTCTCCTCCTCGGCCCGGAGTGCCGCGTAGTCCACGGGCTGCAGGACGGCGCAGCGCTGCCACAGGGCGTGCAGCTCGGGGGGCAGCCAGCCTGGGGGGCACAGACAGGGTGAGGGGGGTAGGGACCCAGCGCAGGGACCGAGGGAGCGGGGGGGCACTCACCATACGTGGGGGCTCTTAGCAGCTCCGCTGGGGTCCGCCGCTGCCGGGCTGGCACCTCCACCATCACCTGGAGCAGAGACAGATGGAGTGTGGGGGCTGGGAGCCAGGACGCCTGGGTTCTCTCCCAGTTCAGGGAGAGGAGTGGGAGTTAGTGGTTCGTGCCCGAGGGCTGACACTCACCGGGGGGGCTGGGACTCGGGGTGGCTGGCACTCACCAGGGGGGCTGGAACTCGGGGTGGCTGACACTCACCGGGGGGGCTGGGACTCGGGGTGGCTGACACTCACCGGGGGGACTGGGACTCGGGGTGGCTGGTACTCACCAGGGGGGCTGGGACCCGGGGTGGCTGGCACTCACCAGGGGGGCTGGGACTCGGGGGTGGGGCTGGAACCCGGGGTGGCTGGCACTCACTGGGGGGCTGGGACTCGGGGGGGCTGACACTCACCAGGGGAACTGGGACTCCAACCGCGGGGCCGGGACTCACTGGGGGGGGGGCAGCACTCGCCAGGGGGCTGGGACTCCAACCGGGGGGCTGACACTCACCAGGGAGACTGGGACTTGCCAAGGGGCCTGGGACTTGCAGGTGGGGGGCAGCACTCACTGGGTGGCCAGGACTCCAACTGTGGGGCTGGCATTCACCAGGGGCACTGGCACTTGCTGGGTGGCCAAGACGCCAACCGAGGGGGCTAGGACTCACCAGGGGGGCTGGGATTCACCGGGGGGCCAGCACTGCCAGGGGGCCGAGACTCCAAACGGGGGGCTGGCACTCACCAGGGGACCTGGGATTCACCAGGGGGCCAGCACTCGCCAGGGGGCCTAGGACTCACCGGGGGGGCCAGTACTTGCAGGGCGGCTGGGACTCCAAGTGGGGGGCTGGCACTCACCAGGGGGCCTGGGACTCGCAAGAGGATTCGCCAGGGGGCCCGCACTCGCCGGGGGGCCGGAACTCCAAGCAGGGGGCTGGCACTCACCCGGGGGCCTGGGACTCGCAAGGGGGCCAGCACTCGCCAGGGGGCCTAGGACTCACCGGGGGGGTCAGTACTTGCAGGGTGGCCGGGACTCCAAGCGGGGGGCTGGCACTTGCCAGGGGCCAGGACTCCAAGGGGGGGGCTGGCACTCACCAGGGGGCCTGGGACTCGCAAGAGGATTCGCCAGGGCGCCAGCACTCGCCGGGGGGCCGGAACTCCAAGCGGGTGGCTGGCACTCATCAGGGGGCCTGGGACTCGCAAGGGAGCCAGCACTCGCCAAGGGCCCGGGACTCCAAGGGTGGGGCTGGCACTCACCAGGGGGCCTGGGACTCCAAGTGGGGGGCTGGCACTCACCAGGGGCCGGCACTGGGCCCGCACATCCAGGATCTGTTTGTTGAACTGGTCCCGTGGGATCTGGGTCACCTCATCCAGGAACTGGGGCGGGCGCCGGGGGGCTCGCGGTGGGACTGGCTCGTACACGGCCAGCTCCAGCTGTGGGGCACAGGGGGGCACGGGTGAGCCACGGGTGCCCTGCCCAGGACAGGCCATCAGCTGGCCCAGGCCCTCTACTTACCTTCGGGCTGATTGGGGGGCGTTCCACCCTTGGGGTCACAGCTGGGGAGGGGGGACGGGGTGGCAGCCCTGGCTCCCTCGGGGGGCTCAGCTCTGTGGGGCAGAACCCAGAGCAAGGGTTAGAGGCTGGAGACCCCCAGGTCCCTCGACCCTCCCCCCCCCCCCCATGCCCCAAACGCACCAGGGGGCGGGGGCAGCTCCTCCTTCGGCAGCCGGGCCAGCTCCTCGGGCAGGATGGGGGTCTCCACCTCGGCTGGGGGCTCCTCACCCACCCTGTGGGGAGACGGTCAGACCCCGGCCCCATTCCCCGCCCCCCCCGCTAGCCCCATCCAGGGCCTCCTTGTGGGGAAAGGGCCTGTGCCCCATCCCGGCGCCCCCTAGAGGGGAAAGGGCCCGTGCCCCATTCCCCGCCCCCGGCTAGCCCCATCCGGCGCCCCCTAGTGAGGAAAGGCCCCATGCCCCATTCCCCGCCCCCGGCTAGCGCCATCTGGCGCCCCCTAGAGGGGAAAGGGCCCATGCCCCACCCCAGCGCCCCCTTGTGGGGAAAGGGCCTGTGCCCGATCCCGGTACCCCTATAGGGGAAACGCCCCATTCCCCACCCCCAGCCAGCCCCATCCAGGGCCCCCTAGAGGGGAAAGGCCCCATTCCCCAACCCCAGCCAGCCTCACCCCAGTGCCCCCTAGAGGGGAAAGGTCTCGTGCCCCGTCCTGGAGTCCCCTAGTGGGGAAAGGCCCTGTGTCCCATTCCCTGCCCCCCAGCCAGCCCCACCCCAGCGACCCCTAGAGGGGAAAGGCCCCGTTCCACACCCCTGGCCAGCCCTACCCCAACACCCCCTAGTGGGGAAAAGCTCCGTGCCCCATTCCCCGCCCCCAGCCAGCCCCACCCCGACACCACCTAGTGGGGAAAGACCCCATTCCCCACCCCCAGCCAGCCCCACCCCAGCGCCCCCTAGAGGGGAAAGGCCCCATTCCCCACCACCGGCCAGCCCCACCCCACTGCCCCCTAGAGGGGAAAGACCCCATTCCCTGCCCCCGACCAGCCTCACCCCGACACCCCCTAGTGGGGAAAGGCCCCATTCCCCACCCTCGGCCAGCCCCACCCCGACACCCCCTAGTGGGGAAAGGCCCCATTCCCTACCCCCGGCCAGCCCCCTAGAGGGGAAAGGCCCCATTCCCTGCCCCCGACCAGCCCCACCCGGACACCCCCTAGTGGGGAAAGGCCCCATTCCCTACCCCCGGCCAGCCCCCTAGAGGGGAAAAGCCCCATTCCCTGCCCCCAACCAGCCCCACCCCGACACCTCCTAGTGGGGAAAGGCCCCATTCCCCACCCCTGGCCAGCCCCACCCCGCTGCCCCCTAGAGGGGAAAGGCCCCATTCCCCACCCCAGCCAGCCCCACCCCGACACCCTCTAGTGGGGAAAGGCCCCATTCCCTACCCCCGGCCAGCCCCACCCCGACACCCTCTAGTGGGGAAAGGCCCCATTCCCCACCCTCGGCCAGCCCCACCCTGACACCCCCTAGTGGGGAAAGCCCCCATTCCCTACCCCCGGCCAGCCCCACCCCCATGGCCCCTAGAGGGGAAAGGCCCCGTGCCCCATTCCCTGCCCCTGACCAGCCCTACCCCAGTGCCCACAAGAGGGGAAAGGACCCAGCCCTCCAGCCAACCCAACCCCAACTGGTGCGCCCTAGAGGGGATGCCCCACGTTTGCCCCCTTACCGGGTTGGGGGTGACACTCTGGCCATGATCTCGGCCTCCCGGGCTCTCATCTCCTCTTCCAGCTCTGGAGGGGAGAAGGAGGTGTGAGATGGGGCTGGGGTAGTGAGATGAGCCCTTTGTCCTCCCTCCCCCAGGATCCCTGTGGCCCCCCCACCTTCCATGGGGGGTCTCCTGGGGGGGGCGAGGGGCAGGACGAAGTCCTCCTGCTCGGCCAGCAGGTCGATCTCACGTGCCGTGATCTCTGGGAGTTCGCGCTCGCCCTGTGTGGGGGGAGAAATGGGGTGTCACATTATGGATATGCCTCCCCATCCCATATCCCCCATAACCCTATGCTGCAATCCCAGCCCCCCAAGGCCTAGTTCCCCTAGGCTGCCCCCCATCCCAGATCCCCATAATCCCAAGATTCCCCCACATTTCCACCCAGATCCCAGCCCCCAAGTTCCCCCCACACCTCGATTTCCAGCAGCATGATGGGCTCCACTTCCTTCATGGTGATGATTTCGGGGGACACAACCGTGATGGGGGGCACTTCTGGGTGGGGTGAGAGAGGGGGTGAGCAGGGGCTTAACTCCCACCCTGATTCCCACCCACACCCACAGAGCCCTGGGGAAATGGAGGGGGGGCAATGACATCAGACCAGATCTTGGGGGCATTAGAAAGGAGCGTTCGGGGGACCAGGGAGACTAGCTGGGCTGGGCGAGCCTGGGGTTACTGGTTACACTGGGATGAACTGGAACTAGGGCACCGGGTACAGTAAAATGGCTTTACTGGGGTTATACTGGGCCACTGGTGACAGCAGATATGTGGTGGCCCAGGGCTTTACTGGTTATACTGGGACAGTGGGTATACTGGTTACACTGGGACGCCAGCTGCACTGGGCTACTGGCCTTGCTAGGTGGATGCAGACATCACCAGCTACACCGGGAAGCCAGAATGTCCTGGTTATACTTGGAGACAGCAGTTACTGGTTATACTGGGATTCTGTGGTTACTAGTGATGCTGGGATGCTGTGGTTACTGGGTATACTGGGAAGCTGTGGTTACTGGTTAGAGTAGCATACAGGTTCCACTGAGACTCCATCCATACCATACCCCCGGCCCCACAACCCACTGACTCACCTACCCTCCTGCGCCGGGGGGATGGGGGTGGTCTCTCTGGGGGGGTGGGAGCCTCCAGAATATGTCGAATCTGGGGGAGAAGCAATGTCACAGGTCAGCCCCATCCCCCTATGACCCAGAGGAGAGGCCTGGAGATAGTCACAAAGGAGGGGGAAACAGGATGGGGGGGGCATCATTGCTGTTGCTGTGGGATGGGGGCATGGGCAGCAGAGACACTGGGGGTACCTGTGGGATGTCAGTGGGGTTAGACAGTCCGGGTACGGGGGGTACCTGTGGGATGTCAGTGGGGCTGGGCAGTTCGGGTATGGGGGGTATCTGTGGGATGTCAGTGGGGCTGGACAGTTAGGGTATGGGGGGTATCTGTGGGATGTCAGTGGGGCTGGGCAGTTCGGGTATGGGGGGGTACCTGTGGGATGTCAGTGGGGCTGGACAGTTAGGGTATGGGGGGTATCTGTGGGATGTCAGTGGGGCTGGGCAGCAGGGGTACGAGGGGTACCTGTGGGATGTCAATGGGGCTGGGCAGTTGGGGTATGGGGAGTACCTGTGGGATGTCAGTGGGGCTGGACAGTTGGGGTATGGGGGGTACTTGTGGAATGTCAGTGGGGCTGGACAGTCGGAGTATGGGGGTACTCATGGGATGTCAGTGGGGCTGGACAGTCGGGGTATGGGGAGTACCTATGGGATGTCAGTGGGGCTGGACAGTCGGAGTATGGGGGTACCCATGGGATGTCAGTGGGGCTGGACAGTTGGGGTATGGGGATACCTGTGAGATGTCAATGGAGCTGGTCAGTCAGAGTATGGGGGGTACCAGTGGGATGTCAGTGGGGCTGGTCAGTCAGAGTATGGGGGGGTACCAGTGGGATGTCAGTGGGGCTGGTCAGTCAGAGTATGGGGGGGTACCTGTGGGATGTCAGTGGGGCTGGTCAGTCAGAGTATGGGAGTACCTGTGGGATGTCAGTGTGGCTGGACAGTTGGGGTATGGGGGGTACCTGTGGGATGTCAGTGGGGCTGGTCAGTCAGAGTATGGGGGTACCTGTGGGATGTCAGTGGGGCTGGACAGTCGGGGTATGGGGAGTACCTGTGGGATGTCAGTGTGGCTGGACAGTTGGGATATGGGGGGTACCTGTGGGATGTCAGTGGGGCTGGACAGTTGGGGTATGGGGGGTACCTGTGGGACGTCAGTGGGGCTGGTCAGTCAGAGTATGGGGGTACCTGTGGGATGTCAGTGGAGCTGGACAGTCAGAGTATGGGGGTACCTGTATGATGTCAGTGGGGCTGGACAGTTGGGGTATGGGGGGTACCTGTGGGATGTCAGTTGGTCTTGACTGTTGGAGCATGGGGATACCTGTGGGACGTCAGTGGGGCTGGTTAGTCAGAGTATGGGGTGCCTGTGGGATGTCAGTGGGCCTGGTCAGTCAGAGTATGGCGGTACCTGTGGGATGTCAGTGTGGCTGGACAGTTGGGCTATGGGGGGTACCTGTGGGGTGTCAGTGTGGCTGGACAGTCGGGGTATGGGGAGTACCTGTGGGATGTCAGTGGGGCTGGTCAGTCGGAGTATGGGGGTACCTGTGGGACGTCAGTGGGGCTAGGCAGTCGGAGTATGGGGATAACTGTGGGATGTCAGTGGGGCTGGTCAGTCGGAGTATGGGGATAGCTGTGGGATGTCAGTGGGGCTGGTCAGTCGGAGTATGGGGGTACCTGTGGGATGTCAGTGGGGCTGGGCAGTGCTGGCTCCATCACCCCGAAGAAGGGGTCGGGCGCATCCTCCAGGGCCTCCATCAATAACAGGTTGTCAGGAAGCAGCAACCCCGGCCTGGGGGTAAATGGGAGTCAGAGCCCAGAGAGAGAGAGTGACCCCCCCAAAGCCTCCCACTCCCCTCACAGCCCCCCTGACTCCCCCCAAAGCCCTCCTGCCTCGCCTAAAGCCCCCCGTCCCCTGAACTGGTCTCCACAATCTCACCAGGACCTTTTCCTACCCCCCCCAATCCCCCAACCCGCTACTGAGCCCCTCTCCCTCTACTCCCCCCCCACTAATCTCTTCCTCCGTACTGACCCCCTCACCACTGCTATGCTCCCCTCATGGCCTCTCCCTTGCCATTGGTCTCCCACCTCCATACTGACGCCCCTACCTGGGAGAGTGGATACAGGCATATCCTAGGTGCTGTGGGGGTTCAGGAGTGTCCCAGGAGTTATGGGGGGCCCCAGACCCCTCCCCATGACTCACTGTTCAAGGTCCCCCATGTCAATGCGGATCTGCTGCTGGGCCCGGCTTAGACGCTCCAAGGTGTGCTGGATCTCCTCTGGGGGGCAGGCAGGGGGTGGGGGTGAGATGGGGGGCTGGAGCTCCTCTAGGGTCCAGGCAGGGGGTGGGGATGATAGGGGGCTGGATCTCTTCTGGGGGCAGGCAGGGGGTGTGGGTGAGATTGGGGGGCTGCTTCTCCTCTGCAGGGCAGGCAGGGGGTGGGGTTAGATTGAAGGGGCTGGATCTCTTATGGGGGCAGGCAGGGGGTGGGAGGTTGGAGGGCCTGGAGTTCCTCTAGATGGTGGGGGTGAGATCAGGAGTTGGAAGGGATACGCAGCAGGGGCACAAATCTAGACCACCCCCAGGGTTTGTCTACATGGTGTTTTAAACTGGTTCCTAAACCCAACCCAGGCTCAGTTGGAAGTGAATTAAAGGCATCTACACCTCCTTCAACTAAACTGCTTCAGTATCACACTCCGAACTCCACTAGGACCATTGCTGAGAGCAGCTCTGGCTGCCTGAATCTGCGTCAGTCACCTTGCCATTGATGGCTCTTAATCCAAATTAAGTGTCCACACACCTATTTAGCTAAAACAGTTTCACAACAATTTCAGGATGAGGCTAGAGTTGGATGGGAAATTGATTTTTGGAACTTTTCAGCAAATTTAAATATTTTTTGGAGGGGTGTGTGTGGAAATGGGTGGGTCCGAGGGGTTGTTCCCCAAAATCTGTCGCTTAGTGAGAGGTGTCTCACCAAGGGGGTGAGAAGTGGGAGCAGGGGGCCTTGAAATTGGAGTGGGATTCCTCTGGGCAGCATGTCCCCCTCAATTGAGAGTTGTTGCCTTGGCAGTGTCACTCCAGCTGTCTCTTCATTCCAACATGCCCTCCCAACCCTTTCCCTGGGCTGAACTGGGGAATGGAGGCGGTGGGGTCAGCGAGGATGGTGGTTTTGGCGGGGGGCACTCACCGATGAGGTAGTGGCACTGTCGGCTGTAGACCCGCACCACCCCATACTGCAGTTGGGCAGAGAGATAGAGAGAGAAGCGGGGCCGGGGGGCGGAGGGTGTGGGCGGCGGGGCCTGCACCAGAATGTAGGACAGGATTTCTTCGCTGCGCCGACCCGTGAGGATGGGGGGAACGAGAGAGAGAGTCAGTGCTTCTATCCATCCTCCTCTTCATCCCTCAATCATCTTCATCCCTCCTTCCTTTCCTCCACCATCCTCTTCATCCCTCTATCCATCCACCATCTTCATCCTTCCTTCCATTCCTCCATCCTCCTCCTCTTCATCCCTCCATCCACCCTCTTCATCCCTCCTTCCATTCCTCCATCACCCTCCTCTTCATCCCTTCATCTACCCCATCCATCCACCATCTTCATCCCTCCTTCCATTCCTCCATCCACCCTCCTCTTCATCCCTCCATCCACCGTCTTCATCCCTCCTTCCATTCCTCCTTTCCCCCTCGTCTTCATCTGTCCCATCCATTCACCTTCATCCCTCCTTCCTTTCCTCCACCGTCCTCTTCATCCCTCTATCTACCCCATCTATCCATCTTCATCCTTCCTTCCATTCCTCCATACACCCTCCTCTTCATCCCTTCATCTACCTCATCCATCCACCATCTTCATCCCTCCATCCATTCCTCCATCCACCCTCCTGTTCATCCCTCCATCCACTATCTTCATCCCTCCTTCCATTCCTCCTTTCCCCCTCCTCTTCATCCCTTCATCTGTCCCATCCATCCATCTTCATCTGTCCTTCCTTTCCTCCACCGTCCTCTTCATCCCTCCATCTGGCTCATCCATCCACCATCTTCATCCTTCCTTCCATTCCTCCATACACCCTCCTCTTCATCTCTTCATCTACCTCATCCACCCTCCTCTTAATCTCTCTGTCCACCCCCACCCATCCATCTCTCCCTCCCTCCATTCTCTCCATTCATCCCTCTTTCTCTCACCTATCCTCTAGATCCTACCCTTGTCCATCCCTCCTGCCCTTCATTCCTGGCTCCATCCATCCAATCTCCTCCCGACCACATCCATGTCTCCTCCCTCCCTCCCTCTCACAATGACACCCACCATGTTTGCGGCACATTAACTTTCAAATATTCCCTCTTCACCAGCTTGGTGCCACCCGTGGCTGCCAGCCTGGTATGAGGGAGAAGGGGGTTAAAACGAAGGTGGTGGGGTCTCCTGCCCCAGATCCCCCCAATCCACCCACCTGGATCCCCAGAGTATACACGCCCCTGTATTCCCCCTTGACCACATCATGGCATTAGGGCATTACCAGATGGTGGCAAAGCGGCCTGTATGGCGCTGCAGGACATTGGGGTAGTAGAACATGGTGGTGCTGGGCTGGGGGAGCTAAGGGGATCCCCAAAACAGCCTCCTCAAAGACCCTGCAACCCTGTATGAGGCTCCTCCACTACTGAAATGGGACGTTCACAAATCCTACAACGTCAATAGGACCCTGAAAACTCTACAGCTTCAGCTGAACTCCTAAATATCCTGGATTCTGCAGCACTCCAGGAATCTTATACAGTCAGTGGGACCCCAAAATATTGCAGATTGTGTGATGCCTTAATAAACCCTATCAACTTTTTTGGGCGGGTTTTGGGTTTTTTGGGTTTTGGGTTTTTTTTGTTCCACTGTTGAAACAAGACAAAATTCAGAGGCAGAGTAATTAAATAAAACCAACTTGTTAGCAGCTAATGAAGATAGCTAAATATTTTGCCTGAAACGTCAAGATTTTAAAACCTACTGGGTGACACAAATTGATTACTTTTTATATAAAAAATAATTAACAGTTGGGATTAATTAGGTCGGTTGATGAGAGGAAGAAACATGTTAAATATTAACTGGGGAGCTTTGGTTATTTTTAAATTGATGCTGGGGATAAACCTACCCAGGGGAAGGGAATTTGGCGTGTAACTCAGAAGCAATTAATTAGGATATTAATAATGAATGATGGGTGTTAATTAGAGGGATAGGGATATGGGGTTAAAATGAGACTGGTGAAGGGAAATCAGATGTGGATTTCCTTGTCTAATAAAGCGCAAACTCTAATTAATCATGATAATTAGATTAATGCTGTTGCTTAATTAAGTTAATTAAAAAGGAGGAGGAAGTGGTGTTAAAAATCACATGGACAATTGGAAGCAGATTTGAATCCTTCTCTTAATGAGGAGCCAACTAATTAACTTTGATGTTAAAAAAAAAGATTAATGACAGAGAACAACATTTACCAACGCTATTAATAAGAGTAAAAACACCGGAAAGGGATACTATGAATATATTAATTAAAGAGATGTGTAATTATTGGTGCTATTAATACATTAGTGATGTACAATTAAGAACAATAGAAAATAACAGTGATATGAATAAATTAATTGGGAATTTGGACAATTAACTGTGCTGCTAATCAGTTAATGATGTCGAGCAACTAACACTTTTTAATACATTAATTAGGGCAATGAATAATTAAAGTTGCTTTTAATAAAGCTGGGGAACAGGAAAAGTAACAGTGATATTAGTACATTAATGAAAAAGCCTAGCTATTAACAGCAATATGATTAGTAATCAGTGAAGATAACTTAGTGATTATGAAGAATAATTAACAGCAATACTAATTAAGTAGGGAACGAACAATTAGAAGTGGAGAGAGAAGTGAGATACTGTTGAGAGAAGGAAATATTTATTGAAATTGTACAGCGAGAGGTGCTCTTAATTAGCTAATTAGGAGTGTACAGTTTAAACTATTAACAAATTAGTCCAGTGGCCAATTAGAGGTGCTATTCATTAATTAGTAAAAAAAATTGGAGGAGCTGTCAATCAACTAATTAGTCCAATAGACAATTAGAGACCCTATTAATGAACTAATTAGTCCAATGGCCAATCAGAGGTGCTGCTAATGAATGAATTAATCCAATGGACAAATACAGGCGCTGTTAATTAGCTATTTAATCCGATGAATAATTAGGTGTGTTATTCATGAACTAATTAGTCCAATAGAAACTGGAGGCGATGGCAATTAGCTAATTAGGCTAGACAATCAAGGCTGATATTAATGAATGAAGACAATTAGAGATGCTATTAATAACGGCGTTGCCACGGGCAGCAGTTGCTAAGCCAGGTCCCTCCCGCCCACGCCCTCCGCCCACGCCCTCCAGAGTGAGGTAGGGTCTGGCCGCAGCCCTCTGCCTTTATAACCGCCCTACGGTGCTTCCACCAATGGAAGATACACCTGCTGTAGTGCTCCAGCCAATCACCGGATCCTGGTGCCACGTGGGGCTCTTCCCTCTGGCCCTGGAGACTGGGACGCTCCGGCGGCTCCGGCCAATCAGCGGGATCTTTCCCACCCGGAGACTGACAGGCCCAACCGCTCTCTCGCCTCAGCTCCCAACCAATCAGGGTCCACATAATAGGAGACAGAACCACGTGGTATTCCAGAGTCTACCTGTGCAGAAGACCCCCACAACCTGGCCCAGTGACTGATGACCTCACAGCGCGCACGCCAATGGTAGCCATTCCCGCCCATCTAGCGCGACCAATCAGAGGGACGGGGTGGCTTTCCCGCCAAATTTTCACTGAGGTAAATTCTCTCGCTCACTAGAGCTGCTTGCCTGGGGAGCTGGTGTCAATGGCCACGCCCCCGTGTCAATCGCCTGTCAATACCCGGTGCCAACGGGCCCCCCATACCAACGCCCCCCCCAGTACCAATGGCTCCGCCCCCCCAGTACCAATGGCTCCCCCGTGTCCATCCCTGCTGCCAGCGCCCCCCCCCAGTACCAATGGCTCCGCCCCCCCCAGTACCAATGGCTCCCCCGTTTCCATCCCCGCTGCCAACGCCCCCCCCAGTACCAATGGCTCCCCCGTTTCCATCCCTGCTGCTAATGCCCTGCCCATGTCCATCCCCATTGCCAACGGCCCCCCATGTCCATCCCCCGTACCAATACCCCCGAGTCTGCTCCCGCTACAGTACCAACGCCCCCCCATGTCCATCCCCAACACCCCCCCATGTCCATCCCCTGTACCAATACCCCCAAGTCTGCCCCCGCTACAGTACCAACACCCCACCATGTCCATCCCCAACACCCCCCCATGTCCATCCCCTGTACCAATACCCCCGAGTCTGCTCCCGCTACAGTACCAACGCCCCCCCATATCCATCCCCATTGCCAACGGCCCCCCATGTCCATCCCCCGTACCAACACCCCCGAGTCTGCCCCCGCTACAATACCAACGCCCCCCCATGTCCATCCCCATTGCCAACGGCCCCCCATGTCCATCCCCCGTACCAACACCCCTGAGTCTGCCCCCGCTACAGTACCAACACCCCACCATGTCCATCCCCATTGCCAACGGCCCCCCATGTCCATCCCCTGTACCAATACCCCCAAGTCTGCCCCCACTACAGTACCAACACCCCACCATGTCCATCCCCATTGCCAACGGCCCCCCATGTCCATCCCCCGTACCAACACCCCCGAGTCTGCCCCCACTACAGTACCAACGCCCCCCCATGTCCATCCCCATTGCCAACGGCCCCCCATGTCCATCCCCCGTACCAACACCCCTGAGTCTGCCCCTGCTACAATACCAACGCCCCCCCGTGTCCATCCCCATTGCCAACGGCCCCCCATGTCCATCCCCTGTACCAATACCCCCAAGTCTGCCCCCGCTACAGTACCAACGCCCCCCCGTGTCCATCCCCATTGCCAACGGCCCCCCATGTCCATCCCTAGTACCAATACCCCCGAGTCTGCCCCCGCTACAGTACCAACGCCCCCCCGTGTCCATCCCCATTGCCAATGGCCCCCCATGTCCATCCCCCGTACCAACACCCCCGAGTCTGCCCCCGCTACAGTACCAATGGCCCCCCATGTCCATCCCCCGTACCAACACCCCCGAGTCTGCCCTCGCTACAGTACCAACGCCCCCCCATGTCTATCCCCGCTGCCAACGCCCCCCGTGTCCATCCCCATTGCCAAAGGCCCCCCATGTCCATCCCCTGTACCAACACCCCCGAGTCTGCCCCCGCTACAGTACCAACGCCCCCCCCGTGTCCATCCCCATTGCCAACACCCCCCCATGTCCATCCCCCGTACCAATACCCCCGAGTCTACTCCCGCTACAATACCAACGCCCCCCCCGTGTCCATCCCCATTGCCAACGTCCCCCCATGACCATCCCCCGTACCAATACCCCCAAGTCTGCCCCCGCTACAGTACCAATGCCCCCCCGTGTCCATCCTCACTGCCAATGGCCCCCCATGTCCATCCTCCGTTCCAATACCCCTGAGTCTGCCCCCGCTGCAGTACCAACGCCCCCCCATGTCCATCCCCGATGCCAACACCCCCCCGTGTCCATCCCTGCTGCCAACGCCCCCCGTCTCCATCCCCGCTGCCAATGGCTCCCCCATGTCCATCCCCAGTACCAACAGCTCCCCCCGTGTCCATCCCTGCTGCAGTGTCAATGGCTCCCCTGTGTCCATCCCTGCTGCCAGCGGCTCCCCCGTGTCAATCCCCGCTGCCAACACCACCCCCTCATCAAACCCCGATGCGAATGGCCCCCCTGTGTCAATCACTGGTACCAACGCCTCATGTCAATCCCCGGTGCCAACCCCCCCCCCCCCGCATGCCAACAGACCCACCATCAATCCCTGATGTCAAGCCCCCCCACCCCCACCCCGTCAATCCCCAGTGCCAATGGCCACACACACCAGAGTGCTGATACCCGGTGCCATATTCCCCGTGTGAATGTCTCTGGCTGTAATCCTCCATCATGGTACCTCTTCCTCTTCCTGGCCCTAAGCCTCTGAGCCCTGACAGCTGCCCCTCATCAGGCCCTGAGATCACTTTTGGGGGGCTTTTCTGCACTCCTCACCACTGTCTCCCTGGCCTCTACAAAGAGGATTATGTTAATGAGCACTATAAAGGATTTAAAAGTATGATGACTTACTGCATAGCTGTGTAAACCACTGACACTAATAAAGGTTAATGACTTACAAATTATTAATACCGTAATACCATGGCTATAAACCACTCTGATCGCTAACCCTGATAACAAAGAGGAGTGAAGTTTAGTGGCTGATACTTACACCACAGTAATAATGGATATAAAAGAGATTGATAACTGAGACTGATGATAGAAAATATATTAACCACTAATGGTGATAGTCATTAATCAAGATTAATGACTAAATATACAACAAATTAAAAGATATTAGCCTCTAATATCATTGAGAACTAATATTGGCTAATGGCAAAAAATACACACAATATAAATTAACCTCTAATATTTTTATATTTAATACTGAATGAGTAAATCTACAGTAGATTAATATATATTAGCACCTAATATTGTTGATCATTAATATTGACTCAAGACCAAATCTACACTAGATTAATCCATATTAAAAACTGATATTGCTGACAATTAATAATTGCTAATAGAGGCTAGTGACTAAACATACAATAAATCAATAGGTATTAATCACTAATATTGTTGATAATAACAGGTAAGAAATATTAATGAGTAATGTTCACAAGAAATGAAGCAATATATCACAATAATAAGGGACGTAATTAGCATATAAACGAGACAGCGTTGCTGGCGGCTAGGTCAAATAAAACTTTATTTAAAAACACAAGACACGGTTCATAAAGTTTCTTGCAGTTAGGGATAAAGTGCAAAGGGACCCGAGCTTAAGGTCCTAGCTGTGGCTGCAAGGGGCGGGGGCAGACACAATGTTGCCGGAGGTCAGGAGGGCCTTTGGCATATAAAAGTTTCTACAAACTGGAGAAGAAGCTTCCTTCTACCCTGGAGAGAGGGACGTAAAACTAAAAGGTCTTGCCTCTACAACGTTCACTACAGAACGTTCCGGCACTACCAGGGCCAAGACAGGATGTCCTGCCTCTGTACAATAGGAAGTCCTCCCGCTACACATTCGAAATGCCAGGAGCTCCCTCCCGAACAATGTGCAAAACAGGATATCCCACCCCCTACGCACTGGTCAAGCCAGTAAGTTCCACCCTTACACAATCCAAAACCCTGGTGGTCCCTCCCAGTTCTACATGAGGCAAGACAGGAAGTCCCGCCCTTACACAATGGACATATAGGAAGGCCAGCCTCCAACAGGTTCCAGTCCTCCAGGAACTGCTTCCCTGAGAATGCACCGAGTCAGGAAGTGTGTGTGACTGTGGTGTCCAACCCCAGGAAGTCCCTCCCCCAGACAGACAGTGAGCAAAAGAGGAAGTCCCACCTCAATGAAACAGGTGAGACGCAATATCCTGCCCCATCATGTTCCACAAACCAGGAAACCTCTTCCCATATAACGGACAAAACAGGAAGCATGTTGGGGGGCATGACTTCTAAGTGCAGAAAGTACCTGTCCCGAATGAGACAAGACAGGAAGTCCCACCCCTGGCCCCCTAAGTTGAGGCAATGGCAGGGCCTGGAGCATCTTGGGTCCCCTCAGATTGGGCTGAAGAGACAGGAGGGCTCCAGGGAGAGGAGGCAGACGGACGCCATCTCCACCTCGGGCATGTCCAGCAGCTTCCGGGCAAAGGCTTGCTCCATCTGTAGGGAGCAGGGAGAGCGTCAGGGCATGGCTGGCCCCCACCATCCCACAATGCACCTCAGCTCCCCTTGCACCCTCCCACAATAGACCACTGCTCCCACACATCATCCCACAATGCACCACTGCCACCTCGTACCCTCATCATCCCATAATTCACCACCCCCATCCCACAATGGACTTTGCCCCCTCACTGCCACCCACAATGCACCTCTACCCCACCATCCCAAAATGCATCACTGCCCCCTGGCTGCCCACCTGGATGATGATGAGCTTGTCTGCGGGGCCGTCCTGCTGGCCTAGCTCCTCGCCCAGGCATAGGGTGACGTGGGGCTCTGGCTGGGTGCCCAGGCCCTGCCGGTACAGCTGCAGCGCTGTGGGGAGAGCGCCGGGGGGCAGGGTTAGCGCGGGCCCGGCTCTGGGTGAGTCAGAGGGGAACTCAGGGGCACCGCAGAGGAGATCTGGGGGTCATAGCAAGGGAAGGGGGGCACTCTGGGGGGTTTGGGGAGCACAAGGGGGGAGATTCAGAGGTTGCAGCAGGGGGACATGGGGGGGGTTGCAGTAGGGCTGGAGTGTGGGGACTGGGGTTCGCTGTAAGTCAGACGTGTCTCTCAGCCAGCGTAAAACAGAAGGTTTATCGGTCGACAGGAACACAGCGCAGAACAGAGCTTGTTAGCACAGAAATCAGTGACTTTCAGCCGAGTCCACCTCGGGGAGTCCTGGACTCCCCCTCTTCCAGTCCCCCAAAGCAGACTGCCAGCTTCCAGCGATCCGACCTCACACCCCCCCGTTGCTCCTCCTCCTCCTCTTTGTCTTGGGTTCCAGGCAGGGATATGGGGGTCAGGGCTCCGAGTGGGGAAATTCAGGGTCTGAGTGGGAATATGGGACAGGGATATGGAGGTCAGGGGTGAGCGGGAAAATTTGAGGTCCGAGCAGGGATATGGAGTTTGGGGGTCCGAGCAGGAAAATTTGGAGTCTGAGTAGGGATATAGGGGTCGGGAGTCTGAGTGGGAACATTTGGGGTCTAAGCGAGAAAATGGGGGTTGGGGGTCTGAGCGGGGGATACTGAGGGTCAGGGGTCCAAGAAGGGAAATTCGGGGTCGAAGCAGGGATATGGAGTTTGGGGGTCTGAGTGGTGGATACAAGGCGTTAGGGGCCGCCCCACTCACCTTGGCGGAAGGCTGCCCCACTGAAGACCTGCATGACTTCATCTCTCTCCAGCTTGCTGGCGGTGTCAGGGGGCGTCCCGGAGCCCCTCCAGTACACCCGGCCCCGACAGCGGCGCCGGATGAAGAGCCCTTGGGGGGCACTGGCCACCATCACCCCCTTAGCCAGCGCCCCCAGCAGCTCTTGCGTGGCCTGGCGCTTGTGGGGGTCCCGCACCCCCTCAGCGGGGGGCAGCAGCACCCGCTGCATAAAGCTCGGGGAGTGGGGCACAGGCGCGGGGCGTGGGGGGTCACCAGGAAATCGCCATGGGGCAGCCGCTGCTGCCACACCAGCTCTCCACTGTACCACAAGGACAGCAGCACCGAGTAGTCTGGGGGGAGAGAGAGACGGGGGTTATGGGGGCTGTGGGACAGAGGAAGGGGGTTCTGAGGGGTGTGGGTCAGAGGAAGTGGGATATAGTATGGGGTGAGTGGCACAAGGGGAATGGAAAGTGTGGGGCAGAGGAGGGAATTATGGGGTGGGTGGGGCAGAAGGCATGTGGGTTTGGGGCAGAGGAAGGAAGTTATGGGAGATACGGGGCAGAGAGGCTATGGGGGCTGTGGGGTGGTGGAAGGAAGATGGTGGTGTGGGGGAGGGAGGAGGTGGGGAGGACAGGTTGTGGTGGGGGTATGGGGTATGAGGTGGGGGACGGGGCTATGGGGTGGGAGGCTGGAGAGCTGTGGGGTATATGGGACAAGGAGGAGGTGGGGAGGGTAGGTTGTGGGGGATGTATGGGGTATGAGATGGGGGACGGGGTTATGGGGTGGCAGGTGTGGGGTGTGTGGGGCAGGGAGGAGGTGGGGAGGATGCGTTGTGGTGGAGGTATGAGGTGGGGGACGGGGTTACGGGGTGGCAGGGTGGCAGGTGTGGAGGAGGTGGGGAGGATGCGTTGTGGGGGAGGTATGAGGTGGGGGACGGGGTTATGGGGTGGGAGGTTGGAGAGCTGTGGGGTATATGGGGCAAGGAGGAGGTGGGGAGGGTAGGTTGTGGGGGATGTATGGGGTATGAGATGGGGGATGGGGTTATGGGGTGGCAGGGTGACAGGTGTGGGGTGTGTGGGGCAGGGAGGAGGTGGGGAGGACGCGTTGTGGGGGAGGTATGAGGTGGGGGACGGGGTTATGGGGTGGCAGGTGTGGAGGATGCGTTGTGGGGGAGGTATGAGGTGGGGGATGGGGTTATGGGGTGGCAGGGTGGCGGGTGTGTGGGGCAGGGAGGAGGTGGGGAGGATGCGTTGTGGGGGAGGTATGAGGTGGGGGACGGGTTATGGGGTGGCAGGGTAGGGGGCTGTGGGGTGTGTGGGGCAGGGAGGAGGTAGGGAGAACGGGCTGTGGGGGAGGTATGAGATGGGGGACGGGTTATGGGGTAGCAGGGTGGGGGGTTGTGGGGTGTGTGGGGCAGGGAGGAGGTGGGGAGGACGGGCTGTGGGGGAGGTATGAGGTGGGGGACGGGTTATGGGGTAGCAGGGTGGGGGGCTGTGGGGTGTGTGGGGCAGGGAGGAGGTGGGGAGGATGGGTTGTGGGGGAGGTATGAGGTGGGGGACGGGGTTATGGGGTAGCAGGGTGGGGGGTTGTGGGGTGTGTGGGGCAGGGAGAAGGTGGGGAGGACGGGCTGTGGGGGAGGTATGAGCTGGGGGACGGGTTATGGGGTAGCAGGGTGGGGGGCTGTGGGGTGTGTGGGGCAGGGAGGAGGTGGGGAGGATGGGTTGTGGGGGAGGTACGAGGTGGGGGACGGGTTATGGGGTAGCAGGGTGGGGGGCTGTGGGGTGTGTGGGGCAGGGAGGAGGTGGGGAGGATGGGTTGTGGGGGAGGTATGAGGTGGGGGACGGGTTATGGGGTAGCAGGGTGGGGGGCTGTGGGGTGTGTGGGGCAGGGGGCTCTGGTCTCACCGTCTGTGGGGGGCAGGAGGGCCCCCGACTCCAGCGTGACGTTAATGACGATCTCGTTCAGATCTGGGGCTGTGGGAGAAACAGGGCTTGAGTCACGGACTGACGCCCCCGTCCTGACCCCCAACTGCCCGCTGACCCCCTGCTCTGCTCCCATCACCCCACTGATTCCCCATCCTGACTCCAACTGTCCGCTCACCCCCCACTCTGCCCCCATCACCCCACTGACCCCCCCGCTCTGCCCCCAACACCCCACTGACCCCCAGCTCTGCCCCATCACCCCATTGATCCCATCCTGACCCCCAACTGCCCACTCACCCCCCACTCTGCCCCCAACACCCCACTGACCCCCAGCTCTGCCCCATCACCCCATTGATCCCATCCTGACCCCCAACTGCCCACTCACCCCCCACTCTGCCCCCAGCACCCCACTGACCCCCAGCTCTGCCCTATCACCCCATTGATCCCCCCATCCGCCCACTCACCCCCTGCTCTGCCCCAACACCCCACTTATCCCCCCGCTCTGCCCCATTACCCCATTGATCCCCCCATTCTGACCCCCAACTGCCCGCTCACCCACCACTCTGCCCCCAATACCCCCTCTGACCCCCGCTCTGCCCCCAACACCCCACTGACACCCAGCTCTGCCCCATCAGCCCATTGATCCCCCATCCTGACCCCCAACACCCCACTGACCCCCAACTCTGCCCCATCACCCCATTGATTCCCCCATCCTGACCCCCAACTGCCCACTCCCCCCCTGCTCTGCCCCCAACACCCCACTGATCCCCCCGCTCTGCCCCATCACCCCATTGATCCCCCCATCCTGACCCCCAACTGCCCACTCACCCTCTGCTCTGCCCCAACACCCCACTGATCTCTGTCCTGACCCCAACTGCCCGCTCACCCCCCACTGACCCCCTGCTCTGCCCCCAACACCCTACTGACCCCCCACCCTGCTCCCAACTCCCCACTGATTCCCCTGCCCTGACCCCCAATACCCCACTGATCCCCCCTGCCCTGACCCTCCGCCTTGCCCCCAAGTGCAGACTGACCCCTACCCTGATCCCCCCAACTCTTACATGGGACCCCGGCGTCCGGGCTGCATTCGCTGCTCTCGATGCCAGAATCATCCGAACTCTGGGAGGCGCCGGCCGTGGGCTCCGACCCCGACGTCACCTCCTGGGGTGGGCAGAGAATGAGATGGGGGGCCAGCCCCCTGGAGACACATCCCGCTCCCCCCCCCCGCCTCTGCAGACACCTCCTGACCTCCCCCAGCCCCCACACTCACCATGCTGACCATATCCAGGGTGAGGGGGGCTTGGGCAGCCCCCCCGCTGGTCTGCACCTCATCCCCCTCAGAGGAGGAGTCGGGGGGCTCCTTCTTCCCCTGCTGGGGGACCCTCCGAGCTGGCTGCTTAGCTGGGGGGGAACAAGAGGGGACCTTAAGCAGAGAAAACAGGGATTCCAGGGCTCCTGGGGGGCTGTGACACGGGACAAGGGGGTGCCTGGATGCCCGGTCCCTGGGGGGCTGTGACACGGGACAAGGGGGTGCCTGGATGCCCGGTCCCTGGGGGGCTGTGACACGGGACAAGGGGGTGCCTGGACGCCAGGTCCCTGGGGGGCTGTGACACGGGACAAGGGGGTGCCTGGACGCCAGGTCCCCGGGGGGCTGTGACACGGGACAAGGGGGTGCCTGGACGCCAGGTCCCCAGGGGGCTGTGACACGGGACAAGGGGTGCCCGGCCCCGTGACGGGATGGGTGGCTGAGAGGACTGGGACACCGTGTGGGGGCTGCCCGGACACCGGGGTTCTGTGGCAAAGGATGGGGTGCCCGGGGGAGCTGGGACAGCGTGTGGGGGCTGCCCGGACGCCGGGGTTCTGTGGCAGGGGATGGGGTGCCTGGGAAAGCTGTGACACTGTGTGGCGGCTGCCTGGATGCCGGGGTCCTGTGGCAGGGGATGGGTGCCCAGGGGGGCTGGGACAGCGTGTGGGGGCTGCCCGGACGCCAGGGTCTCATGGCAGGGGATGGGTGCCCGGGAAAGCTGTGACACTGTGTGGGGGCTGCCTGGACGCCGGGGTCCTGTGGCAGGGGATGGGGTTCCCAGGAGTGCTGGGACAGTGTGTGGGGGCTGCCCTGACGCCGGGGTCCCATGGCAGGGGATGGGTGCCCGGGGGGGCTGGGACAGCGTGTGTGGGCTGCCCGGACGCCGGGGGTCCCATGGCAGGGGATGGGGTGCCTGGGAAAGCTGTGACACTGTGTTTGGGCTGCCTGGACACCGAGGTCCTGTGACAGGGGATGGGTGCCCGGGGGGCTGGGACAGCGTGTGTGGGCTGCCTGGACGCCGGGGTCCCGTGGCAGGGGATGGGTGCCCGGGGCGCTGGTACAGCGTGTGGGGGCTGCCCGGACGCCGGGGTCCCGTGGCAGGGGCTGGGTGCCCGGGGGGGGCTGGGACAGCGTGTGGGGGTCCCCGCTCACCGGGGCGCTGCTCGGCGGGCGGCACCAGGCGATACACCTTGTAGGGCTCGGCGATGTCGAGCTGGGAGCGCGTGGGCACCTCCTCGAACTCGGGGCTCTTGTTGAGGGCGCAGCGCAGGCGGGTCTTCCAGCCCGCTGGGTCCAGCCGCTCGCCCGGCCGATACTTTCCCTTGTACTCTGCCCAGGCCTGGGGAGGAGCGGGGCGTTAGCGGGGGCCCAGCCCCTTGGCGTGCACCACTCCCTGCCCTTAGCATGTCCCATCCCGTGTCCTTAGCATGTTCCATACCTCTTGTCCTCAGCATATTCTACTGCCATGTGCCCTTAGCATGTCCCCATCCCACATGTGGCCTTAGCATGATCTCACCTATGGCTTTAGCAGGCACATACTGTCTCCTTGGCATATAGTTAGCATGTGCTGAGCATGTACTTTGCATGTTAATAGCCTGTGCTTCCAGGGGCCCTGCTGTGTTTTAGCAGAACCTTACTTGGTATTTGCTGTGTCTTTGGCATGGGTGTTGCATGTTGCTATTGTATCTTTAGCATGTGCTTAGCGTGTTGCTAGTGTATCTTTAGTGTGTGTGTCATGTTGCTAGTATAGCTTCAGCGTGCGCTTGGCATGTTGCACAGCATGTCCATGGCGTGTACCTTGAAGAAGGCTGCATCCTCGTCATGGCGGAAGTCCTGCTTGCCGGCGTGTTTCCAGGGGATGCGGAACATGGTCTTGGCAGGAGGGTCGTCCCAGACCAGCCCGGGGAACCGCCCGAGCTCCACCTGCTCCACGGTCCATTGGCGCAGCTTTCGCGTGGAGCGGGCCCGGCCCGACGCCATCCTGGGGGGGGGGCGGGGGGAGTGAGCTACCCCGGACCTGCCACGGAGCCCCCCACAGCATCGGGGCGGGGCTGGGTCACCGGGGCCCCCACCCCCCAGCTCAGGTTGTGCTGCCCCCATCATTCCCAGGGATCACCCCCCCCGGGGGAAATTCCTCCAACGTCCCCCATCAGCCCCCCAACTTCAACCCCACTGGGGGCTTGTTCCCCCCAAGAGCTTCCCCTCCCCACTGCACCCCATGGACACCCCCAGACTTTTCACCTCTCCAACCCCCAGCACTGCCAGAGAGCCAACCCCAGAACGTGTGCCCCACTGCGCCCCCTTGCTCCCAGCGCGCCCCCTGCATCCCACGGCGCCCCCCCTGCACCCCACGGCACTCCCTTGCTCCCCCCGCGCCCCCCCCCCGCTCCTACGGCGCCCCCTTGCTCCCAGCGCGCCCCTCCTGCACCCCACCGCTCTCCCTTGCTCCCAGCACGCCCCCCCTTGCTCCCAGTGCGCCCCCCTGCACCCCACGGCACTCCCTTGCTCCCCCCTTGCTCCCCGCGCACCCCCCCACTCCCAGGACGCCCCCCTGCACCCCACGGCGCTCCCTTGCTCCCCGCGCACCCCCCCCGCTCCCAGGACGCCCCCCTGCACCCCACGGCGCCCCCTTGCTCCCCCCCTTGCTCCCCGCACGCCCCCTGCACCCCACGGCGCCCCCTTGCTCCCAGCGCGCCCCCCTGCACCCCACAGCGCCCCCTTGCTCCCCCTGCACCCCACGGCGCCCCCTTGCTCCCAGCGCCCCCCTGCTCTGTTTTCAATTCACCCAGTTTAACCTGATTCTCTCCCAGTCACCCCGAGTCCCCCGCCCCCGTCTCCCGCGGGGGCCGGTCGGATCTGCCCCCGGCCCGAGCTCACCTCCCGGCCTGCGCAGCGCGTCTGTCCGGGCCGCTCGGTCCGTCCGCCTGGCCCCCACTTCCCTGCCCTCCCCTCCGCTCTCCCCCGCCCCTCGCGATTCTCCGCCGCTCGCTCCTTTTCCCAGAAATCACGTGGCCCCGAAGCCTCGGCAGCCGCCAGGGGGCGCCCCGGACACACCGAGCCGGGCTGCGGGTCGGGAGTGAGGGGCACTGGAGGGTTAGGGGGGAGGGCCGGGGGGCAGGGGCTGCACGTCAGGTGTTAGGGGCACCGCCAGGGCTGGCCTTGCAGTGGGTGGGGGACAGACTAGTTTTGGGGGGGCTGTTAGTGAGACTTGGGCGCTAGGCAGTGCTTGGGGGGCACCGGCTGGGACTGCAGACAGGACTGGTTCCAGGGGCTGAGTCGGGGGGGAGGGTTAGTTTGGGGGGGCTGTGGGTCAGGGCAGTTTTGGGGCTACCTGCTGCTGCATTAAGAAGCTGAGATTCATGCTTGGATCAGACTGTTTTATTGGGTCTCACAATGTTCTGTCCCTTGAACCCCCAAATCCCCAATTCGTGTTACCCCAAGGGGCCTGAACCCCACTATTGAGCCCCACAGAGTCCCCAGCAAGGGTCCCTCACTCCAATGGCAGATGACCCCCCAGACGGGGGCTCAGGGACCCCACTGGTTGCTACTTTGGGGTCCCTTATGCTGTGGATGGGGAATTGGGGTTCAGGATAGAGGGGTTCTCACACAACCACCCAAATCAGCTAAAATCTAACCCTCCCCTCCCCACACAGCAGCATCTTCTCCAATCTTCCAGGCCGGCCGGGGGTGGGGGTCACTGCCGCTGCCGCAAGATCTTGGGGCCCAGGGGCACCTCTTCCATCAGCTTCTGTGGGGGGCAGAGAGGGGAGTGAGGGGGTGACCCCATTAGCTCCCCAAGATTCCCATCTGCCCAGCCTGTCCCCCCGACTCCTCCCTCCATGGGAATTCCCTCCCCTCCCCGCCCCCCGGAGCTCAGCCCCACTGATTCCCCCGGGGTCCCATGTTACTCCCCCAAGCCGCCCCCCCGTGGGGCTGGTACCTGCAGCAGGCGCCCGCGGTAGGAGTCCTCAGGCTCGCCGGGGGGCCGGGGGGGCAGCGCCCCCTGGTGGCGCTGGTAGACGGTCTCCAGCTCGGGCAGCGAGTAGAGCCGGGCGGGGTCCAGTGCCCGGGCGTTGATCAGGCTCACCAGGTACTCCTTGTAGTGCGCCCTGGGGGGTCAGCATCTGCCCTCAGATCCCCAGCGCCCCCGGGGGTCAGCCGGCGTGCGCCCCCCAGCACCCCCTACGTCCCCCGGGGGGGTCAGCTGGCATCCCCCAACACCTCCCAACTCACGTGCCCCCTGCCCCCCGCCCACATGTCCCCCCAGCTCTCCCCGACACCCACCCTGTGTCCCCCCAACACCCTGCGCCCCATGCCTCCCCTCAGCACCTCCAGTTCCCCCCAGATCCCCCACCTACCCCTGCCCCGTGTCCCCCCGATCCCCCAGCGACCCCTGCCCCACGCATCCCCCCAGCCTCCAATTCACCAGCCCCATAGATCCCTAGTCCTTCTACTCTCCCAACCCCCCGCAGCCTGCCTGACCCCCCAATCCCCTCTTCACTCCAGCCCTCCTGACCACCCAGTGCCCCACAGCCCCCCCCACGTACTGGCAGAGGCCGGCGTAGCCAGGGGACGTCTCCTTCCCGCAGGCCTCGTCCCGCAGCCCGGCCAGCGTCTCCTTCTGCTCCATCACGCGGCAGCCACCTGGCAGGCACGGCATGATGGGTAATGCCAGCGCCCCGGCTACCCACAATCCCCTGCCTGGGGAGGGGCCAATCTCACCTGGTCACCCCTATTCCCCTGCTCAGGGGCCGATTGCCAGGTTACCCACAATCCCCTGCTCAGGGGCCGATCTCCGCCCAGTTACCCATAATCCCTTGCTAGGGGGGAATTGCCAGGTTACCCACAATCCCCTGCTCAGAGGCCAGTCTCTACCCAGTTACCCATAATCCCTTGCCTAGGGGGGCGATTGCCAGGTTACCCACAATCCCCTGCCTGGGGAGGGGCCAATCTCACCTGGTCACCCCTAAACCCCTGCTCAGGGGCCGATCGCTATCCGGTTACCCATAATCCCTTGCCTGGGGGGGGGCGATTGCCAGGTTACCCACAATCCCCTGCTCAGGGGCCGATCTCTACCCAGTTACCCATAATCCCTTGCCTGGGGGGGCAATTGCCTGGTGTGATGAAGTGGGAATGTCTTCTGTGAATACTGTGCGGGTGCCTCAGTTTCCCCTCTGCAGTTCATCAGTCTCTAGGTGGGGGGCAGGGGGTGTGATTGGTGCAGAGCCCTGGCGGGCGGGTGTGATGGGGTCTCCTGGGCCCCTTCCCGGCAAGGTGCCCAGTGACGGGGCTGGGGAACAAGGGGTCAGGTGGCTCCTGGCCCAGGAAAGGGGCAAAGGGAGAGTGGGGGCTGGAAAGTGTCAGTTTGGAGCTAGCTGGGGAAATGGGGGGGCCGCAGAACCGGGGTCTGGCCTCCCTGGCCCCAGGATGGACCTGACTTAGGGGTCCAGAGTCAGTGCCTACAAGCTCTGTCCTACGCCGGGTTCCTGCCGCCGGCTGCGGAGTCGGGGGGCAGGACCCCCCAGGGGGACGGGGACGCTGGATGCTCCGGGGTCAGGCCCGGGAAGGGGGAAGCCCCGGAGCCAGGCTGCTCCGAGAGGAGAATCCCCCGAGTCCCGGCTGGCTGCGTGGGGAGCAGCTCCCGAGCCTCCCCCGGGGACTGCGAGACCCCCCATTACCCCCCTCCCTGCCCCAGGGGGGGGCTACCCACAATCCCCTGCTCTCACCTCCAGGCACTGGGCGGGTCCCAGTGGGGGGTTCCGTGTTGAAGACAACTCCATTATCCTGGGGGAGGGTCAAGAGTGAGACCCACGGTTGCTCCCCCCAACACCCAGCTTCCCCCCACAATCACCCCTGCCCCTGGATCCTCCCCCAGTCACCCCCGTCCTGTCTCCCCAATGCCCCTCAGGGCCCATCCCCCCGGATCCCCCCCCAGTCACCCCCGCCCTGTCTCCCCAATGTCCCTCAGGGCCCATCCCCCCGGATCCCCTCCCCAGTCACCCCGCCTTGTCTCCCCAATGCCCCTCAGGGCCCATCCCCCCGGATCCTGCCCCCAGTCACCCCCACCCTGTCTCCCCAATGCCCCTCAGGGCCCATCCCCCTGGATCCCGCCCCCAGTCACCCCCGCCCTGTCTCCCCAATGCCCCTCAGGGCCCATCCCCCCAGATCCCCCCCAGTCACCCCCGGCCCTGTCTCCCCAATGCCCCTCAGGACCCATCCCCCCGGATCCCCCTCCAGTCACCCCCGGCCCTGTCTCCCCAATGCCCCTCAGGGCCCATCCCCCCGGATCCCCCCCCCCAGTCACCCCCGGCCCTGTCTCCCCAATGCCCCTTAGGCCCCATCCCCCCGGATCTCCCCCCCAGTCACCCCCGGCCCTGTCTCCCCAATGCCCCTCAGGGCCCATCCCCCCAGATCCCCCCCAGTCACCCCCGCCCTGTCTCCCCAATGCCCCTCAGGGCCCATCCCCCCAGATCCCCCCCAGTCACCCCCACCCTGTCTCCCCAATGCCCCTCAGGGCCCATCCCCCTGGATCCCGCCCCCAGTCACCCCCGCCCTGTCTCCCCAGTGCCCCTCAGGGCCCATCCCCCCAGATCCCCCCCAGTCACCCCTGGCCCTGTCTCCTCAGTGCCCCTCAGGGCCCATCCCCCCAGATCCCCCCAGTCACCCCCGGCCCTATCTCCCCAATGCCCCTTAGGCCCCATCCCCCCAGATCCGCCCCCAGGCCTGTCTCCCCAATGCCCCTCAGGGCCCATCCCCCCAGATCCCCCCCAGTCCCCTCAGCCCTGTCTCCCCAATGCCCCTCAGGGCCCATCCCCCCGGATCCCCCCGCGCCCCCTGACCTGCAGGAGGCGCTGCAGCCGCCCCACGTCCCAGTCACGCAGGTAGAAGAGGCAGTCGCGGGGGTGGTGCCCGTGCAGGGACTGGCGAACTGGGCACGAGGGCACTGGGCATTTCTAGGGGGCAGAGGAGAGACACTGCTACACAACAGCACAACCCCGCGTCCCCCCGCAGCTCCACAACCCCTGACAGCCCCCCCAACAACCAATCCAACACCACAACCCCCATCCCCAGCCAACACCCAGCAACAACCCAACATCCTCGCAACACCCCACCCAACAATCCTACAACACAAACCCATCCCCCCACAACCCGACAGCCCCACACCCACCCCAACACCGACATCTGACAACCGCGCACCACACCACAACTCCCATCCCCACCCAACACCCCCAACAACCCTACCCCCATTCCCCACCCAATACCTACCAATAAACCAATACCCCACCCAATAACCTACAATACAAACCCCAACCCCTGCACAACCCCCAACAGCCCCACCCCCAACAACCAAACCAATACCCACAACCGACAACCCCACACACAACCCCCACCCCACCCAACACCCAGCAACCAACCCAACACCTGTGTCTGACAACACCACAACGCTACACTACCCCCATTCCCCATCCAACACCCCCACAACACCTCACCTAACCAGGGCCGCCCACAGGATTCAGGGGGCCTGGGGTCTTTGGCGGCAGGTCCTGCTGCGGTGGTCCTTCCGTCCTGGACCGGAAGGACCCCTCGCCGCCGAAGACCTGGAGCGGAAGAAGGACCCTGCTCCAGGGGCCCCGAAAGACTCTCGGGGGGGCCCCTGCGGGGCCCGGGGCAAACTGCCCCACTTCACCCCCCCCGGGCGGCCCTGGTCCCACAACACCACACCCCCACCAACAATCCCACAACACAGCCCCCCCGGCCCCCTTACGTTCTTGGTGTAGAAGGCCCCGTAGCAGCCGCTGCAGAAGTGGTGCCTGCACTGGGAACACTGGAAGTGCATGCAGCCCCCCCGGGCCAGCGCGTAGGGGAACTTGCACTTGGGGCAGGCTGGCGAGAGAAAGAGACATGGGGGGGAGTCAACGGGGGGGCAGGAGCTGCCCCCTAATCCAACAGCCCCTGGGGGAGACACTGGGAAAGGGGGCCAAGGAACAGGGGGGCTTGGAATGTGTGCGGGGCGACTGGGGGGGCTCACCAATTCCGTTCTCCTGCAGGTACATGGCCAGCCCCTGTGTCTGGTACTGGGGGGCTGTGGGGATGAGGGGCTGTGGGGGAGAGCAGAGGGGCTCACCGATTCCGTTCTCCTGCAGGTACACGGCCAGCCCCTGTGCCTGGTACTGGGGGGCTGTGGGGATAGGGGGCTGTGGGGGGGAGCAGGGGGCTCACCGATTCCGTTCTCCTGCAGGTACACGGCCAGCCCCTCTGCCTGCTACTGGGGGGCTATGGGGATAGGGGGGCTGTGGGGGGGAGCAGGGGGCTCACCGATTCCGTTCTCCTGCAGGTACACGGCCAGCCCCTGTGCCCAGTACTGGGGGGCAGGGGGTGGGTTGGGGGGCTGTGGGGGGGGAAACAGGGGGGCTCACCGATTCCATTCTCCTGCAGGTACATGGCCAGCCCCTGTGCCCGGTACTGGGGGGCAGGGGGTGGGTTGGGGGGGAACAGGGGGGCTCACCGATTCCATTCTCCTGCAGGTACATGGCCAGCCCCTGTGCCCGGTACTGGGGGGCAGGGGGTGGGTTGGGGGGCTGTGGGGGGGGAACAGGGGGGCTCACCGATTCTGTTCTCCTGCAGGTACACTGCCAGCCCCTGTGCCTGGTACTGCGGGGCAGGGGGTGGGTTGGGGGGCTGCGGGGGGGAATAGGGGGGCTCACCGATTCCGTTCTCCTGCAGATACACCGCTAGCCCCTGTGCCTGGTACTGGGGGTCGTTGGTTCTCTTCCACTCCTGGAACTCCTGGCATGACAGGCCCTGGTGCTGCGGCTCCCACTAGGGGGGTGAGACATGGGAGTCAGCACAGCCTCAGCCCCCCTCGCCACCCACACAGCCCCCCCGGTCCTCCATGCCCAGCCCCCGCCCCAGCCTAGCCTGACCCCCCAGAGCCTGCGGAACTACCCGACACTGGATCGTCTGCCTCTTGTCATCGTCGCCCCCCCCGCCCAGCTCCTGCCCACAGCCCCCCCTTCCCTGCAGCCCCCCCAGCCCCCCCTCACCGCGCGCTTGCAGTGGACACAGAAGCTCTGGTTGCACTGGGGACACTGGGCGGCCGCCTGTTCCGACTCGTAGATGAACCCGAACGAGCACTGGAGGGGGAATGGGGGGTGAGAGAGAGACCCCCCCAGCCCCCTGAGAAACCACCACAGTCCTCCCCCCAGAGCCCCCCCAAACCCCCTCAAGAGAGCCCTCCCTCGAACCCTGCCAAGGACCCCTCCCCTGTCACACACCTCCTCTTCCCCCCCCCAGCCCACCCTGCCCTGTGCCCTGTCCCCTGTCCCCTGGGATTCTGGCCCTGCCCGCAGCCCCACCCCTTGTCCACTGGCCCCGCCCTGGCACCCAGAATTCTGGCTTGGCCCCGCCCCTGGCCCTGGGGCCGTGCCCACTCACGTGGGTGCACCACTGGAACTTGGGGTCCCGCATGAGCTCCCGCTCCGTCAGCTTCTTGCTGAACAGTTCGTAGGTCTCGGGGTCCAGGCACTCGCGGAGCTGGGGGAGGAAGGGGAGGGGTGAGCAGGGGCTTCTGGAGCTCCCCTGCCTTTTTGGGGTGCCCCACCCCGTAGGCTGGGTGCAGGAGGGCTCCCAGGCACAGAATGGTGTGTTCACCCCAGGAGGGTGTGGGGATGGGGTGCAGGGTCACCCTAAAACCTAGGAATGAGGGGCCCAGCTGTGGGGGTTCAGGGGGACTGGGGTGGGAGTGGGTTTTGGGGTCCCCCAGATTTGGGGGGGTTCAGGCGTTGGGGGGCTCTGGGGAGCTGGTACCTGGATGTCCAGCGTGGAGAAGTACCCAGCAGGTCGGGTTGGAGGCTCGGGGGAGTTTCAGGGAGGCTCGGGGGGGCCTGAGGGAATTGAGGGGACTCAGAGGGGGTACAGGGGCCCCTGAGAGGTGTGGGGGCCCCCAGGGCCCCGTACCTGGATGTCCAGCGTGGAGAAGTACCCAGCAGGTCGGGTTGGGGGCTTGGGGGAGTTTCAGGGGGGCCTGAGGGGATTGAGGGGACTCAGAGGGGGTACAGGGGCCCCTGGGAGGTGTGGGGGCCCCCAGGGGCCCGTACCTGGATGTCCAGCGTGGAGAAGTAGCCCAGCAGCTCGGCCTCGTCGCTCAGGTCGGGCGCGTCGCAGGCCGGACACACCAGGTCCGTGATGTGTTTCTCCTTCACGGCGATGGTGAAGTGCTGGGCGAAGCACTCGGGGCAGATGGTGCATTCGCAGGACGTCAGCGACTGCATCTGAGGGGGACGCGGCTCAGACGGGGCCGGGAATTGGCCAGCTTGGGGTGGGGGGGGATGTGTCTGGGGATCTGTCCGGGGGGCGGGGAACACGGCTCAAATGGGGCCAGGAATCTGCCCGTTGCGGGAGATACATCGAGGGGGAGGACGTGTCTGGGGGGGAGACACACATCTGAGGATCTGTCTGCAGAGGTGCATCTGGGGATCCGTCTGAGGGGGGCGCAGCTCAAATGGGGCCAGGAATCTGCCCGTCGGGGGAGATGCATCGGGGGGGGGATGTGTCTCGGGGGGGATGTGTTTGGGGGGAGACACACATCTGGGGATCTGTCTGGGGAGGTGCGTCTGGGGATCCGTCTGAGGGGGACACGGCTTGATGGGGCTGGGAATTGGCCCGTCAGGGAAGACACGTCTGGGGGGGACACAGGAGGGACACATAGGGAGGGATGTCTGGTGGGTGGCTGTATCTTGGGGGGAATCATAGGGTTGGGGGGACCCACCAGGCTCATGAAAGGGGACGCTCCCGCCTGGTGGAGGGGAGGGGGCTGCGGCTGGTTGGCAGAGGAAGGATGGGACAAGACTGGCTGGGGGTCCCACACAGGCACAGCCAGCACAGAGGGGTCTTGTGCCCGGTGGAGGTGGGGTGGGGTGTCATTTTTGGCTAGCAGAGCCCGGCAGGGGGGTTGTGTCCAGCCATCAGAGGGTGGCAGTGCCCAGCCAGCAGGTGGCAGTGCCCAGCTGACGAGGTGACAATGCCCAGCTGACAGGGGTGGCGGTGCCCGTCCAGCAGAGAGTGGCAGTGCCCGGCTGACGGGGTGGCAGTGCACGGCTGACAGAAGGTAGCAATGCATGGCAAGGGGGTTGTGCCCGGCCAGCAGGGGGTGGCAGTGCCCGGCGGGGGGTTGTGCCCGGCCAGCAAGGGGTGGCAGTACCCGGCAGGGGGGTTGTGCCTGGCCAGCAGGGGGTGGTAGTGCCAGGCGGGGGGGTTGTGCCCAGCCGGGGGAGTCGCGCCTGGCCAGCAGGGGGTGGCAGTGCCTGGCGGGGGGGTTGTGCCCAGCCAGGGGGGGTCGCTCCCAGCCAGCAGGAGATGCCAGTGCCCGGCAGGGTGTGGCAGTGCCTGGCGGGGGCGTTGTGCCCAGCCGGGGGCGTTGCGCCTGGCCAGCAGGGGTACCTGGTTGCGGGGCAGCACCCAGCCGCACACGGCGCACTCCCAGTTGAGCAGGCGTTTGATGAAGTCGCGGTCGGGGGAGGCCCGCACGGCGTCCACAATGTCGGCCAAAGCCGCCCGCCTCCCCCGGTTCTCCACCGCCTCCTGCTCCCGCACCAGCGACAGCACCAGCTCCGCCCGCCCCCAGCTGGGCAGCGCCAGCGAGGCCAGCAGCCGCCGCAGCAGCGCCTGCGGGGAGAGGGAGTCAGCACCGCCCGCATCCCCCATGGCCCCCCCATGCCCCTGGCTCCCCCCCTTGCTCCCACCCCGACTTTCCCCACATCCCCCCGGCCCCCGGCTCTGACCTGCCGGTCGGGCGCGTGGAAGTCGATCTCGGGCTCGGCCAGCTCCCACATGCGCCGGTGGAAGGGCTCCAGCTGGAGGCGCTGCAGCTCCGTCAGGGCCCCCCACAGGTCACCCCCATTCTGGTAGAGCGCCTGCAGCACTGGCCCCCGCTCTGCGAACCCCAGCGCCGCCAGCTCTCGCACCTGCAGGGGGGAGAGATGGGACCCCCGACACGGCCCCGGACCCCGCCCCTGCCCAACCATCCCCACCCCTCCCAGACCCCGCCCCTCCACTACAAACCCCGCCCCCCAGGCCCTGCCCCTCCCCACAAGCCACGCCCCTCCCAGGACCCATCCCTCCCAATGAGCCCCTCCTGTCCCCCATAACCCCCTTCCAGGCCTTACCCCTCCCCACAAGCCCCGCCCCTCAAGCCCTCCCCTTCCCCTGCCTCAGAACCCTTTACCCCTCCTAGGCCCCACCCTTCACCTCTCCAGGTCCTGCCCCTCCCCTATAAGCCCTTCCCTGTCCCACAAGCCCTGCCTCCCCTCTCCCCTCCCATCCAAGCCCCTCCCCACCCCAGGCCCCTCCCTGCCCCACAAGCTCTGCCCCTCCACTCCCATCCAAGCCTCTCCCCCCACAATCTCTGTCCCCTGGCCCTGCCCGTACCTTGCTGCGCCGGGTGCTCAGGCAGCGGCTCACGGCCTCATCCAGGTCACCTTGACTCTGGGTCCAGGCGGCGCGAGCCTCCTGCTGTGTGATGGCACCCAGCTCAGCACCTGCCCCCCGCTCCGTGGCCTGTTCCACCACCGCGTCCAGCACCGCGGGCAGCTCCGAGCGCAGCCAGGGCAGGGGCAGCTCCGTCCCTGAGTATCGCAGAGCTGCCCCTACTTCCTCTGGGGGCACGCCTACCAGCTCCGCCTCCTAGGGAGAGGGCGGGGTTAGAGAGAGCCCCACCTCCTAGTCTGGGAGAGGGTGGGGTTAGAGAGAGCCCCACCTCCTCTTCTGGGAGAGGGCGGGGTTACAGAGAGCGCCGCCTCTTTTACTGGGAGAGGACAGGGTTAGAGAGAGCTCCGCCTCCTCTGCTGGGAGAGGGCGGGGTTAGAGAGAGCTCCACCTCCTCTGCTGGGAGGGGGTGGGGTTAGGGAGAGCCCTGCTTCCTGGGGGAGGATGGGGTTAGAGAGAGCCCCACCTCCTCATCTGGGAGAGGGCGGGGTTAGAGAGAGCCCTGGGGGAGGGCGGGGTTAGGAGTTATCCTGCTGGCTCCACCCCCTGATGACAGTTGGCCTGTGCAGAGGAGGGGAGGGGCCTGCATGGGAGACGGGCACAGGAGGGGGAGGAGCTTCAAGGGGATTCAGGGAGAGGGTAGGATCTCCAGATGTTTTTCAAGGATGGGGGAGGGGCCTCTAGAAAGGGGGAGGGGCCTCTCACCCGGATCATGGCCACCAGCTTCATCCCGTCCTCTCGCAGCTTCTCCTGCCGCCGACGCTCCACCTCCTCTGGTGAGAGGGGCTGGGGCTTGCCCGGACGCCGGGGTCCCTTCTCTTCCTGGGGGGCCCCCCCAAGTTGGCTAGTCCTGTTGCAAACCTCACACACCCGCCCAGGCAGCTGGTTCCAGAAGGTGCAGTGTTCGCACTGCCAGCCTGGGGCCCCCTTGGCCTGCGGGGAGCGAGGGGTTAATGGAGGGCGGGGGCTGCGGGTCAGGAGTGAGGGGCACCGGGGGGGAGGCCGGGCCCAGCAGGGGCTGCGGGTCAGGAGTGAGGGGCGCCACCCCCTTACCTGCATGGGCACCGGGGGGCCATCCGGGGGATGCTGGGGGTCGGGGGCGCAGGGCCGGCCGGCCAGCCGGGGGCGCTCACACACGGCACACAGCACGGTGGGGCCAGTGTTGAGGAAGGTGCAAGTCTGGCAGGCCCAGGCCCCCCGGAGGGGGTCCCCATCGGGCGGAAGGTTGGGGGGCGTGGGGCAGCCCCGGGGCCGGTCGCACCCCACGCACAGCACGGCCCGCGCCTCGTTGGGGGCATGGCAGGCGGCACAGCGCCAGGGCAGGCGTGGCTTGGGGGGCAGGGCCGGGCGGGCGACCGGGGGCTCCGATGGCACCATGGACAGGCTGGGGGAGAGAGAAGGGGGTGAGAGGGATGGCCGGGACCCCCCAAATCCCATTCACCTCCCCACGCCCCCACCGTGCACCCCAGATCCTCACAGCTCCCCCATTCCTGCACCCCAATCCTCACAGCCCCCCACGCCTCCACCCTGCACCCCCTAATCCCCACTCCACCCCACACTCCCACCCTGCACCCTAGACCCCATCCTGCCCCCAAATACCCACAGCCCCCATGCCCCATCCTGCACCCCAGATCCTCACAGCCCCCACTGCCCCACCCTGCACCCCCAAAACCCCATTCCATCCCACACCTCCACCCTGCTGCCCCAGAACCCCCTCTTGCCCCCAAATCCCCACAGCCCCCCACACCCCCACTCTGCACCCCTAATCCCCACTCCACCCCGCACTTCCACCCTGCACCCCCAGACCCCAAATCCCCACAGCCCCCAAGCCCCATCCTGCCCCCCAGATCCTCTCAGTCCCCCACTGCCCCCATCCTGCCCCCAAATCCCCACAGGCCCCCCACCCCCACCCTGCACCCCGAGCCCCACAGCCCCCCAAGCCCCATTCCTGCACCCCCATCCTCACAGTCCCCCACTGCCCCCACCTGCACCCCCCAATCCCCACTCCACCCCACACCCCCACCCTGCCCCCCCAGAGCCCCCATCCGGCCCCCCAAATCCCCACAGCCCCATCTCCATATTCCCACAGAACCCCACACCCCGATACATCCCTGCACCCACAAATTCCCGCTCAGGCCCCTACATCCTGTGACCCCCTCCCCTCTCCCACCTCTGCTCCCCCCTGGCCCGGCCCAAACAGGGACCCATAATGCTCTGGGGCAACTGTCGCCCTCTCCTGGCCACCAAATGGAACGTCCCAGAATCCTCAGGCGTTTTAAAGGGCCGGGAGCCCTGGAAATGGGATTGGGGGTCCCCAGTACCTGGGGTGGGGGACCAGACAGGGGCTTTCCAAAACCTGGGCCAGGGACGATTGAGAGGTCAGGCAGGGGGACCCCAACCCCTGGGGGAAGGGGGGATTGGGGCCAGGCAGGGGATCCCCAATGCCTAGAGGTGGGGGGGTCAGGCAGGGGGACCCCAATCCGTAGGGGAAGGGGGGATTGGGGCCAGGCAGGGGGTCCCCAATACCTAGAGGTGGGGGGGTCAGGCAGGGGGTCCCCAACACTTGGAGGAAGTGGGGATTGGGGCCAGGCAGGGGGTCTCCAATGCCTAGAGGTGGGGGGGGTCAGGCAGGGCATCCCCAACACTTGGAGGAAGGGGGGGTTGGGGCCAGGCAGGGGGTCCCCCAAACCAGGGGGCCTGTTGTCTGAATGGAGCCGTACTTGGCGAGCAAGCAGGGTCCCCTCACTGACTTGCCGTGTTGGGGTGCAGGCAGCTGGGTGGTGCCCCCGAGAGCCGGGTCCCCCCCATGCCGCACATGTTGGCCCCCCTGAATTTGAGCTTTTAATTAAAACACCCAGCCCAGAAAACTGGTGCCCGGGTTCGAGCCCAGGGGGGCGTTGGGGGCATTTTCTTCGTCTGAGTCATTAATATTAAAGGCTTGGTTTTACATGTATGTTTTTCACTTTTACTTTCAATTGAATCTTTTCTGGTACTGAATTTTGAACCAAAATTCGTTCACTTGGTGTTTTATTTCCCAGTAAATTTGTGTTTCGTTTTTTATTTCACCCGCTGTTGTTTTTCTCACGGTCATTCACGTATTTGATAATCGTCTCTCTTCACGAGAGGGAAAAGAAGGAAAAGCAGCGAATGTGTTGGAAATGGAAACCTTCCCTTTGATTAACTGTTGGGGTCACTTCCGCATCGGACGCACGTCGCTTTATGGCAAAGCTGTTATGAAACAGTCGTCAAAAGTTGACAGCTTTAATTTTGATTTTAAATTTAATTTCACTTGATTTCGTTTTGAATTGTCATTCACCTGATCCTGTGGGGGTTTTGTTACTGAACAAAGAAGAAAACACATCGAAAGCGTCTGAAATGTCCTGGTTTAGGTCCAGCTTTCACTGAAATAACATTTGGGGGCATTTTCCTTAGTATTAGGGCAAAGACGTGAGTTTTATTTTTCGTTCCATTTATTTTTTTTTTCAATTTCTTTGGATTTCAGTTTAACTGTAATTGGTTTATTTTGCAGGCTGGGCGTTCAAGAGAAAAGAAATCGCATTCGAAACGTAAAGTTTAACGAACAGTTGAACCTAATCACCGTTTCGGCTCAGGAATCACCAGAATTACGGCCAGTTCGGTAGGAAACTTTTTCTTTTTACATTTATTTTTATTTCAAATGTGATTTTCAATGTTTCAATTCATTTGTAATCATAATTAATGTATTGCCTGGGGTAGAATAGGGTTCAGGAGGTACCCAAGTCCTGGGGGGATCAGGAAGTCCCCATTATCGGGGGCTAAGGGGGTCACAGAGGGGGCCCATTCTATGGGGGCAGAACAGGGTTCAGGGGGTCCTTGTACCCTGGGGGGCTCAGGGTGGGGGTCTCCAATACCTGGGGGCAGGGTGGCTCAGGGGGATCCCCGTTACCTCTGTGCAGGGGGCCCAGCCCCCAAGCCTGGCTCCCCCAAGGACAGGCGCTGGTGCTGGGCTCGGGCTGGGTGCTTGTGGAAGAGACGGTCGCATTCGGGGCAGAGACTCTGGTTGCATTCGGGGCAGCGCAGGGACGCTGGCTCCAGCCCACACAGCAGGCAGGTGGCCCGAGGAGGCGGCCCTGGGGGGTGGGAGAGCGGGATCACCCCACAGCCCAACCCCTCATGTCCTCCAGCCAGTGCTCCCCTACTCCCAGTCCTCACCGCTCTGCCCCACAGCGCCCCCACTCCCCAGCCCCACAGTGCCCCTGCACTCTCCCCACAGTGACCCCCAGCCGGTGCTCCTCTGCTCTTCATCATCACCGCCCTGCCTCACAGCACCCCCACTCCCCAGCCCCATGGCTCCCTCCACGCTCTCCCCACAGCCAGAGCTCCCTGTGCCCCACTCCCCATGGTGCCCCATGGCACATACCCATCTGGGGCAGGGCTCCGGGGGGCACCGTGTCGTGGACGGACACCGAGTCCGGGATGAGGGTCACCTGGAAGAGATGAAGGGGTGACAGGCCCAGCCGAACCCCTCGATCCACCCGACACCCCCCTCAGCCCTGCCCCTGCCCCACACCCCAGCCCTGTCTCTCCCAACCCTGCCCCTGCCCCCCACCCCACAGCCTCCCCCAGACCCCCTCCCACTTGCCCCTCCTCACCTCCTGTCCCCCCTGCAGCATTCTCTGCAGGGTATCGGGGTTCGGGTGATTGTTCTGAAATGGAAAAGACACGAGACTCAGCCTCTGCCCTGCTCCCAGGCCCACAGCTCCCCCTGCTCAGCCCCCCACCTTGCCCCCCAACCCCACTCTCTGCCCCACAGCGCCCCCTGCTCAGCCCCCCACCTTGCCCCCCAACCCCACTCTCTGCCCCACAGCGCCCCCTGCTCAGCCCTCACCCCGCTCCCTGCCCCACAGCGCCCCCTGCTCAGCCCCCACCCCGCTCCCCGCCCCACAGCACTTCCTGTTCAGCCCCTACCCCACTCCCTGTCCAGCGCCCCCTGCTCCCTGCCCCCCAGTGCCCCCTACCGAGAGCAGCAGGTTTAGCTCTGCCCGCAGCAGGACCACGTCCACGGTGACGGAGGCCACACGCCGGGCGTCCGGCTCCTCCAGCCCCTCGGCGAAGCTCAGCCCATCCGGCTGTTGCTCCGTGTAGCCGTAGAGCCGGAGCACGTCCCGCCCGCCCTGTGGGGAGCCGCGTTAGCACCGGGGCCGGGGTGTAGCTAGGGTGTCGGTAACTGGGGGGCTAGGGGATATGTGGGGGCTGCGATGTAACTACAGCAGGGCTGGGCAAACTTATTGTCCCGAGGGCAACACTGGGGTTGCAAAACTGTCCGGAGGGCTGGGTAGGGAAGGCTGTGCCCCCCGCCATGTGCCCCTCACACTTCCCACCCCCTGACTGCCCCCCTCAGAACCTCTGACCCATCCAGCTCCCTCCTGCATCTTGTCCCCTGACCACCCACTCCCGGGACCCCTGCCCTAATGGCCCCCTGGGACCCCCCCCCCCAAACCTCCCTGCTTCCTGTCCCCTGACAGCCCCTTCCTGGGACCCCTGCCCTAATGGCCCCTGGGACACCCCCCCAAAACCCCCTGCTCCCTGTCCCCTGACAGCCCCTTCCTGGGACCCCTGCCCCTAACGGCCCCCCGGAACCCCAACCCCTCTCCAAGCCCTCCGCTCCCTGTCCCCTGACTGCCCCCTCCCGGGACCCCTGCCCCTAACGGCCACCTGGGACCCCACCCCCTCTCCAAGCCCCCTGCTCCCTGTCCCCTGATTGCCCCCTCCCGGGACCCCTGCCCCTAACAGCCCACCGGGACCCCACCCCCTCTCCAAGCCCCCCGCTCCCTGTCCTCTGACTGCCCCCTCCTGGGACCCCTGCCCCTGCGAACATGGGCGGAGGACTCGAGGAGCAGAGGTGGCTGCGCCGCCGGAGAGAGGAGGCGGTTTCCCTTTCAAAGCGCTGCTCCCCGCCCGGTGCTCCCCTGCGTCCTCTGGCCACGTTCCCCCCGCTCCACCCACCCGCCCCGCCCGCCTGCTCACCACCCTGTGCCCCCCTGCGTCCTCCGGCCACGTTCCCCCCGCTCCCACCACCCGCCCAGCCCGCCTGCTCCCTACCCGGTGCCCCCCTGCGCCCTCCAGCCGCATTCCCCCCCTCCCGCCACCCGCCCAGCCCGCCTGCTCCCTGCCCGGTGCCCCCCTGTGTCCTCCAGCTGCGTTCCCCCCCTCCCGCCACCCGCCCCTCCGCCTGCTCACCGCCCCGTGCCCCCCTGCGTCCTCCAGCCGCGTTCCCCCGCTCCCGCCACCCGCCCCGCCCGCCTGCTCCCTGCCCGGTGCTCCCCTGCGTCCTCCAGCCGCGTTCCTCCCGCCACCCACCCCAGCCGCCTGCTCCCTTCCCGGTGCCCCCCTACATCCTCCAGCCGCGTTCCCCCCCTCCCGCCACCCGCCCTGCCCGCCGCCTGGTGCTCCCCTGAGTCCTCCGGCTGCATTCCCCCCACTCCTGCCACCCACCCCGCTCGCCTGCTCTCTGCCCGGTGCCCCCCTGCGTCCTCCGGCCGCGTTCTCCCCACTCCCGCCACCCACCCCGCCCGCCTGCTCTCTGCCCGGTGCCCCCCTGCGTCCTCCGGCCGCGTTCCCCCCACTCCTGCCACCCACCCCGCCCGCCTGCTCTCTGCCCGGTGCCCCCCTGCATCCTCCGGCCATGTTCCCCCCACTCCCGCCACCCGCCCTGCCCGCCTGCTCCCCGCCCGGTGCTCCCCTGCGTCCTCCGGCCACGTTCACCCCGCTCCCGCCACCCGCCTGCTCCCTGCCCGGTGCCCCCCTGCGTCCTCTGGCCGTGTTGCCCCCAATTCTGCCACCTGCCCCGCCCGCCTGCTCCCCGCCCGGTTCTCCCCTGCGTCCTCCGGCCACGTTCCCCCTGCTCCTGCCACCCACCCCGGCGCCCGGTGCTCCCCTGCGTCCTCCGGCCGCGTTCCCTCCGCTCCCGCCACCCGGTGCCCCCCTGCATCCTCCGGCCACGTTCCCACCACTCCCGCCACCCACCCTGGCCACCTGCTCCCCGCCTGGTGCCCCCCGTGTCTTCCAGCCGCGTTCCCCCCGCTCCCGCCACCCGCCCCCTCCCTGCCTGGTGCCCCCCTGCGTCCTCCGGCCGCGTTCCCTGCACCCCCGCCACCCGCCCTGCCCGCCTGCTCCCCACCCGGTGCCCCCCTGCACCCTCTGGCCGCGTTCGCCCTGCTCCCGCCCTGCCCGCCTGCTCCCCGCACAGTGCCCCCCTGCGTCCTTTGGCCGCGTTCCCCCTGCTCCCGCTGCCCGCCCCACCTGCCTGCTCCCCGCAGGCTGCGGGTGAGCCTCCCCCCCTGCTCTCCCCTGCCCCCCCCGCGGGAGGCGCACCAGGGCACCCTGTGTTCACCCCTGAGCCGCGAGGGAAGGGGGGACAGCAGGGGAGTGGCCGGGGCTGGCCCGGAGCTGGCCCATAATTTTCCCACCTCTGAACTAGGGTGTCGGTACCTGGGGGGCTGGGAGATTAGGGGGGCAGGGCTGTCAGTAACTGGGGGGCTGAGGTGTCGGCACCTGGGGGGCTGGGGAACTTGGGGGCTGAGGTGTCAGTAACTGGGGGGCTGGGAGATTTGGCGGGGATGGGTGTGTTGGTACCAGCGGGCTGGGAGATTTGAGGCTGTTGGCCGTGCTGCAGAAGACGGGGTTGTTGGATATTGGGGTACAGGGAGTGAGTGGGGTTCAGGAGTTGGGGGAATTCCACAGTTCAGAACGCATATTTGGGGGTCTCACCTGGCTTCATCCATGCTGAAAGAGCCAAGTTTGTTGGGTATTGCGGTTCGGGGAGACCGGGCAATCCTGGGGGATTCAGTGTAGCTGGGTGATCTGGGGGCAGGGAGTCCACATGTTGGGGGGTTATGGGGGCGATCCGGGCCCTGGGGAGAGGGGCTTGGGGGGTTCAGGAGCACTGGGAGGGGTGGGGGAGGCTAGGGGGGGTTCGGGGCACTGGGGGTTTCGGGGGCTAGGGGGGCCCGGGGGCCCACCTGGATGGCGTCGACCGTGCTGCGGAAGACGGGGTTGTTGAACTTGACCCCGCGCCAGTAGCGGGGTTTCAGGGGGTTCAGCAGGTTGCGCCCATATTTCTCCAGGATGTTGAGGGCCGTGGAGATGGTTCGCAGGCAGGCTGGGGACTGGGGGGCAACAGGGGACATGAGGAGCAGCCCAGAGAGGAGACCCTGCCCTCCCTTTTCCCCCCAACTCCCCTCCTGCCAGGAGCCCCCCATTCTGCCCCTTGCTTTCACCCACAGACCCCCAATCCCTCCCCCACCCCCACTCTGCCCCCCCAGAGCTGCCTCTGCCCCATCCCCTCACCCTCCCAGTCCCCCTCTTCCAACCCCAACCCTCCCCGCCCCACTGCTGCTGAGCCGCTTCAGTGCCCCTGCCCCTCCCTCCAACTCCCCCCACCTGCCATCTATTCCCAGTGCCCACTCCCCAGCCCCTTATTCCTGCCCCTAGCTTCCCCCACATGCCATCTTCCCCCTTCCCCCTCCAGCCCCCCACACCTGCCCCCCACTCCCATCTGCCCCCAACACCCCCCTCCCCTCCCCAGCCCCCCAGCCCCACTACTAACTCCCTCGCCCCCATTGGCCCCCAACACCCCCTCCCCATCCCTCCATTTCTGCCCCCCATGCCTCCCCTCCCCCCAGCCCAGCAATACCTCCCCCTGCATGTTGGCACGGAGGATGCCCTGGGCGTCAATCTCCCGGTACTTGATGTGGGGGGGCAGGGGAGCCTCGACCAGCTGCTGGACAGTCTCGGGGTGCAGATCCACCGGGCTCCGGGCCAGCGCCTGGACCAACTCCTCCCGCAGCTGCAGGAACTGGGGCTCCGCGAGTGGGGGGACCGCCTGCGCCATGACCCGGCCTGGGGGAGAGCAAAGCATTAACCTGCTTCCCCCGAACCCCGATTCCTGCAACCAGTCCGCTTGGACCTCCATATCCCCAGCCAGCCCCCACCTGTACCCCAATATTCCCAGCCGGACCCCATACCCAATCCCTGCAACCAACCCCCCACACTCCGGTATCCCCCGGCCATCCCCTCCATCCCCTAATCCCTGCAACCAACCCCCCGTACCCTGATCCCTGCAACCAACCTCCCATACCCCAATATCCCCAGCCGGAGCCCCATACCCCAGTCCCTGCAACCAACCTCCCACACCCCAATATCCCCAGCCGGCCCCCATACCCTGATTCCTGCAACCAGCCCCCCAGACCTCACTATCCCCAGCCAGCCCTCACCTGTACCCCAATGTTCCCTGCCCATACCCTGATCCCTGCAACCAACCCCCCGTACACCAGTATTCCTGGCTGGCCCCCTGTATCCCAATTCCTTCAACTAGCCCCCATACCCCGATATCCCCAGCCAGCCTCCCACTGTACTCTGATTCCCCCAACCCGCCCCCACCCTTTCCCTGATTCCTGCAACCAACTCCCCATACCTCAATATGCCCAGCCAGCCCCTGTACCCCAGTAACCCCCAGCCAGCCCAACACTGTACCCAAATATCTCCAGCCAGCCCCTGTGCCCTGATTCCTGCAACCAGCCCTCTACTGTACCCCAATATCCCCAGCCAGCCCCTGTACCTCAATTCCTGCAACTGGCCCCCTGGACCCCGATATCCCCAAGCAGCCCCCTGTGCCCTGATTCCTGTAACCAGCCCTCGGCTGTACCCTAATATCCCCCAGCAAGCCCTCCACTGTACCCAGCTATCCCCAGCCAGCCCCTGTGCCTCGATTCCTGCAACCACCCCTGTACCCCAATATCCCCAGCCAGCCCCCCACTCATACCCCAATATCCCCCGGCCAGCCCCTCCATACTCTCCTGATCCCTGCAACCAAACCCCCATAGCCCTATTCCTGAAAGCAGCCCCCACCCTTAACCCAATATACCAGCCAGCCCCACACTGTACTCTGATATCCTAAGCCAGCTTCCTGTACCCTGATTTGTGAAACCAGCTCTGTACCCCAATATACCCCAGCCAACCCAACACTGTACCCAAATATCTCCAGCCAGCCCCTATGCCCCAATTCTTGCAACCAGCCCCTGTACCCCAGTATCCCCCAGCAAGCCCTCCACTGTACCCAGCCGGCCCCTCTATCTCGATTCCTGCAACCGGCCCCCCTGTACCCCGATATCCCCAGCCAGTCCCACTCATACCCCAATACCCCCCAGCCAGCCCTCCACTGTACCCTGATATCCCAAGCCAGTCCCACCCATACCCCAATACCTCCCAGCCAGCCCTCCACTGTACCCTGATATCCCCAGCCAGTCCCACTCATACCCCAATACCCCCCAGCCCCCCACTGTACCCTGATATCCCCAGCCAGTCCCACCCATACCCCAATACCTCCCAGCCAGCCCTCCACTGTACCCTGATATCCCCAGCCAGTCCCACCCATACCCCAATACCCCCCAGCCCCCCACTGTACCCTGATATCCCCAGCCAGTCCCACTCATACCCCAATACCCCCCAGCCCCCCACTGTACCCTGATATCCCCAGCCAGTCCCACTCATACCCCAATACCCCCCAGCCAGCCCTCCACTGTACCCTGATATCCCAAGCCAGTCCCACCCATACCTCAATACCCCCCAGCCCCCCACTGTACCCTGGTATCCCAAGCCAGCCTCCCATACTCCAACCCCATTGGCCAATCCCCCCATAGCCCAATCTCCCCTGGACAGACCCCACCCCATACACTGATCCCCCACCCCGCGCCCACAGCCCTGGACCGCAGTTCCCCATTGCCCCAGGGGCGGGTGGCGGGATGCAGGGGGTTGGACCTGGTGCTGGGGGGGCCGAGCGGGCCCTGGAGGTGCAGGGGGCGGGGGGTGCAGGCTGGGCCCCGGGGCGAGCCGGGCGGTGCAGGCGGCAGGCGGCTGCAGGGTGAGCCGGGGGTGGGTTGGGGGGTGAAGAGGGGGCCGGGAAAAGGGCCGGAGAGCAGAAGTGTCGGCGGGTGTGCAGGGAAAAGGCGGGGGGCCCTGGGGTGGGTCGGGGGTGCAGGGAAGAGGTGAGGGGGTCCCTAGGGCGAGCCGGGGGGAGCAGAGGGGTCGGCGGGGGGGGCATGGGCTGGATCAGGGGTGCAGAGAAGAGGCAGGGGGCCCTGGGGTGGGTCGGGGGTGCAGGGACAGGTGAGGGGGTCCCTAGGGCGAGCCGGGGGGAGCAGAGGGGTCGGCGGGGGGGCATGGGCTGGATCAGGGGTGCAGAGAAGAGGCGGGGGGCCCTGGCGTGGGTCGGGGATGCAGGAACAGGTGAGGGGGTCCCTAGGGCGAGCCGGGGGGAGCAGAGGGGTCGGCCGGGGGGGCATGGACTGGATCAGGGGTGCAGGGAAGAGGCGAGAGGGGCTGGGGTGGGTCGGGGGTGCAGGGACAGGTGAGGGGGTCCCTAGGGTGAGCCGGGGGGAGCAGAGGGGTCGGCGGGGAGGCATGGGATGCATCAGGGGTGCAGGGAAGAGGCGGGGGGGCCCTGGGGTGGGCCGGGGGGTGCAGGGGTCCGGCGGCGGGTCCGGGGGGTGCAGGGGGGCCCGTGGGGGGGGGTCTTACCGTGCAGCGGGCGGGGCGGGGCCCGGCCGAGAACTCGCGGAAAGAGCGCGCTGGGGGCGGAAGAGAAAGAGAAACAGCTGGGTGGGGGGCCGGCAGGGGGGCCCGCGGGCCGGTGGGGGGGTGGCAGGGGGGCACTGGAGATAGCGGGGGGACCCAGGGCTGGGAAAGGGGGGCAGTGGAGCCCAAGGCTGGCAGGGGGCCCAGGGCCGCGGGGGGCCCAGGGCCAGAAGGCTGGTGGGGGCCAGGGGACGATCAGGGGGTAGGTCTGCGAGTGGGGGGCAGTGAGAGTCTCGGGGGGACCCCAAGGCTGGCGGAAGGGGGCAGTGGGGGTAGCAGGGAGACTCTAAGGCTGGCTGTGGGGACTCCCGGGGCTGGCAATGGGGGGCAGGCGCGGTAGGGGGGCAGGTCTGTGAGTGGGGGACAGGGCTGGCCGTGGGGACCCCGGGACTGGTGGGAGACGGCAGGGGAGGGGAGGGAGGCAGGGCTGGCAGTGGGGGGACAAGGCGGTTTCATGGGGCCCTCAAGGCTGGCAGGGGCTGGCAGGGGGGCAGGAGGTCTCAGGGGCCCCCCCAAGGCTGGCGGGGGCTGGCAGAGGGGCAGGAGGTCTCGGGGGGACCCCAAGGCTGGCGGGGGCCGGCAGGGGAGGGTAGGGAGGCAGGACCAGCAGTGGGGGGACAAGGGGGTGTCAGGGGGTCCCCAAGGCTGGCGGGGGCCGGCAGGGGAGGGTAGGGAGGCAGGGCTGGCAGTGGGGGGACAAGAGGGTGTCAGGGGGCCCCCAAGGCTGGCAGGGGCTGGCAACGGAGGGTAGGGAGGCAGGGCCGACAGTGGGGGGACAAGGGGGTGTCAGGGGGCCCCCAAGGCTGGCGGGGGCCGGCAGGGGAGGGTAGGGAGGCAGGGCCGGCAGTGGGGGGACAAGGGGGTGTCAGGGGGCCCCCAAGGCTGGCGGGGGCCGGCAGGGGGCGCTGGCCGGGCCGGGCCGGGCCGGGCCCGGGGCGGAGCGGGGGGCGGGCCGGGCGAAGGGAAATCGAAAGGGGTCAGAGCCGGGCTCCCGCGGACACACAGACCCGGACCATGGCCAAAGCCTGCGCTGTGAAAGTCAGCGGGGAGTCCCGCCGGCAGGTGGGGGGCCAGGCCCCTAGATCGGGGGTGCAGCGGGGGGCGGCGAGATCGGGGGGGGGCGGCGAGATCGGGGGTGCAGCGGGGGGCGGGTGAGATGGGGGCCAAGGAGAGGGATGGAAACCAGTCCCCCCAGAACCCCCCAACTCGTGCCTCACCCCCGGGATCCCCCTTCCGCTTCCACCGGGGAATCCCCGAGCCGGCCACGTGCTGCGGGGGCGCCGGCCGCCAGGAGGCGCCGTGGGGCGGGGAAGCGGGCGGCGGGGGTGCTGCGGGAGGGGAGAGGTGGCCGGGGGCGCCGTGGGGCAGAGGGAGGGGCCCAACGGGCTGTGGGGCACGGGGCCAGCAGGGGCACTGTGCTGTGGGGAAGGGGAAGTCACCAGGGGGCGCTGTGGGGAGGTGGGCGGGGGCGCCGTGGGGCAGAGGGAGGGGCCCAGCAGGCTGTGGGGCACAGGGTCAGCAGGGGCACTGTGCTGTGGGGAGGGGGGAGTCACCAGGGGGCGCTGTGGGGAGGCGGGAGGTGGGCGGGGGCGACGTGGGGCAGAGGGAGGGGCACAGGGTCAGCAGGGGCACTGTGCTGTGGGGAGGGGGGAGTCACCAGGGGACGCCATGCTGTGGGGAGGGGGGTTGGCAGGGGGCTGTGGGGGGCAGAGGGAGGGGCCCAGCAGGCTGTGGGGCATGGGGCCAGCAGAGGCACTGTGCTGTGGGAGGGGGGAGTCACCAGGTGGCGCTGTGGAGTGGGGGGGGGTGGCAGGCGGCGCTCTGCAGTGGGGGGGGTGGGCAGGGGGTGCTGTGTGGCAGAGGGAGGGGCCCAGTGGGCTGTGGGGCACTGGGCCAGCAGGGGCACTGTGCCGTGGGGAGGGGGGGTCACCAGGGGGCGCCATGCTGTGGGGAGGGGGATTGGCAGGGGACTTGAGCCCTGTTTTTGCAGCCGTGACCCCCTCCCAGACTCAGCTGCCTTTTCTTGCTGTCTCCGTGTTTTTAGGTTGAGCTCTTCAGGGAATCTCTCTTCAAGGAGGTAAATCTGCCCCCCATGATTAACTGCCCCCCACTGGGATGAATTGTCCCCCAAATACCCCCTGTGATCCCTCTCTCTTCCCCCCCCCAGGCTGAGCAATTCCTGTCAACATTTTTACCCCAAAAAATCTTTCAACTGGACAAGTTCCTGAAGGTAAGAATGCCCCCTCCCTGTGCACCCCCAACCCCCCTATGCGCTATCAATGCCCCCTGGTGCTGGGACCCCACAACAGCCCTTGGGTGCCCCCCCACCCCATCCTGGGGTCGTCCCAGAACACTCCTGCTGGGCTCCCCACTGTCCCGCCCTTGGGGTCTCCCTCTCCCTGTCAGTGCCCCTCAGGTTGGCCCTCGCACTCCTGCCCCCACTTTCTCTTCTTCTGGGAGAGTGCCCCTCCCCGATAACTTTACTGTTACTGCAGGAGGATTCATTGAACATCAAGGATCTCGCAACCCTCCGGGCCCCCCTGGATATCCCCATCCCTGACCCGCCCCCCAAGGATGAGGATGAGGTGAGTTTTGGGGTAACCTCCCCTCCCCCCGTGTTACGCCATCCCCTGCTGGCGAGGCGCTGACCCATTTCCTGTCCCCTTTCCCCATCCAGGACTCTAGTAACATGGAGACGGATAAGGAGGAGAAGAAGGAGGGTGAGTTTTGGGGTGGTTTTGAGGGGGCAGGATTTTGGGGGGGCTGGGCTGGGCTTTGGACTCACCCCCTGTTCTCCTCCCGTTTCCCCCCCCTACTCCCGTCAGCTCCGAAATGTGGCTACCTGAAGGGCAACGAGGCCACGGTGACGCTGCTGGGCCGGGTCAAGCCGGAGGTGTGGGAGCTGAAGGAGAAATGTGTTTTGGTGAGCCCCCCTGAACCCTCCTCTGCACTGGTGCGAGCTTCCCTGTAGCAGTGCCCCCAGGGCTGGGAGCTTCCCTGCAATGGTGTCTCCAATTGATAGGGGTGGGGGATGCCAGGGCTGGGAGCTTCCCTGCAATGGGGTCCCCAATGGGAGGGGGTGGGGGATGCCAGAGCTGCGAGCTTCCCCACAGCAGTGCCCCCAGGGCTGGGGGCTTCCCTGCAATGGGGTCCCCAATGGGTGGGGGTGAGGGATGCCAGGGCTGCGAGCTTTCCCACAGCAGTGCCCTGGCCCTCTCTCACTGTCTCTCTGTCTCCAGGTCATCACCTGGATCCATCACCTGATCCCCAGAATTGAGGACGGGAATGATTTTGGGGTGGCCATTCAGGTAAGGGCCCCCTCAGCCCCCCCCCTCAGCCAGTCTCCCCCTCTACAGGCACCCCAGTCTCACCCCCATCTCCCCCCCTCCTCCAGGAGAAGGTGCTGGAGCGGGTGACGGCCATCAAGACCAAGGTCGAGGGCTTCCAGACAGCCATTTCCAAGTGAGTTTCACCATCTCCCATCTCTGCCCCAGGGCATTGTGGGTCACACACCCCCAACCATGTCTCTGCCCCAGGGCATGGTGGGTAATTGCTTACATTGGCTTTCATGGCTCAGGGAATCCTGAGTGATGCTCTACCCATGGGTGTCTGTGCCCCAGGGCACTATGGGTAATGGTCTGGGCCCACTCTCCCTCTCTCCACCCCCAGATATTTCTCTGAGCGAGGAGATGCTGTGGCGAAGGCTTCGAAGGAGACCCACGTGGTAAGTGATCAGGAGCTGCAAGCTTCTACACAGCAGTGCCCTGAACCAGGGGCTGGGAGTCTCCAGGGCTGTGAGCTTCTGCACAGCAGTGCCCTGAGACAGGGGCGCTGGGGGTCTCTGGGGCTGTGAGCTCCCCTACAGCAGTGCCCTGAGCTGGGAGGTTGGGGGGCTCTAGGGTTGTGAGCTCCCCTACAGCAGTACCCTGAGCCGGAGGGTTGGGGGGGCTCCGGGACTGCGAGCTTCCCCACAGCAGTGCCCTGAGCCAGGAGATTGGGGGCTCTGGGGTTGCGAACTTCTCCACAGCAGTGCCCTGAGCCAGGGGGTGGAGGGGGCTGTGGGGCTGCGAGCTTCCCCATAGCAGTGCCCTGAGCTGTGGGGTTGGAAGGTTCTGGGGCTGTGAGTTTCCCCACAGCAGTGCCCCAGTCAGGCTAACCGGCGTCCCCTGCCCCCAGATGGATTACCGGACTCTGGTCCACGAGCGGGATGAGGTGATCTATGGGGAGATCCGGACCATGGTGCTGGACATTCGGGGCTTCTATGTGAGTATGGGGGGCTGGGAATGGGGAGGGGACCCCAGGGGGTGTGGCTCTCTGGGGGTCTCAGTGAGGGCTGGAGGAGGAGGGAACAGGGAGGGGACCCCAGAGGCTGTGGTTCTGTGGGGGTCTCAGTGAGGGCTGGGGGGCAGGGAATGGGGAGGGGACCCCAGGGGGTGTGGTTCTGTGGGGGTCTCCGAGGGGAGAGGTTTGGTTCAGGGGGGAATCTCTCAGTGGGGGGTTTCTCTGCCCCCCTCGAGCTCTCTGTTTCCCCCCCCAGGCCGAGCTCTATCACATCCTCACCCAGAACCTGGAGAAGCTGACAAACCCCAAGGGCGAGGAGAAGCCGTCCATGTACTGAGGGGCCGGGGGGCCTGCCCCCCAGCGGGGGAGGGGCCGGAACCAGACTGCGAATAAACGGCTCCCCCCCCCAAACCTGCCTCCTGTGTTGGTGTCTGGCCCCCGGGGCATTGTGGGGAACAGGCCCCCCCCGGGACCCCCGCCCCCAGGGCATTATGGGGATGGCCCCCCCTGGGTCCTGGGGCATTGTGGGGAATGGGCCCCCCCCTGGGTCCAGGCCCCCGGGGCATTGTGGGAAACAGGCCCCCCCCCCCAGGTCCTGGGGCATTGTGGGGAATGGGCCCCCTGGGCATTGTGGGGGATGGGCTCCTCCTTGGCTGGGGCATTGTGGGAATGGGCCCCTTGGCTCCAGGCCCCCGGGGCATTCTGGGGAATGGGCCCCCTCATGTCCCCAGCCCCCAGGGCATTGTGGGAATGGGCCCCTCCTGGCCTGAAGCACTGTGGGAACTGGCCCCTTGGCCCCCAGGGCATTGTGGGGAACGGGCTCCTCCTTGCCTAGGGCATTGTGGGAACGGGCCCTTTAGCACCTGGCTCCCAGAGCATTGTGGGAAGAGGCCCTTTGGCCCCCAGGGCATTGTGGGGAATGGGCTCCTCCTTGCCTGGGGCATTGTGGGAACAGGCCCTTTAGCACCTGGCCCCCAGGGCATTGTGGGTAAAGGACGTGGCCCTTAGCTTAGCATCTGTGGCCCAGGGCATCATGGGTAGTGCCCTGTCATCCCCCTTGAGCCTAGTCAATTGTGCCCCGCCCCCGCGTGTCAGCATCTGCGCCCCAGAGCATGGTGGGTAACTCCCGTAGCCCCTCCCCCATGGGGCGGGGATATGTCTGTTCCGGATTCGGCTGATCCTGGGGCCCCTCTAGGCGCCGCCTCTATGGCTCTGGAGGCCCGGGGGGGGGCGCGGTTGGGAGGGGCGGCACTCAGCCAATCGACGAAGAGAGCAGAGGCCCTATGCCCTTGTGGGGAGGGAGCACTGGCCAATCAGGACGCAGAGAACCAAAGCGCACACTCGAGATGCGATTGGTCTATAGCCAGCCAATCAGAGCGCGAGGGGGGCAGCTGGGGGACCCTGACGAGCAATAGCCTAGGAGGGCTCAGTGCAGGGGGAAGGTGGGAGCCTGGGGCAGGGGCTGCGGGTCGGGAGTGAGGGGCACCGGCAGGATGGGGGGCAGGGGGGGGGCAGGGCTGGGCTGGCAGGGGGCTGCGGGGACAGGGCTGCGCTGGTGGGGGGCTGTGGGTTGGGGGGCTGGGGGGGCCAGGGCTGGGCTGGCGGGGGGCTGTGGGTTGGAGGGCTGGGGGGCAGGGCTGGGCTGGCGCGGGGCTGTGGGTTGGGCTGGGGGGGCCAGGGCTGGGCTGCGCTGGTGGGGGGCTGTGGGTTGGAGGGCTGGGGGGCAGGGCTGGGCTGGCAGGGGGCTGCGGGGGCAGGGCTGGGCTGGTGGGGGGCTGTGGGTTGGAGGGCTGGAGGGCAGGGCTGGGCTGGCGGGAGGCTGTGGGGGCCAGGGCTGGGCTGGCAGGGGGCTGCGGGGGCAGGGCTGGGCTGGTGGGGGGCTGTGGGTTGGAGGGCTGGGGGGCAGGGCTGGGCTGGCGGGGGGCTGTGGGGGCCAGGGCTGGGCTGGTGGGGGGCTGTGGGTTGGAGGGCTGGGGGGCAGGGCTGGGCTGGTGGGGGGCTGTGGGGGCCAGGGCTGGGCTGGCGGGGGGCTGCGGGGGCAGGGCTGCGCTGGTGGGGGGCTGTGGGTTGGAGGGCTGGGGGGCAGGGCTGGGCTGGCGGGGGGCTGTGGGTTGGAGGGCTGGGGGGCAGGGCTGGGCTGGTGGGGGGCTGTGGGGGCCAGGGCTGGGCTGGCAGGGGGGCTGCGGGTCAGGAGTGATGGCACCGGCTGTGTTAACCCTTTGCTGCCTGGCAGGATGGGCGAGGTGGAGGTCTCCGCCCAGGCCTATACCAAGATGTGCCTCCACGCCGCCCGGCATCCCCACGCCGCCGTCAATGGGCTGCTCCTGGGGCTCCGGGGGGGCCCCCCCGAGTGTCTGTTCCTCACCGACTGCGTCCCCCTTTTCCACAGCAACTTGGCTCTCAGCGTCATGCTGGAGGTGGCGCTGAACCAGGTGGGCAGCAGGGGGCGCCATGGGGTGGGGGGTGTTGGGGGCTGGGCAGGGGGCTCCGTGTGGGGTGGGGGACAGCAGGGAGGGTCTGTGAGGGGGCAGTGGGGGGGGGCACCAGTCAGCAGGGGGGCTCTGTGAAGGAGCAGCGGGGGGGGCACCAGGCAGCAGGGGGCTCTGTATGGGGCACGCTCCCTTCTTGACCTCTCCTCTCCCCCCAGGTTGATCTGTGGGCGTCCCGCTCTAACCTGCTGGTGGCTGGGTACTACCAAGCCAATGCCGGGCTGGATGACATGAGGTAACTTTAGGGGTTCCCAGGGGGGCAGGGAGGGGGTCTCCAATCTCCCCTGACATCTCTCCTGCCCACCCGTAGCCCCACCCCCGCTGGCTCTGAAGATGGCTGGACGTCTGGCTGAGTTCTTTGAGGGTGCTGTATTGATAATGGTGAGATTTCAGGTTTGGGGGAGCTGGAGTGGGCCCCCCAGGGAAAGGGTGTGTGTGGGGCGCTGTAAGCAGGGACACCCTGGGGGTGCCTACAGGTGGGGGGCTGTGATTGACATTTGGGTGGTGGTGGTGGGGGTCTGCCCAGTCTGCCCCCCAACTGTCCCCCTTCTCCTTCCCCCCAGCTGGATAACCAGAAACTGACTCTGAACCCCCGCGTCCCCCCCATCATTGTGCTGGAGCAGCGGGATCGGCACTGGCTCCCCAAGGACAAGAACCTGTGAGTGAGGTTCCCCCTAAACCTGCCATGGCCCCCCCCATGCTACCCAGTCCCTGGGAATGGGACCCAGGACTCTCGGACAGTGCCCCCCACACTGTCCAGCCCTCAGAGTGACTGGGGATGGGACCCAGGCATCCGGGACAGCTTCCCCCACACTCCCAGCCCTCAGGGTGACCGGGGATGGGACCCAGGCCTCTGGGACGGTGCACCCCATACTGCCCAGCCCTCAGGGTGACTGGGGATGGGACCCAAGCGTCCGGGACGGTGCCCACCACACTGTCCAGCCCTCAGGGTGACCGGGGATGGGACCCAGGCCTCTGGGACGGTGCATCCCATGTTCCCAGCCCTCAGGGTGACTGGGGATGGGACCCAGGTGTCCGGGACAGTGCCCCCCCACACTACCCAGCCCTCAGGGTGACTGGGGATGGGACCCAGGCGTCCGGGACGGTGCCCACCACACTGCCCAGCCCTCAGGGTGACCGGGGATGGGACCAGGTGTCCGGAACAGTGCCCCCCATGCTCCAGCCTGGGACATCACCCCCCATGCTCCTAGCCCTCAGGGTGACCAGGGATGGGACCCAGGGGTCCAGGACAGTGCCCCCCATGCTCCCAGCCCTCAGGGTGACCGGGGATGGGACCCAGGCGTCCGGGACGGTGCCCCCTGTGCTCCCAGCCCTCAGGGTGACCAGGGATGGACCCCGGCGTCCCCCTCCTGTCTCTTTCAGAGTCATGTGGCGCAACTGGGAATCCTCCCGCCACATTTGCAAGTCCCTGCTGGAGGCTAAAGCTCACACCCAATTGGTTGACTTTGATGCCCACCTTGATGACATCAGACAGGACTGGACCAATCAGCACCTCAACACCGAGATCGCCCGGCTGGTGTCTGTGGCCAATGGCAGCGCCTGAGGGACCCTATTGGCTGTATTCTGATTGGACTGCTTGGAACAATGGCACAACCCCTTCACTGGCCCCAATAAAGACTCAACTGACTTTCACTGATTCCTTTATATTTATTCCACCCATTCCCCTCCCCGCAGAGTGCCCCCCCAGACTCCTCCCCCTTGGCCTCACATCAGCCCCCAAGTGCTAAATTTAGGTCCCTTTTTTAGCTATGTTTTTTGCAGATTTCACCAAGTTTTTTAGTTTGGCCTTTAATTTCCTTTGGGTCATTTTTCTCTTTCCTTTTCGGCACCTGATTGGTCTGTCGTTTTCCCAGCATCCTCCTCCCCCGAAGCGATGGGCATCGGACAGCAAAAACCGAAGGCTACTCAATGCCCCAAACCTCCTGCCATGCAAAATGCGAGCGTAAAAACCCCAAGGAAATGTCTGGTCACCACCGGCCTCCCACCCAGGAGAATTTGGGGCCGTTTGCTTTCAATTCGTTCATTTTATTTTATTGCAACTCCTTAAACCGCCAGGGAACGCGAGGCAAAACTAGTTGCGAAATGGACAAAAGAAGAAATTAAAATGCTAAAAACCTAAATTTGTGGGGGCAAAATCTTCCCTGTGAGGCCGCGGTTGGATTTCTAGTCCCAGGATTTGTTTAGACGTTCGTGGTTTCCATTTCATGACGCTTGTTGCACTGAATCTCTCTCGTTTGGCTTTTCTTCATTGGGCCAGGTTGAATTTTTGCCACTTCACGCAGACTTGGGGGCAGAGACTGTTGCCAGCAGATCTCGTCCTTTCTTTTTTTTTTTGCTGTTCAGTTTCCTTCGATTTTTTTTTTTTTGTTAAGTCCTTAATTTTGTTTGCATCTTTACAATGATTTCAGAGTTTTGTCTGGGGCCGTTCACTTTCCTTTTCTGGCAACAAAATTTCATTTCCTTAATTTCCCAACAACCTCAAAACATTTTCCTTTTAACAAATTTTTGGCACTTTCTTGCTTTTTGTGTGTGTGTATGATTAAAACCGGCCGGGAAACCCCTAAAGCTCTATGTTTCTGATCAGCAGCAGGCAGCGAGACAGGCAGTCCCGCCTTTGCCTCTCTTCCCAGCCTGCCCTGCGATTGGTGGAGGCCGGAGGTGAAAGGTCGCTCAGTAGATCATGCCCTTGGTTTCGCCCCGTGGCTTCTTGATCTTCTCGAAGTTCTTAACCACGATGTCATAGAGAATGGCCTAGGGTGGGAGGAGATGGGGGAGTCGGTCTAGGATTGAGGTGCTGCTGGCTTCTGGGGTGAGGCTAAATTAGGGGTTCACCTCCATCCCCCACAAATCCTACCCTGGGGGATCCAGGTCTTCTGGGGTCTATTTAATGTTGGCCTTCACCCCACACCCCCAAACCCACTTCCCCCAGAGAAGCCCCCCAACTCGGCTGTCTCTCCCTTCCCAGATGGCTGAGGCCGGGGCAGCCTGACAGTGAAATGGGGGTTCAGGGGAGAAGTAGGGGGACAGGGTCACAAGACAGAAGAGAAGCTGCCCCCCCAGCTATAGCTTGGCCCCCCTCCCCATTCACTGCACTCTCCCAGCTATTCCCTTCAGTCCCCCCTGGGCCCAACCCCCTGATTCTCCCCAGCCCCCCGCAACTCACATAGAGGTTCCGGATTTCCATCACCATCAGCCGAATCTCAGCATATTGCGCCTCATCCAGTTCGTGCACCAGCTGCCGGTAATCACCCTGCGGGGGGCAGAACTGGGGAAATGAAGGGCCCAGTTTCTGCCCCACCATCCCTGGTGTCCCAGAGCCCCTGCTGGGAAACCCAGGCGTCCAGGTGGCTCCCCTCCGATGCAGTGGGGAACCCTGGTGTCAGGGTGAGCCCCCCACCCCGCAGTGGGAGAACCCTGGCGTCCGGGCACCCCCCCTCCCACGCAGTGGAGAACCCTGGCGTCCGGGCACCCCCCCTCCTGCAGAGTGGAGAACCCTGGCGTCCCGGGCGCCCCCCCCTCCCATGCAGTGGAGAACCCTGGCGTCCGGGCACCCCGCCCCTCCCGCAGAGTGGAGAACCCTGGCGTCCGGGCACCCCCCCTCCCACGCAGTGGAGAACCCTGGCGTCCGGGCACCCCCCCCTCCCACGCAGTGGAGAACCCTGGCGTCCGGGCACCCCCCCTCCCACGCAGTGGAGAACCCTGGCGTCCGGGCACCCCCCCTCCCACGCAGTGGAGAACCCTGGCGTCCGGGCACCCCGCCCTCCCGCAGAGTGGAGAACCCTGGCGTCCGGGCACCCCCCCCTCCCACGCAGTGGAGAACCCTGGCGTCCGGGCACCCCCCCTCCCACGCAGTGGAGAACCCTGGTGTCCGGGCACCCGCCCTCCCACGCAGTGGAGAACCCTGGTGTCTGGGGACGCCCCCTCCCACGCAGTGGAGAACCCTGGCATCTGGGCACCCACCCTCCCGTGCAGCAGGGAACCCAGGTGTCCTGGAGGCTGCACCCATCCCGGACACTCACCACATGAGGATTTTTGGCTGCTTTAGCCACTGCATCACCTCTCTCAGAAAAATACCTGTTGGGGGGAGGGGGAATCAGAAGTCAGAGCTGAAGCCCCAAATTGGGGGTGAGGAAGGAAGAGCTGGGGGGGGGTTGGAGGCAGGGCCCTCCCTCCCCCCCGAGGTAGCCCAATCTCTTCACAGTGTGACCGTCATGAAGTTTTGGGGCAGTGAGAATTTCCTTGTTTTCCACCCTCCCAACTTAACAAAATTGCAGAAAATGTAACACGACCCCCCCGACCCAGTAAAGGATCTGCAGGTAATGAAGCTGGATTTGCATTCAAACTCTCCTGGCCACGTTCATTTATTTGGCATCGAGCAGCAGTTGGCTTGTTACGTTTCCCTCGGCGGGGAGGGGGCGCTTTGGTTTTGCAAGATTGAAAATAAAATCAGAAATGCCAAATTTTTAATCTTGAGGGAACATCAACGACCAGGGAGTTTCAATGTGCACAAATATTGGTCCCTGCAAAGTATTCTGGCTCCTTGTACTGACCTCAAATTCGATTTATAGCACAGAACTGCACGTGCAAAAACATGACGCTTGCAACGACACAATCAAACCAGGCGGGACTTTGGGTTTCAAACAGAAAGGAGTGTTCGAAAATTCAAACACATCTCAAAGGTCACAAAGCAAATTTCAAAGACAATGAAATGCCATTTTCAAAGTTTTGCAGTTTGAATATGTTGCGCTCAATTATCACATTTGCTCTCTCTTTAAATCCTGCATTAATTCTGCATCAATTCTTTTCCACATTTAAGATTCCCTGAGGGTTTTTTTGGATTAAAAATTTGACGGGTAAGATATTTTGCATTTAAATTGTTTTTGCAACCTTTAGTCTTTTGCATTTAACACAATTCCTTGGCGTTAAATGTTCCTCTCCTTTGCCAAGCAGGGTTTTGCATTTTCTATTTGGTTTTGCAGTCTAATCCTCCAGGAAACCGGTACCATTTTGCACTGGGAAATTTCCCCTTCGCTGCTTTTCACGATGTTTTGCAATTTGCATTTATTGTTTTATTTTGGCAAACTAAAATGTTTTGCATTTGAGAAAAGTTTTTTGCATTCTGAAAACTATTTTTTTTTGCTAGTTTTCAAGCTTAAATGTTACGTGGAAACTAAGTTTTACTGCATTTAATTTCCCTTTGGGGGGGGATGGCGGCAGGATAATTTTGCATTTAACAATTTTTGCATTTACTCTTCATAGCTTTCTTAATTGCAAATTCAGTTGCTAATTCCACAAACACACATACCCGGGCTTAATTTTAGGGCTATTACCCATGATACTAACCCCGAGTAGTAACGTTAAGCACCTGTAGAATAAGTGTTTGTAGGATTGTGGCTTAAAGATTTTGCATGTAACATTTTTTACATTTTTTTTTTAAAGTGCAAGAATTTTAATTTCCAATCACGAGGAAATTAACACACAATATTTTTACAATCTTTATGTTTGCACCGAACAATTTCTTTTTCCACATGAACCTTCCCCTTCGCATCCTTCACATTTTGCATTTAACGTTTTTGCATCTACCGACACTGTGCATTTTAACTTCCTTTTGAAATTACAAAGTATGAAGCCTGCAAAAGAGAGGAAAAATTGTACTGCAAAACTTCTTAAAATAGCAGATAGCAAGGTTGTGAAGTTGAAATAATTGTAACACACAAATGGTGGCTAAATGCAAAATATTAAGATTGTTTTAAATAGGAGGCAATTTAAAATGCACATTTTAAGCTTGGGGGGAAAGAAACAGAATGTGAGCTGGTAGAGAGATATTTTTAATGGAAACAAATGTTATGAAATGCACGTTTTATGGTTCCGAAACAAAAATTAAATGCAGGAAAATGTTCAAAGGAAATTAGGGAATTTTAATGCACAGAACAGGGGAAGTACTGAAGGGGTCAAAATGCCCTTTTGTTTCTTTGGCTTTTGCAAATTAAAATTCTTGAATTTAATTCAGAAAACGGCTGGAAAGGGACAGATTGTTTTGGATAAAACTAAAGGCCAGTTTAACTTGGAAAAACAAAAGTGAAAACATTTCAAATGGACAAACTGTAGTTTGCAAACAAACAGAATTTTACTGGAAAACACTTTGAAGTGCAAAACTTGAAGGCTGCAGAAACAACCAAGTAAACTCAAATTTGATTTTGAAACCATTTTTTTTAAATGAAATTGAAGTGGAAATTTTTCAGTTCTCGGAAAAACCAAACCAACCGGCCACCATAAGTTAAAGGCTGAGAACGTTGTTAAATGCAAACATTCAAATTGTTAATGAAAACGCAACCATGTGTGAAATGCACAATGGTCTTTTTGCAACGTTAACGTGTCCCATTTCACAAAGATTTTGCATTCAGATGTTCTCTGTTTCGTCAATGCTCAGCGTTTGCCCATTGACGGAAATTATTCGGGCATAAAATGTCCTTGGTTTCTGATGACCCTAAAACTTTTGCTATAAACAACCCCCTCCCCCTTTACATGAACACTTCCTCTCTTTTGCAGCGTCTTACAAAAATGACCAAAATTGGTGTCGTTTTAACTGTCTCCTTTTGGGGCAAGGTGAAAAATTTGCATTACAACAAAATGTGGCATTTGAATTCCTGCTTGTTGGAAAAATGACACATTTGCTTTTAACAAGGATTTTGGGCATTTTTAAAATAAATTTCTTGGCACTGGACAAAGCGTTGTGGGATTTAATTTCCTTGGGGAGTAACAAGTTGCGCTGAATGAAGTTTGTTGCCGTTTTGATTCTTTGCCTTTTGGAAAAAAAAATCCAATTTTTCCTTGTAACAGTTTTTGGCATTTAACTCCCTTGGATTTTTCAAGTTCTTTTCCCCCCTGCAAACAGTGGGTTTGGCCCTTGAATTTTCTAGGTTCTTGTGGGTGGTTGGTTGGTTGATTCTTTGTTTTGCCTTTAACCAAGCTGATGGGACGGGGGGCGTCCCCCCAAATTGGGACTCACTTGGAGATCTGGGTCTGAAATCCTTCCAGCTTCGTCCGCAAGGCCGTCATCAGCTCAAACACCTTCTCCTGGGGAGGGGGAGATGGGGGTTAATGAGCCGGGTGGGTGGGGAAAGGGGGGGGGCCAGGTTGGAGAAGGGGGGACGCTCACCTGGACTGCGACCCCAAAATTGTTGCCGTCTTCGATACGGGGCACCTGGAGTTGAACCCAGACAGAGACCTGGGGAGGAGACAGACTATGAGTGTGTGTCCTGCTGCCCCCTTGGAGGGGATGGGACCCGCTGGGTGTGTTCCCCAGGGGTGTGGTGCATCCTCTTGTGATGTGTGCACAGGGTGTGAGCGACGTGCCTGGTGCGTGTTGCACGGTGGCCTGGCCGGGGCCATGTTGTGCGCACGGGGGGCAAGCGTCGTGCAGGGTGCATGTTGCACGGTGGCCTGGCCAGGGCCGTGTTGTGCGCACGGGGGGGCGAGCGTTGTGCAGGGTGCGTGTTGCAGGGTGGCATCGTGCAGGGTGCGTGTTGCACGGTGGCCTGGCCGGGGCCGTGTTGTGCGCACGGGGGACGAGTGTCGTGCAGGGTGCGTGTTGCATGGTGGCCAGGCCGGGGCCGTGTTGTGCGCACGGGGGGTGAGTGTCGTGCAGGGTGCATGTTGCAGGATGGCCTGGCCGGGGCCGTGTTGTGCGCACAGGGGGGTGAGTGTCATGCAGGGTGCGTGTTGCCTCGTGGCATCGTGCAGGTGCGTGTTGCACGGCGGCCTGGCCGGGGCCGTGTTGTGCGCACGGGGGACGAGCGTCGTGCAGCGTGCGTGTTGCAGGGTGGCCTGGCCAGGTTCTGTTGTGGCTCCATTTCACACTCACCAGCCCCAGCTCCTCCTTGGCACCCTGAATCTCGGCTTTCACCCGGCTCACCAGCCCCACAACCGTCTCGTTGCTGCTCACGGGCCCACAGGGGGGTGCTAGGGAGAGCCAGACAAACGGGGGGTCAGACCCCCAGAAGCAGCGGGGGGCACAGGCCCAACCCCCGTCAATGGAGGCCCCCCCCCCCCCCCCCAGATCTGGGCCTCCCACTCACCTTTATCCTCCTCCTCCGACTTCTTCTCAGCTTTCTTCTCTTCCTTCTCTTCCTTCTGCCCCGGAGGAGAATGACAGGGAGAAAATGGGGGTGTGGGCAGAACTCCCAGCCCCCCCCCAAGCACCCTCCTTCCCTGAGGGGCGATGGAGCTGTAGAATCTCCCCCCCCCCGCATCCTTCCAATGTCCCCCCAGCCGTGGAAGAACCGAATGTGAAAATGGGGGTGAAGGGGGTAAAGACCCCCCGAATTCTCCCCCATCCGGTGAACCCCCCAAAGAAGAGTGAGAAAATGGGGGTGCAGGGAAGGAGAGAGCCCCAGATTTGCCCCATGGGTTTGTGGGGCCCTCATGACCCAACTCCCCCCCATTCTCATGCCTGGGGGGCGTGTTGGGCTCCCCCCGATATTGGGGTCCCCCCAGCTCACCTTGCGGCGCTCGGCTTTCGCCTTCTCCTTGGCGGGGTCGGGGATGGGGATGTCGAGTGGGGCCCGCAGGGACTCAAGGTCCCTCACGTTCAGCGCCGGGTCCTGGGGGTACGGCGAGGAGTGAGCAGCTGGACCCCCCAGAGGGACCTTTCACCCCTGCCCCAACCCCCCTCTCCTGGCCCCCCACCTTCCCCGCCCCTGCCCCTGTCCCCAGAGCCACTAACCCTGTTCCCAGCCCTCCATAATTCCCCTACCCACCCCCCAGCCCCCCAATCCCCTTCCAGCCCCCACATTCACCCAAATCCTCCTGCCTCTGCCCCCAAATCTGCCTCCCACCCTCTGCCCCCCAAAACCCTCTAACATCCCTCCCTACCCCCTCCCCCCTCCCAGCCTCCTGACGATCCCCTTAAATCTCCCCATCCTGTGTCCCAGGCAAACCCAAATCCTGCCTCCCACCCCATCCTCCGTCCGCCAATCAAGCCCCCCTCCCTGCCCCCCAAATACCTTGAGGAAAGCATCCAGCTGAGTCATCTTGCTGGGGAACCGGGTCCCAACCAGCGCTTCCGCCTGGGGGGAGGGGAAAGAGGGTCAGTATGGGAGGGCACTGCTGGGGGGAAGCTCACAGCCCTGGTCCCCTCCTCCCACTGGCTGGGGGCACTGCTGGGGAGAAGCTCACAGCGTCTCACCTGGGCGCAGAGCTGGGTCCGGAAGGAATCCACCTGCAGGGGAAAGAAATTTGGGGGGAGGTCAAATGTCCTAGCAGGACGCTCCCTCCCCATCCTCCGCCCAGGCTCTCTGCCAGCCCCCCCGCCCCGGGCACCCCGCCAGGCCCCCCCGCCCCGGGCACCCTGCCAGCCCCTGACACCCGATCCCCCCAGCCACCTGCCCGGCCCTGGCCCGTCTGCACTGGTGATGGGGCGTGAAGGGGCCCTTCCCGCACCTCCCAGCCTGGGAACCGACTGCCCCATGGAAACCTCCCCATGGGGGTCACTGCGCTGCCCCCTCGGGGGGGGGATGGGCAGGGCCCAGGCTTGGAGACGGACAGAGACCCCCTCATCTACCCCCAGCTGCACCCCGAATTCCCCAGGCAGGCTCCCCAATCCAGCCCCCCTCCCTTCCCCCGAGCCACCCACCCCAGCTCCCCCCTCCCTGCTCCCCCAAACCCCCATCCCAGCACCCCCTTCCTCTGAGTCCCCCAGCCCAGCTCACCCTCACCCCAGCATCCCCCTTCCCCTGAGCCCCCCGTCCAGCTCCCCCTCCCTTCCCCTGAACCCCTATCCCAGCACCCCCTTCCCCAAGCCCCCCAGCCCAGCACCCCTCTTCCTCCGAGTCCCCCAGCCCAGCTCACCCTCACCCCAGCATCCCCCTTCCCCTGAGCCCCACCAGCTCAGCTCCCCCAACCTCCATCCCAGCACCCCCTCCCTTCCCCTGAACCCGTTTCCCAGCACCCCCTTCCCCAAGCCCCCCAGCCCCGCTCCCCCTCAGCCTCAGCCCCCCAGTCCAGCTCCCCCTTCCCCCGAGCCCCCCACCCCAGCTCCCCTCTTCCCCCGAGCCCCCCCAGTCCAGCTCCCCCTTCCCCCGAGCCCCCACCCCAGCTCCCCTCTTCCCCCGAGCCCCCCAGTCCAGCTCCCCCTTCCCCCGAGCCCCCTAGCATCCACTCCCTGCTCCCCCGAGTCCCCCAGCCCAGCACCCCCCTTCCGGCCCCCCGAACCCTCCAGTCCTCCCCTCCCTGCACCCCTCGGCCCCCCTCTCTCTCCGTGTCCGCCCCCCCCCACCAGGCCCCACATAAATCTGCTCCCTTCCCGCCCCCGCTCACCTGGGCCTCGGCCTCGGGGCTGATCCGCAGCGCAGCCATGGGGGGGGGGTCGCTGGGGGGTGCGTGACGGAGCTGGGGGGCCCGAGGCGCGTGGCGGGGGGTGGGGATGATGGTGCGAGTTGAAAAGTGAAAACGAAAGTGACGGAGCTGCGGGGGAAGTCCCGGGCCGAGGGGGCGGGGGCGGGTCCGAGCTGCGAGCTTCCCACAGCAGTGCCCCAGCGGTGGGGAGTGGGTCGGGTTGCGAACTTCCCCCCGCAGTGCCCCCAGCGGGAAAGTGGCCGAGCTGCGAGCTTCCCACAACAGTGGCCCCGTGAGGGAGGGATGTCCGGGCTGAGCTTCCCCCCAGCAGGGGAGGGATGTCCGGGCTGTGAGCTTCTCCCAGCAGTGCCCCAAGGGGCCAGGGGTGTGTGGGTCCCCGGGCTGTGAGCTTCTCCCAGCAGTGGCCCCAAGGGGACAGGGCTGTGAGCCTCTCCCAGCCGTGGCCCCAAGGGGGCAGGGTGTGTGGGTCCAGGCTCTGAACTTCTCCCAGCAGTGCCCCCAAGGGGGCATGGTGTGTGGGTCCGGGCTGTGAGCTTCTCCCAGCAGTGCCCCAAGGGGCCAGGGTGTGTGGGTCCCCGGGCTGTGAGCTTCTCCCAGCAGTGGCCCCAAGGGGACAGGGCTGTGAGCCTCTCCCAGCCGTGGCCCCAAGGGGGCAGGGTGTGTGGGTCCAGGCTCTGAACTTCTCCCAGCAGTGCCCCCAAGGGGGCATGGTGTGTGGGTCCGGGCTGTGAGCTTCTCCCAGCAGTGCCCCCAGGGGCCAGGGTGTGTGGCTCCGGGCTGTGAGCTTCTCCCAGCAGTGCCCCCAAGGGGGCAGGGTGTGTGGGTCCGGACTGTGAACTTCTCCCAGCAGTGCCCCCAAGGGGGCATAGTGTGTGGGTCTCGGCTCTGAGCTTCTCCCAGCAGTGCCCCCAGGCAGTGCCCCCAGGGGCCGGGGTGTGTAGGTCCGGGCTGTGAGCTTCTCCCAGCAGTGCCCCAACGGGGGAGGGTGTGTGGGTCCGGGCTGTGAGCTTCTCCCAGCAGTGCCGCCAGTGAGGGAAGGGGGTCCAGGCTGCGAGAGCTTTCCCCCAGTGGGCAGGTTATGTGGGTCCCAGCTGCAAGCTTCCCCCCACCCCAAGGGGCGGGGGGTGTCTGGGCTGCAAGCTTCCCCACCCCCATGACCCCGGGGGGGCATCTGGTCTCCAAGCCCCTCCCCCCGCAATACCCCCAACTATGGGGTGGGGTTGCTGGCCTGTGAGCTCAGATCAGTGCCTGCAGCTGCGGGGAGGGAGGACTCCAATGCTGTGAGCTTCCCTCCAGCAGTGCCCCCCACCCTCAGCTAATCCCCTGGATGCCAGGGTCCCCTTCCCCCATCACTCCCGTGGGGAGTGTCCCCTGCCCCCTGCCTGGGCCCCCCCCCCCAGTAAAGCACAGTGCCACGACAGCTTTTCCCCCACTGAGGGCAGGCGGCCATGTTTTATTTGTGCCTCGGACACCTGGGTCCCCCGTTGTCATTCGCTCCATGCTAGGAATCCCCCCCCCACCCCCCCGATGCCAGGGGCCCCATCCCTGAATTGACCCCCCCCAGTCTTCCTGCCCCCAAAGGGAGGGGTGGGGGGGGCCTCCATTCCTCCTTGGACACCTGGGTTCCCCTCCCACTCCAACACCCTCCAACTCCCGCACACCTGTCCCCCCCCCAATAATTACCCCTCCCCAACCCCCCCTTTCCCTCAGGAGAGGGCAGCAGCCCCTTGCGAGGGTGGGGGGAGGGATCCCCTCCGCTGCCCTCCTCAGGCTGCTCCCCGCCCCCCACGGGCCAGGATGCCTGGGTCCCTCCAGCAGGCCAGCTCCCCTCGCTGCTCCTTCCCGCCATGCATCCCCCTACCCGGCGGGGGAGACCGTCCCCCCCCGGGCTGTGCTGCTCCCGGACGCCTGGGTCCCTCCCGCAGGCCAGCTCCCCTCGCTGCTCCCTCCCGCCATGCACCCCCCTAGCCGGCGGGGGAGACCGTCCCGGACGCCTGGGGTCCCTCAGGCGCGCGGCTCGCCCTTGGGGAAGAGGCCGGCGCCCGGGCGGCCCGGGGACCAGCGGGCGCGGGTACCAGCCCTGGTAGGTGAGGTACCAGGCCAGGGTGCCCGCGGCGGCGCCCACCAGCTGGGGCCCGTAGGCCGGGCCGTAGACGGCGGTGCCCAGCAGCAGGAGGTTCCACAGGCCCAGCAGCAGCACGTTGAGCAGGAAGACGAGGCGCAGGGGGGCGCCGGCCGGGTGCCCACGGGCCAGGTAGCGCCGGAAGACGGCCAGCTCCTCGGCCAGCAGCAGGCAGCAGAAGGTGAGCAGGAAGGTGGGCCGGGAGGGCAGGGAGCCGCGCCAGCGGTGCCCGGCGGCCAGGCAGCCCGGGCGGTCGGGCAGGGGGGGGCAGCAGGGTGCCGGCCGGCAGGGGGGCATAGCAGTAGCCCGTCAGCTCCTCCACGAGCCCGAAGGCGGCGGCGGCGGCCAGCTGGAGCCCCGTGCCCACGGCCAGCCGGGCCAGCGGGCGCAGGGGGGCCAGTGCCCGCCCCGTCGCCCCATAGCTCACCAGCAGGGCAAAGCCGCCCGCCAGGATGCAGGTCCAGCCCCAGGCCGAGGCCACGAAGGTGCTGTGGGGAGAGGGGGCACATTAGGGGAGGGGACGGGCCTCCCAGCCCCATGCCAGCCAAAGGCCTCCCCGGCTGGCCCCCCGGCCCCACGCCTGCGCCTGCCCGGTTCCCCCCCTCCCAGGCCCGTGCATCCTGGGCCTCCCTGTCTCTCCACTCATCCCCTTCCCAGCCCCACGCCAGCCCCTGCCTGGTCCCCCCCCTCCCTGTCCCCTTCCCAGCCCCACGCCAGCCAAAGGCCTCCCTGCCTGGCCCCCCCAGCCCCACGCCAGCCCCTGCCTGGTCCCCCCCCTCCCTGTCCCCTTCCCAGCCCCACGCCAGCCAAGGGCCTCCCTGCCTGGTCCCCCCCTGGCTCCATGCGTCCTGGGCCCCATTGTCCAGTCCCCCCCGGGACTCCCTGTCCTGCCCCAGTCTCCCCTCAGCCCTGGACCTCCCTGCCCAGTCCCCCCGCGGACCCCGGCCAGTCCTGGGCCCCCACAGCAGCCCTGAGCCTCTCTGCCTGGCCCCCCATGCTGAGCCCCGCTGGCGTCCCCCCTACCCCCCAGGGGCTCACCGGCTGAAGAAGTTGCGCTGGTTGGCGAGGATGGCGTGGGGGTCGGCCAGGGGGTGCAGCAGGGGCCCCAGCACCACGGCGCCCGCCAGCCAAGCATGATATGCCCGCCGCAGGCAGGGGGCGCCCAGGAGCCAGGCGCAGCGCTCGCTGCACAGGAACAGCAGGCCCCGGGCCAGGGTCAGCGCCCAGCCGGCCACGGTGGCCAGCAGGTCGAGGGGCAGGCGGCCCCCGCTCCCGGCCATGGCCTCCCCCCCCAGTGACGCACGGCGACAGCTGAGCCCGGGCGCCGCCCGAGGAATGGCCAGAGGTTTATTGACAGACAGCAGGTGGCACAGACAGAATCCCCCCCAACTGCCCTAGTGCGGGGCCCTGTTCCCAGAATAGGGGGGCTGCACCCCACATTCCAGCCAGGCACCCCTGCACCTTCAGCCCAGGGTCCCTGCAGGGGATGCCATGCAGGGGACCCCAGATCCCCCCCCCCACCCCTCCGCTGGCCAAGGGACGCCAGGGGCAAGAGAGAACAAGTCCTGAAGATGGGGTGGGGCCTCCAGCCAGGCTCCCCCCCCGTTTAGGGGGGGTAGCGAGATTCCTGCTGGAGGTCCCCCAATGCTGAGCCCAGATGCCCCTCTGGGGGGTGCAGGCCCCATCTGGCATGTGCGGGGAAAGGCCCCATGCCACCCTGAGCAGCCAGTCCCTGCCCTGGGACTGGATCAGGCCCCGCGCCTCCTAGAGGGACAGGCCCCGCGCCCCATTCCCTGCCCCCTAGCTCCCACCCTGAGCAGCCAGTCCCTGCCCTGGGACTGGATCAGGCCCCGCGCCCTCTAGAGGGGACAGGCCACGCGCCCCATTCCCTGCCCCCACCCCGAGCTAGCCAGTCCCTGCCCTGGGGCTGGGTCAGTGCCAGCGCCCCCCTAGAGGGGACAGGCCCTGTGCCCCATTCCCTGCCCCCCTGAGCCAGCCAGTCTCTGCCCTGGGGCTGGATCAGGCCCTGTGCCCCATTCCCTACCCCCACCCCAAGCTAGCCAGTCCCTGCCCTGGGCTGGGTCAGAGCCAGCGCCCCCTAGAGGGGTCAGACCTTCCGCCCCATTCCCTGCCCAGTAAATTACACATCAATCCATAAGTACACATCAAATGTCCCCGGGGGGTTTCCGGAAGCCGTGCACCCTAGTGGCTGGGGGGGGAACATTTGATTTCCTCCCCTCACACTGCCCTTGGGGGTTCTGAGCCAGAGAAAAGCCTCCCCCCACAGGGCAGAGGATTTTTGGGGTGACTATGCCACAGCAGAGCCCAGAGCCCCCCCAGTGCAGTCCCCCACAAGTCCAAGCACTGAGAAACGGGGCACCCTGGCTGCGGGGGGGCGCGCTACTTATCCGGGGAGCCAGGGGAGCTCGTGGGGGGCTCCCCAGCCGAAGGGAGGTTTGTGGGGTGCCTGAGATCGTCTTCATAGTATTCAGCCTGGCGGTATTCCCACAGGCGCAGGACAGCCGTCCCACTGCCGGGGGGGGGGGGGGAGAGAGAGAGAGAGGGGTGAAAAGCGCCCCCCAGGAGCCTGTCGGGGTCCCCCCCCCGTTGGGCAGAGCACCCCCCCCTGCTAGGATCTCCCCTCCACCCTGCTGGGGTCTCCCCCTCGGGCAGAGCATCTGCCGCTGGGTTCCCTCCTCCACCCTGCCAGGGTCCCCCTCTTGGGCAGAGCGCCTGCCCCCTCCCCCGCTGGGATCCCCCCTTTTGGGCAGAACGCCCCCCCCCCCCACGCTGTCAGCACCCCAGGCAGAACACCCCTGTTCCTCCCCCACTCACCGAACTGCTGACGATCTTCTCCTCGTAGGGGTGCCAGCTGACATCACGCACACCAGGCCTCGTGATTGGTCAGTTTCTTGATGATCTGCCCACTCAGGAGGTCGTACACTGGCGGCAGAGCACCAGGAATGAGATTTCCCTCTCCCCAGCCCCCTACAGTGGTACCTGCCATTTGTCCCCCCCCCCCCCCCCACACAACATATACAATGAGCCCTCCTGACCTTGCCCTGGTTGGCTGCCCCCACTCCCCATTTCGCATAGACTGGTACAGTATCGTCCACTGGATCCCTTCCCCCTACAGCATATAGTGGTACTGCCCAAGTCTCAAACACCCCCCTGCCCCATGTGAAGGAATGCGCCTTCCCAGTCATCCTCCTCCACTTTGAACTCAGTGGTACAGTCGAAAGCCTGGGGACCTCCCCCCCCATGGCACTTCCCCCTGTGCTTTGCTCCACTCCCACCCACCAGTGGCTCCACCACATGTATGTACACTGGTGGCCCTGGCCCATGTCACAGCCCCATCCCCACCCTCCTACGGGCAGGACTTCCTTTTGGGCCCTTGGCTGGTGGGTGGGACTTCCTGTTTCGCTGCCCCTGCCTCACTCACCCACCACCTTGCCGGTGGAGCAGCCGCTGTAGATGTACTGCTGGCCGGTGCTGTGCAGGGGCGAGAAGCGGCAGCGGATCAGCGTGTGCAGCACACCATGGCCCCGATATGTCATCACGGAGCTGTCGCCCGGCAGCTTGGTCTTGCGCCAGGCTGGAGATTGACAGGGTTAGAGCCAGCCCGCACTCACACCAGATCCGTCCCCAGGGCGGGACTTCCTGCTTCGCTCCCCCTCCCCAAGGGGGCAGGCTCAAGGCCACCATGCCACTCTTTATGCCACTTCCTGCATCCCCCTTGACCTCTACTCTCTGCCTCCCCTTCCCCCACCATTGTGCTCCACTTCCTCCTTCTTGCCACCCACTTCCTGCCCCACCCCACGGTAGCTGAACAGTGCCTTTCCCATGCCTTTCCTGTCCCCCCTTTCCCCAGAACACCACCTGGTGCCCCCACTTCCTGTCCCCGTCCCCCTCCTTTGTCCCTCCCCCCACCTCATTCCACTTCCCCTCCCTGCCCCCTGCCCTGCTTCCCATTCCACGGCCTCTGCCCCCTCCCTTCCCCACCCCACTTCTCACTCCTACATGCCCTCGTGCTGACCTTTCTTGGGCACCTGCTGCCAGCGATAGTCCCAGTTCTGCTGGGTGACAGCCTGGCGCGATGCCTCCAGCCCCTCGCGCCCTGAGAGCCGCCGGATGTCCCACAGCTTGATGGTCTGGTCCTTCGAGTTGGAAATGAAGTAGCGGGCGTCGCCCTGGGGCGGAGGGAGGCAGAGATAGGTCAGCACCCTGCACCCAGCCCTCTCTACCACACGGTGAGATTCAGCCCCCAGGGGGCGCTCACCTTGCTGTCGATGAAGGTGATGCCGTCCTGGTGGCCGGCCAGCACGCCCACTGGCTTGGGGTCGTCCTCCGCGCATGGTGCGCCGGTCCCACACCTTGCAGATGGCGTCGTCGCCCCCAGAGAAGAGGATGTGGGAGCTGCCGTCGGCGAAAGCTACGGCGTTCACGTCGTCCTCATGGGACTCAATCTGGGGCGGGGGTGAGGGGTTACACAGCATTGTGGGTAAGCGCCCTCCATGAATATTTCTTGCTCTCTTTGCATTGTGGGTAAGTGTGCTCCCATAATCCTCTCTATCCTATCCAGGGCAGTCCAGCTGCTTTGCATTGTGGGTAAGCCACCTCCCTCTCTCTGCTCTCACTCCAGGGACCCAGTGGGGGCCCAGCCGCTTTGCATAAACAGATTAGGGAAATACATCCTAGATGGAGCTACTAGAAGGTGGGTGCAGAACTGGTTGGAAGGTCGTTCCCCGAGAGCAGTGATCAGTGTTTCACAGTCATGCTAGATGGGCCTAATGAGTGGGGCCCCACAAGGATCGGTTCTGGGTTTGGTTGTGTTCAATATCTTCATCAAGGATTTCGATAATGGCACCGCAAGTACACTTCTAAAGTCTGTGGGTGATACCAAGCTGGCAGGGGTTGCAAGTGCTCTGGAGGATAGCATTAAAATTCAAAACGATCTGGGCAAACTGGAGAAATGGTCTGAAGTAAATAGGATGAAATTCAATAAGGACGAATGCAAAGTGCTCCACTTAGGAAGGAACGATCAGCTGCACACATACGGAATGGGAAATGACTGCCTGGGAAGGAGCACTGCGGAAAGGGGTCTGGGGGTCCTAGGGGATCAAAAGCTAAATAGGAGTCAACAGTGTGACGCTCCTGCAAAAAACGCAAACCTCATTCTGGGCTGTATTAGCAGGAGTGTTGTGAGCAAGACACGAGAAGTGATTCCTCTGCTCTACTCCGCACTGACTAGGCCTCATTGTGTCCAGTTCTGGGAGCCACATTTCAGGAAAGAAGTGGACAAATTGGAGAAAGTCCAGAGAAGAGCAACAAAAATGATTCAAGGGCTAGAAAACCTGAACTATGGGGGAAGATTGAAAAGTTGGGTTTGTTTAGTCTGGAGAAGAGGAGACATGATAACGGTTTTCAGGTACATAAAAGGTTGTTACAAGGAGGAGAGAGAGAGAGAGAGATTGTTCTTAACCTCTGAAGACAGGACAAGAAACAATAGGCCTCAATTGCAGCAAGGGAGGTTTAGGTTGGACATTAGGAAAAACTTCCTACGTGTCAGGGTGGTTAGGCACTGGAATAAATTCCCCAGGGAGGCTGTGGAATCTCCATCATTGGGGATTTTTAAGAGCAGGTTAGATAAACACCTGTCAGGGATGGTCTAGATAATGCTTAGTCCTGCCATGAGTGCAGGGGACTGGATGAGATGACCTCTCGAGGTCCCTTCCAGTTCGATGATTCTAGGATTCTGGGTAAGTGCACTCCCATAACCCTCTTTGTCCTCCCAAAGGCTCCCAGGGCAGCCCAGCACCTTTGCAGAGAGGATTCTGGGAGGGGGCTTATCTGTGGGTCCTCTCAAGGGCAGTCCAGCAGCTTTGCATTGTGGGTAAGCCCCCTCCCAGAACTCTCTCTGTCCTCTCAAGGGCAGTCCAGCAGCTTTGCATTGTGGGTAAGCCCCCTCCCAGAACCCTCTCTGTCCTCTCAAGGGCAGTCCAGCAGCTTTGCATTGTGGGTAAGCCCCCTCCCAGAATCTTCTCTGCTCTTGCTCAAAAGGGCCTAGCTGCTTGGCCCTGTGGCATTAGCTCTTTGACGATCATTTCTCTGCTCTGTTTCTCTCCTAAGGGCTGGAAGCTCAGCTAAAGCGGCAAAAGGGGACAGGTCAGCAGGGCTGGGGACGCTGCTCCCGGTCTGGGGGTGAGCACTTCTGTGATCACTCCGCAGTACAGAAGCGTGTGGAAACAGGGAAGAGATGGGAGCTCCGGGATGCCTCTGTTGCTGGAGTTAACATTGGAAGATCAAACTGAAAGGGCCGCAGGCTGAAAGATTTCACAGCCGCTCAGGGGAGAGCAAAGGGAACAAAGAGCCGAACACCTGTGGGAGCTGCGTCACCCCCACAATCGATGGCGCGTTTTAGTCAAACAGCACAACCGGCCACTCCTGAAGAAAGGGCAGCTGGGTTGGGGCCACTTGGCTTGAAACTGGGATTTCTGGCGAGCCAAAATCCCGGAAGCTGGCACCCAGCCGGTTTACTGCGGCCTTGGCCTCCAAGGGGAGGCGTAGCTTATCAGGATACAAAAAGATGCAGGCAGCTGAACTTTAGCCGGAATTATGGAGAGCAGATTCCAGAGTCTGAGGTGAAACTCACAAGCCTGGTTTGCCCACCATGACATGGCAATCCGACGCCATGGGACTCCCACTCTTCTGCATCTCAGTTGGGGTTGGGTTTCCCGGGGAACTCCAAAGAGGCACCCAGGGGCCATAAAGAGGTGGAACGAATTGTTAGGATCAGCCAGCGCCCGGCACGGCCTCTGAACAGGGGACAGAGCATTTGGCAGGAATCTTACAGGGGGGCCAGGCTTTCAAGCTAAATGTGCTGCTCTTGAAAGGATTGTCCAGTCAGAGTGAAAGCAGGAGACAAAGTTTTTACTGCTTTGTAACTTCAGTGCCACCGTAGAAGGTGCTGAGAACAAGGCAAACGAGCCCAATCTGAGCTCGGATCGAGGAGAGGAATTCAGACTCCAGTCATATGCAGGTCGAAGATCAACTGCATGACGTGACGGCAGCACTGAACTCTGAACCCTTCCAGCCATGGCTGGGGAAGGAGCAGGATGGTTTGGGAGCTGCCAATTCAAACGCTGTGACCTTCGCACCGGCCGCTGGAAGGCATCAGTGCCAAAACGAGAACATGGGGTCTGAAAGCTGTAGTGGACAAGAGGTGAAATCGCCAGAAAGAGCCGCTGACACTTGCAGCTAGAGAGAAAAAGACGTCCAGCGGTGACGACATCTGAGCACCTACTTAGTGTCTAAACCAATTACCGGACCGGTGAACGCATCCCCGGGATGTCCTTATGTCTGTCACACGCCACAGACTTTTTTCTGTGCTTTCTTTGAAGCTAAAAAATGCAGAATCTGTGACGCCAAAACTTTTTGCTAATTTGAGCAGGTTTCACCAGATTCTTTGGGTTGGGAGGGGGGAAAAAAAAAAAAAAAAAAAAAAAAAAGGCAAAAAAAAAAAAAAAAAGCAAGTGCGTGAACCTCTCCCCCAAATTGAAACATTGTGTGTCTCCATTTCCCAACTTTCTGCTCAGTCGCCTTTCATTTGATTAAAACCAAATGTTTTTGAACGGTGAGCAGTAAAACAACCCCTCTTGGTTGGGTCAAAATGTTTCACTCCACCCGGAACTAATTCTTTTCCGAGTTGATCCATCAAAAGGTTTGGATTTTAGGCCAATCCGAAGCAAAAAAATGCATTTTGGAATCACCAGGGAAGCACAGAAATCCATTATTTGCACTGCTCCACCCTCTCCATCCAGGGGTTATTTCACCTCTGAATTTGCACTGGTGCGACCGTGGCTGGAATGCTACGCCCAGGGTTCAGGGAAGAGCTATGAGAACGATTCAAGGTTTGGGAAACCTGCCTTCGAGGGATAAGCCAAACCAATTAAGCTCCTGGAGTCTGACAGAGAAGGCTACGGGCTGACTCGATCACAGTCTATACAAGTTCCTATGTGGGGAACAAATATTTGCTAAGAGGCGCTGCACTCTAGCAGGCAAAGCTGTGACAGGACCCAGGGGCTGGATGCTGAAGCTAGACAAGTTCAGACCAGAAATAAGGTGTAAATGTTTAACCATGAGAATAACTAACCATTGGAACCACTTATGAAGGGGCATGGTGGACTCTCTGTCACTGGGGATTTTAAAATCAAGAGCGCTGCTCTAGGAATCACTGGGGAGGGGGTGGTCTATGAGCCGCAGTATCTAGGTCAGACGAGATGAGCACGCCGGTCCCTTCTGCCCGTGGGATCCAGGGTTTTTTAGTTTCACACAAAGCCCTGGCACAGCTGAGACGGCACTTACGAGCCGGCGGGACTCCCGGGCGCGTGGGAGGAAGCGACGGACCATCGTACCACGTCAGTCCCGGTTCCGAGGGGAGAACGTAGCACTTGCAAAGGCTTGGAAGTCAACCGAAGAGGTCAAAGGGGACAGGTCTGGGGCACCGGGGTAGGAGCAGAATTCAGGGGGCTCAGCAGCAGGCACGTGGCAAGCTGCAGCTGCTCAGTTTGGCATATACAGTTTAATAAAACTCCAGTTTTTAGAAGCGTTCTGGGGCTGGGAGCGTCTGTGCAAAGAATCCGCTCTGCTATCACCAAGGGGCTTCCACTGCACCCACACAGCGTTGTGGGTAAGTACCCTCCCAGAACCCTCCCTGCCCCCAGTGTGTCCGCCTGCCCCCCAGCAGGGGAGGTACCTTGAGGGTCCGTTTATTCTGCTCCCGGTCGAATACGTAGACGCACCCGTCGTTAGCCCTGGGGAGGGGAAACTGAGGCATCAGGCAGCGAGGCTGGAGGTGGAGCAGGCTCTATGGGTACAGAGGGTGACCCTGCCCCCCTGGTGGAGAGGTATGAGCCTGAGGGGTGCCTAGCTGGTCTAACCCGGCTCAGTGAGGCTCACCTTGCTATGCATTGTGGGTAAGAGCCACAGCGCATGGCTAGGTGGTCAACTGCTGTCCCAGAATCCTCTCCACTCTTCCCCATGGGCCTTTTAGAAAGGAGTGGCCCTCCCACCATGCATTATGGGTAAGGGCTGTCCCAGAATTGTCTCTGCTCTTGCCACATGACTGGATTGGAAATGCAGGAGCCCACCTGGGCTGCTCTTGGCTTTCGGGGTGCCCTTGTGACTTACCCGCCAAGCACCTCCCGCCCATCGGAGGAGACCGTGAGGGAGAAGACAGCGAACCGGCGCTCGTCCGGTCTGTGATGAGGAAAGAGACACTGAAATCCTGCGGCTGGGGGAGAGGGGGTGGTCCTCAGAGTCCATGAATCTATGGGTCCCCCTGCTCTTCCCCTTCCTTCATGCCTCTGGGGAGAACGGGATGGGCATGCATTGCCCCCCGATGTGCTCATCTGAAGCTTATACCCAGCCTCCACTCTCATGCTTCAGGGCTGCAGCCTGCAGGGGTCAGGAAGCAATCGTGATGGAAGTCTGGCCAGTTCCATTTTGGGTATTCCCTTCCCTCCATCTTCCCCTGAGGCACAAGAGATCAGCCACAGCAGGAGGTGGGACTCTAGAGGGAGTGGGCCAGGGACCTGAGGGGGCTCAGGGAATCTTCTCCCTCCATGCCTGGCAGGTGGCTCTTTCTCCCATGCTCTGGGTCTAACTGATCCTCCTATCTGGGGGTCTGGGAGGGGTCTTGCCCCAGGGCAGATTGGCAGGGACCTAGGGTCGGGGAGGTGGGGAGAAGAGTTTCTCCCTCTGCAAGGTGGGGCATACATCGCCAGCCAGGCAATCGCCCCCACCCAGACCACCATGACCAATAGCCCCTTTAATCCCCCCATATCATGAAAGATGACCCCTCCAGCCCCTCATATCATGGCACACCCACCCCCCCATTACCTCAGATCCAGTGCCGTGTGGACGTTTCCGTCGCCATGGATGTTACAGATGTGAACTGGGGGGGGGGGGGGGGGAGGAGGGAGGGAGAGAAACACTGGTCAGTGCTTCCTGCCTGGGGGCAAGGCTAAGGCAGACTTCGCCCCCAGTCCCTACTCACTGTAGTCGGACCAGCTGGAGTAGAGGAAGTGCCCTCCGTCGGGGGTGAAGGTGACGTCCAGGACGCTCCAGCCCACGTCCCGTGCCCGGATGCTCTTGAACTTCTGGAAGCCTCCGTAGCGGCAGTCGTACAGGCGGATCGTCTGGTCTGGGAGGGGGGCAGGGAGAGAAGAGAGGGTTTAGGAGGGAGGATGCTAGGATGGCCCATACCCACAATGCAAAGCGGGGAGGGGGTAGTGCTGAGTGTCTACCACACATCGCAGGACAGAATGGTTTCTGGGAAGATTACTCACAATGCAAAGGGATAAGCACCCTCCCAGAATCCTCTCTGCTTGTGCCCAGGGTGGCCCAGCCACTGTGCACTGTGGGAAATGCCCTCCCAGAATCCTCTCTGCTTGCACCCAGAGTGGCCCAGCCACTGTGCACTGTGGGAAATGCCCTCCCAGAATCCTCTTTGCTTGCCCAAGAGCTACCCACAATGCAAAGCAACTGAGCTGTATAGGGAAGGACCCTCAGATGGAACCAGAGAGGATTCTGGTAGAGTGGTTACACACAATGCACAAGGGCATGACCCTGACCCACAATGCCAAGTGAGTGGGTGGCACTGGAAGCCAGTACTACCCCCTTCTGAAAGGCAGAAGGAGAGAAAATTCTGGGATGTTGTTTTCCCACAAGGCCAAGCAGACGGGCAGCAATGGGAGTCCTGTGGCTAGAGCAGAGGGGATTGTGGGTAAGCTGATAAACCACCCCAAGTGCACCCCCCTCCCATACCTTGACAGGCAGACAAGAAGAGCTGTCCATCCCTGGAGTAGACGCCACAGAAGGCCTTCTGGGAGTAGGAGTCGGTGAACGCCAGCTGGTTGGGCAGAAAGCTGGGGGGGTGCAGAGAGCACCGGGTCAGTGGGGAGTCTCCTGCCTGTGCCCCCCACCCACTCCACTCCACTCCACTGATACTCACTGGGACATCACACGGGAGCGCTCGCCCAGTGAAAAGCTGCTGTTGTGGCACAAGCCCCACTCTCTCTGCAGGGGGAACAGAGTGGGTGTGAGAACCCCAGAGTCCCTGTGTCTAACCCACCAGACCCCACTCCCCTTCAGCCCCAGGACTCCCCTGCAGGAGGGGCCATGTACCTGGCGGAGGAGGTGGGGGATGCTGCGGTCAGCTCGCCTGGAGCCCAGCATCCCATTCGCCAGCTGGATCTGGGTTTTGATCTCATTACTTTCCACATCCCGTGTGTCAGGCGTGGAATCCACTGGGGTGGGGGGGAAGAGAGATGTACCAGATATAAATAGCAGCAGAGAATAGAACCCAGGAGTCCTGGCTTCCAGCCGCTTCCTTGCTCTAACCACTAGCCCGCATTCCCATCCCAGAACCAGGGACAGAACCCAGTCCCCCCGCTCTAACCACTAGCTCCTGCTCCCCTCCCAGGGCTGAGGACAGAACCTAGAAGCCCTGGGTCCCAGCCCTCCCGCTCTAACCACTAGACCCCAGTCCCCTCCCAGATCTGGGGGGAGAACCCCAGCATCCTGGTTTGTACCTGGGGGGTTGTAACGGTCTCCCATCCGCCCCTCCCAGGCGCTGTCGTTGTCATCGTCCGAATCGGACAGTGTCTGGACCACCCGGACACTGGCTGCGCCTCCGCCCTGCACCAACTGAATCTGACCTCTGTGGGGTGCAGAAACCAGAGCTCATTCATCAGCTCAACCTCCCCTTCAGCCCACTCCCCAAACCCTAGCCCAGGAGGTTGCTGGCATCACGGAAGGATAGAACCCAGGAGTCCGGGGTGCACCATCTAGAAACTTGCATCAGTGTCCTGGTGTGAAGGATTTGTTAATTCTTAGGCTAGAAGGAAGCCATGTGATCATCTGGGTCAAATCCTCTCGGCTCCTGCGTGATATTCTCCCAGCACTGTAGCTTTAGGGGCACAGAGTCTCCCTGGGAGCTCGGGGTCACCTGATGAGCCACTATTTAATTCCAGTCCTAAAGAGGTTAGATCGGAGGTTTCCCCTTTCCTCGCCTGCCCCCCACGTGCTGATGGTTCCGACTGGATTTTCTGCTTGCATCTCACGGGATCCTGCAGGGACGAGGTCTGCCAGGGCCAGTCAGGAAGCGACTGAGGTCGCTTTCTTCCACTGATGCGATCCGGCAGCAGAGTCGTCATTGCATTTACACTGCACCCCGTCTTGTGATTCCACTTGGGAGGGGAAGGGAGACGCCCCATAGCCCACTCCCTCTGCCAGCTGAGGGCAGATCGGAGCCAGCACCACGCTGTGGCAGACGTAGGGTTGCCAACCCTCCCAGATTGGCCAGGAGTCTCCCGGGATCAGCCTCGATTTCCCAGAGGCTACTGAACCCCACCCGGGAAATTTTAGGCCACTAAAAGTCGAGTCGTGCAGCGAGGCTAAGGCAGGTTCCCTGCCTGCCCTGGAAGCAGCTGGCACCACCAGCTCCTAGGTGCAGGGGAACCCAGGGAGTCTCTGTGCACTGCCTCCACCCTGAGTGCCGGCTCCACAGCTCCCATTGGCCAGGAACCACAGCCAATGGGAGCTGTGGGAGCTGTGCCTGCAGCCAGAGGCAGGGCGCAGAGCCACCTGTCTGCCTCCGAGCCCGGGAGCTGGACATGCCCACACTTCCAAGAGCCGCCCCCCCGAAGTAAGCGCTGCCCAGAGCCTGCACCCCAAGCCTTTTCCTGCACCCCAACCCCCTGCCCCAGCCCTGAGCCCCCCCTGCACCCAAACTCCCTCCCAGAGCCAGCTCCCTGCATCCCATCCTGCACCCCACACCTCTACCCTTCCCAGGCTGAACCCGGAGCCCATACTCCAAACCCCTCGGCCCCATTCCCCAGCCCACACTCAAGCCCCTGCCCCAGCCCTGAGCCCCCCCTGCACCCAAACTCCCTCCCAGAGCCTGCAACACAACCCCCTCCTGCATCCCAATTCCCTGCGCCAGCCCTGTGAAACTGAATAAGGGTGGGGGAGAGCGGAGAATGAAGTGAGCAAGAGGTGTGGCCTCAGGGAAGGGGCGGGGCAAGGAAGTTTTGCAGTTAGTTGGCAATTCTAGACAGACGGAAGGACTCTCTGTGCAGCACATAGGGGAGTAGGCAGTGAAGTAAATTACCTGCGCAGTAGATATGCCAGCACCTGGGCCAGATCCACATCTTCGTCCCCTTCCTCCTCTTCCTCACTCCGAAGGAGCCTGGAGCCCCTCGGGGGCCTGCCGTCCTGGGGGTCCCGGCCCCCAGAGCTGGCACTGCTGCTGCTACGGGAACCCATACTTATGGCATTGTTTGGAACTAGGCTCAGGGGTCTGCTGTGTTGGCTCCTCTCCCACTCCCCTGCAGCCAATCAGGAACAAGAAGCTCCCTGAAAGGAAAACCTTTAGCCACTAATCAGAGGCCTTCAGACTTCAGAAACAGTACTGCCTCCACTCAATACACTTCAGCAACCTACCAATCAGAGCCCTTTATACTCACAGGACAGTACCATCCTTAATATACCACAGCCACCCACCAATCACAGCGCTTTATACTGAGGGGACAGTATTGCCCTCCTCAATATACCACAACCACCCACCAATGACAGCACTTTATACTCAGGGGACAGTATTGTCCTCCTCAATATACCACAGCCACTCACCAATCACAGCCCTTCATACGCAGGGGACAGTACCATCCTCCTTAATATACCACAGCCACCCACCAATCACAGCCCTTTATACTGAGGGGACAGTACCGTCCTCCTCAATATACCACAACCACCCACCAATCACAGCGCTTTTTACTCAGGGGACAGTCCCGTTCTCCTCAATATACCACAGCCACCCACCAATCACAGTGCTTTATACTCAGGGGACAGTATTGCCCTCCTCAATATACCACAACCACCCACCATGACAGCACTTTATACTCAGGGGACAGTATTGTCCTCCTCAATATACCACAGCCACTCACCAATCACAGCCCTTCATACGCAGGGGACAGTACCATCCTCCTTAATATACCACAGCCACCCACCAATCACAGCCCTTTATACTGAGGGGACAGTACCGTCCTCCTCAATATACCACAACCACCCACCAATCACAGCGCTTTTTACTCAGGGGACAGTCCCGTTCTCCTCAATATACCACAGCCACCCACCAATCACAGCGCTTTATACTCAGGGGACAGTATTGCCCTCCTCAATATACCACAACCACCCACCAATGACAGCACTTTATACTCAGGGGACAGTCCCGTTCTACTCAATATACCACAACCACCCACCAATCACAGCCCTTTATACTCAGGGGCAGTATTGTCCTCCTCATATACCACAGCTACCAACCACTCACAGCCCTTCAGACCCAGGGGGCCATTGTGCTACATACAGCAGCTGCCCACCAATCAGATCGGTACATTCACCGTTCCCTCCCTTCCCCACCAATCAGAGGAGGCTGTGCTCAGGGGACACACTTGCTCCCCTCAACATAGCACAGGAACCCACCAATGACATCTTAGCAGCCATCCACCAATCAGAGCGCCTTATACTCAGGGGGCACTCTTGCTCCTTCAGCGTGTCACCCACCAATCACAGGGGCCTGCTGACTGCACAACCAACCACAGCCCCGATTCTTGCCCCCTCTCATATGCCAGCCTCTAATCCACTAATCAGCTCCTTCGACCCCCTGCACCAACCAGGGCGCCTCTTACTCACGAGCGCCTCCCACCAATCAGAGCGCCCTATATTCCCCCAGGCCCACCAATCAGAACGTCCCATACTTGGGGGACCCTCTTGCTACCCCAGCCCACCGCCCAACTCCCTTCCCCCCCTCACCAATCAGAACCCACCTGACTCCCCCAACAGGCTCCTCCCCCTCCCCTGCGGCCCGGCCGTGGCCAATCAGAAGCCACTCCGAACTCCCCCCTTCCCCGAACCGCGAGACCTTCCTCACCCTCCAGCGCTCGCAGCGCGAAGCCTTGTTTACACCTTTAGCGCTGTAGTCGCTTCTAACGGGAGACGAGAGGGGGAGGGGCAAGCGCGGCGCACTCTGATTGGCTCCTCCTCTCAACATCAGGTAGGTTAGAGGGCGTTGTAGAAAATTCGGACACGTTGATTGGCCCTCTACCTTCGCGACAGTTCGCTGATTGGGTTGAGAGTGACAGCTTTGGAAGAGGCGGGGCTATGGTGAAGTTCGGCTCTCTGATTGGACAGTTACAATATGACTGACGCACGAAACGGGGAGGTGGGACAGTGGGGCGTTGGTTAGCATGGAGTGATTGGTAGCCTAAAAATAGCCGTCGCTCGCTGATTGGATAATAGTGACCGAAGGCCTAATAATTGTCCCTTTAAAGAAGGCGTCGACTCTCCTGATTGGACATTAAAAAAGATTGACAGGCTACGTGTAGGCAGGCTCCCGAGGGTCACTGATTCTCTGATTTCACCAGGGCCTGGTCCAGACCACAGACTGGGAGGCGAGCAGTGAGCGCGAGCCAGCTCCCTGATTGGACAATGGATCGATGATTGACGGGACAGGAAGGCGGGCCTGAGAGGATCCTGGCTCCCCGCATAGACGGTGTTTTACGATTGACGGTCACCAGGGGGCTCCGGAGCTCCTGATTGGCTGGGGGAAGCTACTGTGGGGAGCCCCGCCCCGCCTCGGTTCCCGCCGCTTCATACCCGCCCCCTAGCACGCCTGGCCCCGCCCCCTCCCCGCGTGACTTGTTACCCGCCCCCTAAGGCCGCTGGCCCCGCCCCTCCCCGCGTCACTTTACACCAGGCCCCGCCCCCTCCCCTCGTGACTTGTTACCCGCCCCCTAAGGCCCCTGGCCCCGCCCCCTAAGGCCCCCGGCCCCGCCCCGCCCGAGCCCCCCGGAGCACGTGGGAAGGTCATTCCTGTTCCTGTGAATACTGTGCGGGTGCCTCAGTTTCCCCTCTGCAGTTCATCAGTCTCGGGGGGGGGGGCAGGGGGTGTGATTGGTGCAGAGCCCCTGGCGGGCGGGTGTGATGGGGTCTCCTGGGCCCCTCCCCGGCAAGGTGCCCAGTGACGGGGCTGGGGAACAAGGGGTCAGGTGGCTCCTGGCCCGGGAAAGGGGCAAAGGGAGAGTGGGGGCTGGAGAGTGTCAGTTTGGAGCTAGCTGGGGAAATGGGGGGGCCCCAGAACCGGGGTCCGGCCTCCCTGGCCCCAGGACGGACCTGACTTAGGGGTCCGGAGTCGCTGCCTACAAGCTCTGTCCTACGCCGGGTTCCTGCCGCCGGCTGCGGAGTTGGGGGGCAGGACCCCCCCGGGGGGACGGGGACGCTGGACGCTCCGGGGTCAGGCCCGGGAAGGGGGAAGCCCAGGAGCCAGGCTGCTCCGAGAGGAGAATCCCCCGAGTCCCGGCTGGCTGCGTGGGGAGCAGCTCCCGAGCATCCCCCGAGGAGTCCAGGACACCCCCTCACCCCAACCCTCTGCCCTAGCCCTGAACCCCCTGAACCCCCTCACCCCAACCCTCTGCCCCAGCCCTGAGCCCCCTTACACCTCACACCCCTCATCCCCAGCCAGAGCACTCACCCCACCGCATGCCAGCCCTGAGCCCCCTCCTGCACCCTGAACTCCTCATCCCCAGCCCCACCCTGCAGCCCTCACCCCCACACCCCACCACCCTGGCCCTGAGCCCCTCCCACACCCCACAGCCCCAGCCAGAGCCCTCACACTTTTACATCATTTAAAAATATATATATTGGCTTCCAAGACAGGAATCTGGGGGCAGGATTTGGACCCATTCTGAGCACCACCAAAAATTATACAGATCTACCCCCCCTGTATCCAGCCCCTAACGCCTTCCTCCTTGGCCCAATCCCATGACGCTTTATACCTGGCCCCTAACACCCCTCACCCCACCCCATCCAGTGACACTTTATACCTGGTCCCTAACACCTCTCACCCCACCCCATCCAGTGACACTTTATACTTTACCCCCATCCCCTCACCCCTCCCTAACTTCAGCCTTTGCTCCCCCGCATTTCCCCCCGGTTCACCAGTCTCTGCATTTATCCTGGCCCCAGGTCAGGCTGAACAAAAAGAGGGCACAGTCCCCACGTAGCCCCCGCCTGCCCGTCCCTCTCTGCCCCGCTCCCCACTCCAGTAACCAGCCGTGGGCCTTCAACTCCTTTTATTGACACTCGTGTCTCGTTAACAGCGATTAGTAACAAAACCCCATGGTGCAGTACCCAGAGCCCAGCACTGAACTCCGTGTCGCTTCCGCTCCTGCCCCCACCACTTCGGCCCTGCCTGCGCCCGGGAAATAGCAGCTGTCACCAGCGCCCCTCAGGGGCCCTTCCACAGCTCGTCTGCCCCAGCTCACCCCCCTTCCCTGTCTCCATCAACCCCCCCTTCGCCCAGCCGGGCCAGGGTCGGGGGTGCCACCAGGAGCTGTCACACCCTGCAGTTAAGGCAAAATCTTCCTGAGGGTCCATTAGAGGGGCATGCCTGGGGCCAAATGCTGGAAAGGAAGTTGGGGGGGGCGTTGCTGAGCTCACCTCAGCTTGATGGCGAGAGCCCCTCGGGAGGGCCGGTGCGGCTGGAAGAACCAACCAAAGACTCGGGGAAGACAGGGGCTTGGGAGGTTCCAGTTTAAGGTGGGACTCGGGGCTTAAAGAGAAATGGACAGGATGTCCTGGTGTGGTTCGATGAGGGATCGCAGGGGGGGACAGGTGGCAGAGTTGAGAATTTGGCCGGTGCCCCAGCTGTGGAGGGGCGTTGAGCACTGGGGTGACGATGGGTGGTGATGGAGAGGTATGGCATATCCTGAGTTGATTTGGGGTTAATACTGCTTAGGAACTGGGCTTGGGCTGAGTCACGGGTGGCCAAGGGTCAGTGCGGTTGAGAGATCCAGCCATAGACGGTGGTTCCTTTTTAGTGTTGCAGCAGGGGCACAGATCGTGGTTAAAATCAGCCTTACCATCAGAGCTAAGCCTGGAGGACGCTAGGTTTGCGTTCGTGTGCTGATGTTGGGTTTGAGGAGCACAGGGTTGGCGGTAGATGCCGTGGCCCCGGTTTGTGTAAAGAGCTGGACCCGATGGTGACACCCAGCTTGGATGTTCCAACCTCACAAGTGATTATATGAAAATGTGGCTGGAAGGAAGGTCAGCCTTTCAAGGGGACAAGATGGCTGACTCACGGGCATGGAAACAAAATGGCAGAACCATGGTCAAAAGGAGAAATATGGGCAGCCCACATCCAGGAACCAAGATGGTGGACATCGTCAAGGAAACAAAAACAGCCAATCCGTGTCAAGGAAAGAAGAAGGCCGTCCCGTGTCAGTTGATGATGATGGCAGAACCACAGTCAAGGAAAGATAATGGCCAGCCTATGCTAATTGAAGATGGCCCACATTGAGGGAAGAAAATGGTGGAATCATGATTAAGGGAAACAAAATGGCTGACTCCTCAAGCAAACAAGATGGCAGAACCATGGTCAAGCGTAGAAGATGGCCAACCCCGATCAAGGGAAGATGACAGGTGACTCGCAGCAAGGCACTGAGATGGCAGCGGCGTTGGGCATTGGGCAAGGCGGGGGAATGCTATGTAAACAAACTCCACGAGGGCTGTGTCTTTGGCGAGCCTCCTCCCTGCCCCCCCTCACATCTTCTTCACCCGGCTCTCCAGCCCCTCGAGTTCCCTCATCACCTCTCGGGGCAGGTCGTCGTTGACCTGCTCGGTCAGGTATTTGCGCACCTCCCGCGCCTCCTGCTCCCAGAAGGCCTTGGGCAAGGAGAAGAGCTCTTGGAAGTCCACCTTGGCCAAGCCCTGGAGGTTAAGGGCCCCTTCCTGAGGCACATAGCCGATGGGCGTCTCCCGCGCACTTTCCTCTCCTTCCACCCGCCGGAAGATCCAGTCCAGCACCCGCGAGTTCTCCCCGAAGCCTGGCCACAGGAAGTTGCCGGCCGCGTCCTTGCGGAACCAGTTGACGTGGAAGATCTTGGGCAGACGGACCCCACGCCGCTCCTCCATGCCCAGCCAGTGCTCCAGGTAGCGCCCGAAATTGTACCCAAAGAAGGGGCGCATGGCGAAGGGGTCGTGCATGATCACCTTGCCTAGAGGGGGGGCGGAGAAGCGGGGAGGGTAGGTCAGCCAGGGAGCTATGGGTAACTGGGGATGGTGGGAATCTGTCACAGAGGATTGCGGATAATCAGGAAGGGTGGGACGGCAGCGCAAAGGACTGTGGGTAAATCAGGGGAGGCCATTGCAAAGAACTAGGTAAATCAGGAATTATGAGAATCTGCCACATTGGATTGTGGGTACTCAGCAAGAGTAGGACTCTGGGGCAATGAATTGTGGGGGGATTTGGCACTGCAGGACTCCAGCGCCAAGGACTGTGGGTAGCCTGCCATCACGGGACAGTGGTGCAGCGGATTGTGGGTAATGGGGAGACAAGGGGGTGGCGCAATGGGAGGTCCAGAGCTCCTGTTTCCTGGGGCGCGGGTGGTAAAGGAGTGCGGGACCCAAGCAACAGGACCCAGGCTTCCGGGGGCCTTTACCTTTGTGTTCGGCAGCCGCGGTGGACTCGGACCTCATGGCGCTGCCCACGAAGACGCCGTGCCGCCAGTTGAATGCTTCGTAGACCAGCGGCACCCCTGGGGAGGGGGAGAGCAGTGTGAGCCCGCTGAGGGACCCAGGAGTCCAGGGGGAGGTGGGAAAGGAGGGCGGGGGGTTACCTTGGGGTCTCCTCCCGCCGAAGATGATGGCATCAATGGGGACACCCTCGGGGGACTCCCAGGCCGGGTCCATAATGGGGCACTGGCGGGCCGGGGCGCAGAACCGGGAGTTGGGATGGGCACACGGCTCCTTGGCACCTGGTGGAGAGAGAGAGGTTGGGGGCGCCGTGGGGAGGGGCTGGCGGGAGGCGCCATCCCGTGGGCAGTGGGGGGGGGGGGAAGTGGCCGTGGCCCTACCCGACACCCAGGGCCGCCCCAGCCAGCTGGTGATGGAGGTGCCAGGGGGCAGGACCTGGTCGATGCCCTCCCAGTAGACGCCCCCCTCGCTCGTCTCGCCCACGTTGGTGAAGAGGGTGTTGCGCTGTATCGTGTGCATGGCGTTGGGGTTGGTCTTCATGGAGGTGCCCGGCGCCACCCCAAAGAACCCGTTCTCGGGGTTGATCGCCCGCAGCCGGCCTGGGGGAGGGGAGAGGGGGTTAGCTGGGGGATCCTCCCTGGGAGTCCCCCCCATCACCACGCTGGATCCCCCCAGACACCTTCTCCCCAGATGGGCTCCCCCCTCCCCAGCCCTTCACCTTGGGGTTCCCCCCACATCCCCTCTGCCCCATCCCAGATCTGCTGCCCCCATCCTCGGTGTGTCCCCCCCAACACCTCACTTTTGCCCCCCTCCCTGATCTCACCCTCGCTGTCAAACTTCATCCAGGCGATGTCGTCGCCGACGCACTCCACCCGCCAGCCCGCCAGCGTGGGGTTCATCATGGCCAGGTTGGTTTTCCCGCAGGCGCTGGGGAACGCGGCTGCCACATACCTCTTCCGACCCTCGGGGTTGGTGATGCCCAGGATCTGGGGGAGGCCGGGGGGAGTGAGAACATTAGGGGCTCAGGGGGCTCCCCGCACCCCACCGGGGAGAGCACAGGGGCAGCAGAGAGCAGGAAACTACCCACAATTCTTTGCAACATGGACGTGGGCTATCCAATTGCCCACAGGCCTTTGCAACAAAGCCCAGCTGCTCCAAATTTACCCACAATCCTTTGCAACACACTCTCCAATTACCCACAGTCCTCAGCATAATAGCCCTACTGCCGCCAATTACCCACACTCCTTGGTGCCTGAATCATCCTGGCCCACCATCTTTTACAACAGGCTCTTGCTCCCGAAATTACCCATCATCCTTTGCATTAGACTCCCATTCTCCTCAGTGTTCATGTGCTGGGCACTCAGATTACCCACCGTGCTTTGCAACAGAGGCTGACTCCTGTCAGACTCCCACAAGCCTTTGCACCCAACCTCCTGCGTGAGCTAATTACCCATAACTCCCCTCTGACCCCCTGCTCGGGGCCAGTGCTCCCAGGGGTTGAACTGGGGGGCCACTTGCCCATCCCATTGACGTCAGACACAGCCCCATTCGCCTAGGATGTCAACAGGGCCCGGGCATTTATTAACTAATATTTGCTCGTTAAATATCTGGGGAGTGAGGGTGTAAACACAGAGTGGCCTTTGGTCCTGGCTCACAGCCCCTCCCCCTGCACAGCCAGGGAGAGAACCCAGGAGTCCTGGCTCCCAGCTCCCCTGCTCTAACCCATCATCCCCCACTCCCCTCCCAGAGCCAGGGAGAGAACCCAGGAGTCCTGGCTCCCAGCCCCCTCCCCCTGCTCTAACCACAAGATCCCACTCCCCTCCCAGAGCCAGGGAGTGAATCCAGGAGTCCTGGCTCACAGTCCCCTCCCTCCCCCTGCAACCATTAGACCCCACTCCCCTCCCAGAGTCAGGGAGAGAACCCAGGAGTCCTGGCTCCCAGCCCCCTCCCCCTGCTCTAACCACAAGACCCCACTCCCCTCCCAGAGCCAGGGACAGAACCTAGGAGTTCAGTCTCCCAGCCCCTCCAGCTCTACCCATTTAACTCCACCTGAGCTGGGGATGGAACCCAGGCGTCCGGGCCCCGCCCCTCACCAGCATGTGTTCGGCCAGCCACCCCTCATCCTTGGCGATGCGGGAAGCAATCCGCAGAGCGAAGCATTTCTTCCCCAGCAGCGAGTTCCCACCATAGCCGCTGCCGAAGGAGACGATCTCCCGCCTGTCAGGGACGTGGGCAATCAGGGTCTTCTCGGGATTGCAGGGCCAGTTGTTCACCAGCTCCTCTAGGGGGTGGGGAGCAGAGATGGGGGATTAGGGGGTGAAGGTGGCTGGGGTATCGTCCTGCTGCTTGCACCAGCAATGAGGCGGGGTTGGTACGGGAAGGTTACCCCACCGCGCCCACCAAGGTTGGGGGTCAAGCTGTGTGTCGCTCTGGGGGTATTATCCCACGGCACCCACCAATGTTAGGGGGCTGCATGTCTCTCTGGGGCATTACCCCCCCCTGCACGCACCCATGGGACGGATTGGGCTGTGTGTGCCCAGGGGAGTTATCCCACTTCACCCACCAACAGCCCAGGACTCACCTTCCAGGGGCAGGGGGCGCCCCACGGAGTGGAGGCACTTGACAAACTCCCCCTCGCCCAGGGCACGGAGGACAGGGGCCCCCATCCGGGTCATGATCCGCATGCTGGCCACCACATAGGGGGAGTCCGTCAGCTGCACCCCGATCTTTGAGAGTGGGGAGCCGATGGGGCCCATGCTGTAGGGGATGATGTACATGGTGCGGCCTGGAGAGCGAGACAGAACGATGGGCATAGGGAGATGGGGGCCTGTTTCGTGCCCCCCCCCCGGCACCCCGTAGAGGGGAAGGGCCCGTCACCTTTCATGCAGCCAGGGAACCGGCCATCCATGGCCTCCTGGAAGGCTTTGGGGTTCATCCAGTTGCCCAGCTGCCCCTTGGCGTCCCCGGCGGGGATGGGCACCGTGTCCCGCTGGTTCTCCGTCACGATCACCGTCTTGCTCTCCACCCGCGCCACGTCCTTGGGGTCCGTCCGGGCCAGCCAGCTGGGCGGGGAAGAGCCAGGGAGTCATTCCACCCTCAGCGCCCCAGGCATCCGGGACGGTGGGGAGATCGGGATGGGGAATGGGACCCAGGCGTCCGGGACGGTGCTGCAGTCCCTGTAGAGGGAGGCATCAGGATGGGGAACGGGACCCAGTGTCCAGGACAGGGCCGCAGCCCCTGGGCGGGAGGGATCAGGACGGGGAGGATTTTACGATAGCCAAGAGCCTATTGCAAAGGGTTGTGGGTAACTGGGGACAGCACGACAGGGGATCGTGGGTAATTTGGCCCCACCAGTGCAAAGGACTGTGGTTAAATTGGCACAGCAGGAACCTGCCGCAGAGGATTGTGGGCAGTTTGCAAGAGCAGGAGCGGAGGATTGTGGGTAGTTTGTAGGAGTGGGACAGTGATGCAAACGACGGTGGGTACTTTGGCTTGAACGGTGGGGAGGGGAATGGACTGATACGGGGCAGGGGACCCAGGCGTCCGGGAGGCACCTACCAGTTCTCATATTTGTCCAGCTGTTTGATGACACCCTCATCCTCCAGCAGCCCCAGGATGGCCCCATTCTCAGCCTCAGAGCCGTCGCAAACGTGAACGTTTTCGGGCTGGCACAGCCGCACCCCGTGCTCCACAAACGCCCGCAGCTGGCCCGGCAGCTGGCCCAGGTCCCCGCTCGGCACCCGCAGGGCATGGGCCAACCGGACCGGCGCCCCCCACCAGCACCGCAGGGAGCGGGCACCCTGCCTGCAACGGGGAGAGGGGGTGAGAACAGGCTGGTGCCAGATCTTCCACAAGAGCGTGGGAGCTCACACAAGCCTCTCTGGGTATGCACAAGAGCATGTGGGCTTGCAATGAAGTGTGCACATGTGCTCACACTCCCACGTGGCAGAGTCCACAAGAGTGCATAGATTTTCACAAGAGTGCGTGTGTTTACATGTGCTTTCGTAAGCACGTCTGGCAATGCCTGATGTAAAATAATCGTGCAAATGCGTCACAAAGAGGCTGTTGGGAGCACGCCAAGCCAGAGGCCGATTTGCACAACACTCATGGTGCCAGGACATGCGGCGGTGACTGCGGTGGGCGTGCCGACGCATGTCCAAGGTGCAGAAGCCCACATGCATTTGCACGAGGACCTGTGAGTGTGCAAGGAGAGCGACCGTGTTTGGGTGAGGGCATCAGCCCTGTGTCAGACCCCACACGCTTGTGACATGCATGTCAGAGCGTGCACAGGCAGCCCCCACCTCACCAGGCAGGAAGGGAGCTCTGCTAGACTGGACCAAACCTGCCCCCTGCCTAGCACTCCCCCATGCCCCTCACAAGGCCTCGGGGGCAGGGCGTGTACCCCACAGCAGCCTGATTGGCAGGCTGCCTGGAACAGGGGTGGGGACAGCTGGCAGGGCAAAGACCAAGAGGCAAGACACGTTGTCTGGACTTTCACCTGGTGGCCGCTGGGGATTCTGGGTAGGCAGATGGGTAGGGGGGGACGGGACAGGGGGCAGCCCCCCCAGAAGGGGATCGGCCAGGACGTGCTGTCCCCAGCGCTGACCCTGGGGACACTAGCCTGCTCAGGGGTGGATCCCAGCCAGAGAAAAGCAGCTGCTTCTGGGGAGGGGCACAGCCACCCATAACGCAGCAGCACCCTCCCCAGGGCTGGGAGAGTGGGGGGCTGCGGGTCGGGAGTGAGGGGCACAGGCAGGTCTGGGGGGGCAGCGGGTCGGGAGTGAGGGGCGCAGGCGGGGCTGGGGGGGCGGCGGGTCGGGAGTGAGGGGCGCAGGCGGGGCTGGGGGGGCGGCGGGTCGGGAGTGAGGGGCGCAGGCGGGGCTGGGGGGGGGCAGCGGGTCGGGAGTGAGGGGCGCAGGCGGGGCTGGGGGGGGCAGCGGGTCGGGAGTGAGGGGCGCAGGCGGGGCTGGGGGGCGGCGGGTCGGGAGTGAGGGGCACCCTTCGGTCTCCCACCCAAGCTCCTGCTCGGCCCTGACCCGGGAAAACAAAGCCCATGGATCCGCTTTGGATCAACCCCGATCGGGGGGGCTGTCAGGGGGCGGAGCCGGGGGAGGGGCAGGTGACGTGGAGGCAACACAAGGAAGTGAGGGCCTGAGCCCTGAGAAACACAACACGGGATCCCCCCGCCCCCCGCCAGCCCTGCAGGTGCCCCTCACTCCCGACCTGTAGCCCCCGCCCCCCCCAGCCCTGGGCGCCCATAGAGCGGGCACTGAAGGGAAAGGAAAAGGGAGTAAATGAAGACGGGGCAGAGGAATGGGGGTTCGGGGGCACAGGGAGGTGCAGGGGGACGGGGGTTCGGGGTACACGGGGGGTGCAGGGGGACGGGGGTTCGGGGTACACGGGGGGGTGCAGGAGGACGGGGGTTCTGGGGTGCAGGACGGGGGATCGGGGAACACATGGGGGTGCAGGAGGAGGGGGATTCGGGGGCACAGGGAGGTGCAGGGGGACGGGGGATCTGGGTACACGGGGGGTGCAGGAGGACGGGGGATCGGGGGCACAGGGGGGTGCAGGGGGACAGACCGATAGGGGCGCACTCACCCCAGGAGTCGGGTGTACGGCGCGGGCATCGTGCCTACTGTGCAGAAAGGACCCAAGCGTCCGGGTGCCGCTCGCAGGGGGAGGGTGGCCCCGTTTTAAGGGGGGAGCCGCCGAGCGGGGGGCGGAGCGGTTCCGGGGGGGCTCCCCCAGCGATCGGTCTCTCCCGCCGCTTGCCCCGGCTCTGATTGGCCGCTCGGGGCCAGGCCCCCCCCCCGCATGATGTAAGACCGGGGAGGTATTGCCTGGACAGACAGACGGGGGGGCGGGACCAGAGTCCCAGGCCCCGCCCCTCTGGGTCTGTCCCATTGTGCCCCGCCAGCTGGTTTGTTATTGTAGGGTCTCCTGCGATGTTGGGGGAGGGGTTTGTTATTGTAGGGTTTCCTGGGGGGCTCGGGGAGCTGGTTTGTCATTGTAGGATCTTCTGGGCGATTGGGGGGGCGGGTCGGTTATTGTGGGGTCCCCTGGGAGGTGAGCGGGGGCGGGTCGGTTATTGTGGGGTCCCCTGGGAGGTGAGCGGGGGCGGGTCGGTTATTGTGGGGTCCCCTGGGAGGTGAGGGGGGGCGGGTCGGTTATTGTGGGGTCCCCTGGGAGTTGAGGGGGGCGGGTTGGTTATTGCGGGTATGTGGAGTCCCCGCTGAGCCCCTGGTCAATGTTCTGGCTGCACTTACAGGTTCTGGCCAGCAGGTGGCAGCATCAGCGCAGAGACCTGAGTGTCCCATGGTCCCTCCCTCTCCGCTTAGCTCCTCCCCTGCCCCTTAGCCCAGTCCCTCCCCCCTGTGCCCCCTTTTCCCCTCCCCTTGTGCCCCCCATTCCCCCTGCTCCCTGTGCTCCCCATTCCCCCTCCCCCTTGTGCCCCCCATTCTCTCCCCCTTGTGCCCCCCATTCCCCCTGCTCCCTGTGCTCCCCATTCCCCCTCCCCCCTGTGCCCCCATTCTCTCCCCCTTGTGCCCCCATTGCCCCTGTTCCCTGTGCTCTCCCAGCCCCTCCCCCATTCCCGCTCCCCCTGTGCTCCCCAGCCCCTCCCCCTGTGCTCCCATTCCCCTTGTGCTTCCCCAGCCCCTCCCCCTGTGCCCCACATTCCTTCTGACCCCTTGTGCTCCTCCTCCCTGTGCCCCCCATGCCCCATGTGCTCCCCTAGCCCCTCCACCCTGTGCTGCCCCTCCCTGCACTTCACCCCATCCTGTGCGCCCAGAAACCCCTGTATGACCCCTCCCCCTCTGCTCCCAGGCCCCTCCTCCACCTTCAGCTTTTTCAGCAACTTCCTCATTTTCCAGGGCGCTGACTCCAGAGCCCCCCCCAGAAGGCAGCGTGACGGGGGGGGCGTCACACACCAGTCACCCAACCTGATTGTGCAACAGCCCCGCACCCCGTTTTACACAGGGGAGAGACTGGCTGGCTCAGGGGGGTGGGGCACGGGGCCCCACCCCTCTAGGGGGCGCCGGCTCCCACCCGGCCCCAGGGTGGGGATTGGGGTGCGGCTCCCTGCGCCTCGTTCCCTGCCCTGGGGCCGGGTGGGGAATGGGGCCTGCGGCCCCTCCCCTCTAGGGGGCGCCGGGTCCCACCCGGCCCGAGGGCGGGGAACGGGGTGTGCGGCCCATCCCCTCTAGGGGGCGCCGGCTCCCACCCGGCCCCAGGGTGGGGAACGGGACGCAGGGCCCATCCCCTCTAGGGGGCGCCGGCTCCCACCCGGCCCCAGGGTGGGGAACGGGACGCAGGGCCCGTCCCCTGTAGGGGGTGCCGGGTCCCACCCGGCCCCAGAGTGGGGAATGGGGCGTGCGGCCCGTCCCCTCTAGGGGGCGCCGGCTCCCACCCGGCCCCAGGGCGGGGAATGAGGCGTGCGGCCCGTCCCCTCTAGGGGGCGCCGACTCCCACTCAGCCCCAGGGCGGGGAACAGAGCATGGGGCACAGCCCCTCTAGGGGGTGCCGGCTCCCATCCGGCCCCAGGGCGGGGAATGGGGCACGGGGCCCGGCCCCTCTAGGGGGCGCCGTGGAGTCAGCGGGGGATGGGATACTCACCCTGGTGCTGGATCTTCTGGGCCCTGCCCTGCCGCCCTCGGGGGGCACATGATGAGCCGGGAACCACAGCGCTTGGGCAGCCGGGAACCGGCGGGGGGGGGGGGCGGAATTATTGGAACAGAGCAAAGGGCCAGGTGGGAACCCAGGCGATCGGTGAGTCAGCTACTGACACAATGTCCCTGAAACCGCAGCCAGCCACTCCCTGCCCTGGGGCTGGGGGGAGCTGGTGCCCCCTAGAGGGGACTGACCCGTGCCCCATTCTCTACCCCCTTGAGCCAGCCAGTCCCTGCCCTGGGGCCGGGAGGAGCCAGTGTTGTATACAGGATCTTTTTAGGGGGATTAAGGCAAAATGCCACATTTCTTAGTAATACAGGTATTAATTAATTCTCTAGGATATGCATATGAGATAGATATCACAGTCATGCATTCACACACACACACAAACACACTCCGGCTTGCCGTTGTTACCAACTAGTTGCTCCCCTTAACTGCACTGGCCAGGTGAGTTAGATGGGGGAGGGGTGGAGCCGGGTTTCTGCCGATCCGGATCGATGCTCCAATGGTGACAAGACGAGACCCGGGATCCTTCTGCAAGACACCTCGTATTTATAGCAGCTTCCTTCTTATGCAAATCTAGACCAGATTCAAAATCTGGCTCTGTGTCCGTTGGTCTTTGTGCTGCTTTTCTCCGGGTGTTGGCCCAACGCTGCTCAAAGAGGATGTTTTCTAAAGAAGGTGCTTGCTTCTAATCCCTAAGGCCATACACTACGCTGTTAAACCGATTTTAACAGCGTTAAATCGATTTAACGCTGCACCCGTCCACACTCCACTGCTCTTTATAGCGATTTAAAGGGCTCTTTAAATCGATTTCTGTGCTCCTCCAAAACGAGAGGAGTAATGCTAAAATCGCTATTACTATATCATATTAGGGTTAGTGTGGACGCAAATCGACATTATTGGCCTCATTATTTTACAGTAGCTACCCACAGTGCACCGCTCCAGAAATCGACGCTAGCCTCAGACCGTGGACGCACCCCACCGAATTAATGTGCCTAGTGTGGACGCGCACAATCGACTTTATAATATCTGTTTTATAAAATCGGTTTAAGCTAATTCGAATTTATCCTGTAGTGTAGATGTAGCCAATATGTCTGTTCTTCTTTACTGGGCCCACTTGACAAGTTGTATTGTCCTTTGCTCTGGCTCCCATTCCCTCTTTAACTGTTGTAGCTGTCTGGAGGTGGGTGTCTTCCAAGCCTCACTCATTCACACCTCATTCAGTCAATGGGGCAATTGATTACAGACGGGGGTGGGGGGGGAGATCTTATTCTACTTCTAGCAAAAAGGCACATGTTTCTTTCACTTTAACTATCCTTAGGGGCTAGAACATTTGATACAAAGTTTTCTACCAATTTTCTAATACAAAGTTGTATGAAAATAGAGAGGCACAATGCCAAGCCATATGAAATACAAAATAACATCATGCAAGATGCAGTGTTATACAGAAAAATACTTAACACAAAATAACACAATGCAACATTGTAAAGATTTATAGAGAGAGTTAATACAGATATTTCTCTACACCGGCGCCCCCTAGGAGGGACAGGCCCGTGCCCCATTCCCTGCCCCCCATAGCCAGCCAGTCCCCACCGTGGGGCCGGATGGAAGCCAGCGCCCCCTAGAGGGGAAAGGCCCCGTGTCCCGCTCTCTATCCCTGGCCTGGAGTCGGAGCCGGGGCTGGCAGCTCAGACAGGCCCCCCTGGTTTCTCTTCCAGCCACTCACCCCATCTGCTCCCCCAGCTCTCCCCTCTGATCCTATTTACCACCCCAAATCTCCCAAGGATAAACAGCCGGGAGGGTGGAACTAGGAAGGGACCCTGGTGTCCGAGCCTTTGCCCCCAAATCCAGCCTGGGGAGAGAATCCAGGGCGGTGGGAAGGCCTCCAGGGATAGCCAGGGACGGACACGCCATGGTCACAGGATACTCACAGCTACACCAGGGACATGGGAGAGTCATGGACATGCCAAGGACATGCCAGGGACATGGAGATTCAGAGACTTGCCAAGCACGCGCCAAGGACATGCCAGGGACATGGAGAGTCACGGACATGCCAAGCACATGCGAAGGACATGTTAGATCCAGGGACATGCCAAGGACACAGGAGACTCATGGACACACCAGAGGCACGGGAGAGGCAGGGTCACCCAACGGACACGCATTAGGCTCACCAGGGACACAGGCGGCAGAGGACGGCCCCCGTGAGACACAAGGGCCATGGAAAGGACATGTTAGCAACATGAGCCCATCCCCCCTGCCCCGGTGCCACACATGGCCCAGGCCCAACGAGACGTGTGCGGGACCCATGTGACATGCGGGGCCCCCTGGCCCCCTCAGCCAGATCCTGGAGGCGGGGAGAGCCGATCAGAGAAAATATAGAACTGAGCTTGTTATGAGCCGATTAATTATAATCCCCCCAGCCCCCCTCCCCCCAGAAGCAGAGACAGATATTAATGCTAATAACAACCCACAGGAAAGAGAACCCAGCAGTCCGGCTCCCAGCCCCCTCGACTCTAACCACTAGACCCCATTCCCCTCTCAGAGCTGGGGAATGACAACCTAGGAGTCCTGGCTCCCAGAGCTCAAAGACACTTCCTGTCTCAGCCCCCACCAAGAGACACGCCCCCCCCCCCCAATTCCCCTGACCTCCCCCCCGCCATGACCAGCAGACACCCAGGGGATTAGGTGCTGGGGAGACATTTAATGAGATCAATGTCTCAATCGGGGCAATTTCTCCCCTCAGACCAGCCAGGGGGCAAGGGGTTAAACTTTTAACCCCTTAACCCACCCCCCAGCTCAGGGGCTAGTGGTTAGAGGGGGGGAGGGCCTGGGAGCCAGGACTCCTGGGCTCTCCCCAGCTCTGGGAGGGGACTGGGGTCTAGTGCTTAGAGCAGGGGGGCTGGGAGCCAGGACTCCTGGGTTCTATCTCTGACTCTGGAAGGGGAGTTGAGCTCCTGGTTAGGGAAGAGGGGGCTGGGAACCTGGACGCCTGGGTTCTTTCCCCAGCTCTGGGAGGGGAGGACAGTTTCTAGTTCCCAAACCCTCTGCCCTTTGGTTTTGGTTCAAAGTGCCTAGGGCTCCAGGGACTCTGGGCGCTGGCTGGCAGCGGGGTAGGAGCTGGGCTGAGCTCTGAGACAGGGAAAGACACTGGGGGGGTCATCTCCCTTCCCAGCACCCCCCACTTCCCCACTAACTACTAGGACCTGCTCCCCTCCCAGTGCTGGGACAGAACCCCAGAGTCCTGGCTCCCAGGCCCTCCCCCCTCTAACCACTAGCCTCCGAGCTGGGGAGTGGGTTAGGGGGTTAAAAGTTTAACCCCTTGCCCCCTGGCTGGTCTGCGGGGAGAAATCGCCCCGATTGAGACACTGATCTCATTAAATGTCTCCCCAGCACCTAATCCCCTGGTGTCTGCTGGCCGCAGGGAGCTGGGGGCCGGGGAAAGCAGCTTGAGGGGGATCAGAGGCCATTAAAGGTGTCTCTGGCTCCAGGATTAGCCATGGGGCGTATGTGGGTCAGGCAGGGCTGCAGGGGCCCCCACAGGGCCAGCTGTGGGCCTGGCCAATTAAACAGAGACTAAGACTCTAAAGGGGGATAAGCTGGGGGGCTGCGGGTCAGGAGTGAGGGGCACTGGCAGGGCTCGGCTGGCAGGGGGCTGCAGGTCGGGAGTGAGGGGCACCGGCAGGGCTGGGCTGGCAGGGGCTTCGGGTCGGGAGTGAGGGGCACTGGCAGGGCTGGGCTGGCAGGGGCTGCGGGTCGGGAGTGAGGGGCACCAGCAGGGCTGGAGGGGCAGGGTTGGCAGGGGCTGTGGGTCGGGAGTGAGGGGCACCAGCAGGGCTGGGGGGGCAGGGCTGGATTGGCAGGGGCTGCGGGTCGGGAGCGAGGGGCACCGGCAGGTTGGGGGGGGGGAGAGGGGTTCTAATACCCTGGAGGCCGGGACAATGGCTCCAGCCAGCGTCTCTAATGCTCCCTGACGGGGGATTCTCTGGGCCATTCAGGCCCAATTCACCGTTAGGCCCCACGTCCCCCCACCTGATCCTGGCCTGTTGTTAGGCAGAACCACCCCACACACCCGGCCCAGCCCCCTGACCCCGACCTGACCCCGATCCCAGCGCCCTGCCGGTGCCCCTCACTCCCGATCTGCAGCCCCCTGCCAACCCAGCCCTGCCCCCCCCATCCTGCCGATGCCCCTCACTCCCAACCCGTAGCCCCTGCTAGCCCAGCCCTGCCCCCACTCAACTCTGCCAGTGCCCCTCACTCCCGACACGCAGCCCCTGCTAGCCGAGCCCTGCCCCCTACATCCTGCCGGTGCCCCTCACTCCCGACCCGCAGCCCCTGCTATTGAAGCGGGGAGGTGTGGGGAGGGTGCTGGGGTTCAGTGCTGGATTCACTGTTCTGAGGGGTTTCAGGGACGGGGGGTGTCGCCATGTTAGTCTGTTTCAGCAAAACCAGCGAGGATCCTTGGGGTCCTTCGAGACTAACACACTGATTTGGGCAGAAGCAGTTGTGGGTGGTGGGCTCGAGCCCACGTCATTGGCTGCATGGGGGGAAATCCAGGTGCAGGTGTAAATTCGGGGATGGCTGGGGGAGGCTGGGTCATTGCAAACCCTCAACTTAATTCCCCCGACTGTTACTCACCCCTTCCTGTCACCTGTCTGAAATGGGCCCTCTCTGCCCCGTGCAGCCGGGATTTCTCCTCCCTTAGCCCAGAGGTGGCCAAACTCCTGCCCACGGGACCGTCCTGCCTGGCCCCGGAGCTCCTGGCCTCTGCCCCACAGCCAGGCCGCGCGTGGGCAGCGCTCTGGGCTCCGGGGCAGTGTGTCTGGCTCCGGCTCCGGCTCCGGCTCCGGCTCCGGCTCCGGCTCCGGCGGTGCGGCTGCCAGACATGCCGCTCTGAGTGGCATGGTAAGGGGGCCGGGGCTGGGGCCGGGGGGATTGGATAAGAGGTGGGGGGGCCCCAGGGGGCAGATATGGAGCAGGGGGCGGTCAGATGGGGCAGAGGTTGTGGGGGAGGTGGCCAGGGGATGGGGAACGGGAGGGGGGTTGGATAGGGGTGGGGTCCTGGGGCCTGTCAGGGGGCTGGGGTGCGGATAGGGGTCAGTGGATGAGGAATGGGGAGGGGGTTGGATAGTGGGTGGGGTCCCGGGGCCTGTTAGGGGGCTAGGGTGCGGATAGGGGTCGGGGGATGGGGAACGGGGGGGTTGGGGGGCTGGGGTGTGGATAGGGGTCAGGGGATGGGGAGCGGAGGGGGTTGGATAGGCGTGAGGTCCTGGGGCCTGTCAGGGGGCTGGGGTGCAGATAGGGGTCAGGGGATGGGGAATGGGGGGGTTGGATAGTAAGTGGGGTCCCGGGGCCTGTCAGGAGGCTGGGGTGCAGATAGGGCTCAGGGGATAGGGAATGGGGGGGGGGTTTGGATAGGCGTGAGGTCCCAGGGCCTGTCAGGGGGCTGGGGTGCAGATAGGGGTCAGCGGATGGGGAATGGGGAGGGGGTTGGCTACTGGGTAGGGTCCCGGGGCCTGTCAGGGGGCTGGGGTGCAGATAGGGGTCAGGGGATGGGGAACAGGGGGCAGGGGTTGGATAGGTGTGGGGTCCTGGGGCTTGTCAGGGGGTGGAGTGTGGATAGGGGTCAGGCGATGGGGCAGGAGGGGGATTGGATATGGGGTGTGGTCCCACGGTCTGCCGGGGGGTGTGTGTGGATAGGGGTCAGGGGATGGGGAGCAGGGGGAGTTGGATGGGGGTGGGGTTCTGGGGGACAGTTAGGGGACTGGGAGCAGCAGGGGTTGGATAGGGGGTGGGGTCCCAGGGCCTGTCAGAGGGTGGGTGGTGGATAGGGGTCGAGGGACGGGGAGGAGGGGAGCTTGGGGGGGTCCCAGGAGGCCGTTAGGGGTGGGGGTCCTGGGAGGGGGTGGGCGGGGCCAAGGAGCAGGGGGGGTTGGATGGGTCAGGGGTTCTGAGGGGGGCAGTCGGGGGTGGGAAGTGGGAGGGGGCACATAGGGGGAGGGGGGGCACAGCCTTCCCTACCTGGCCCTCCAGACACGTCTGCAACCCTGATGTGCCCCTGGGATGAAAACGTTTGCAACCCCCTGCGCTAGACTGACCCCCCGGGTAAAGCCCCCCCGGATTTCCCCCCAGCGGCCGATGACGTGGGCTCTGCCCAGATAAAGGTGCTCGCTCGAGGGGCCCCAGGGACCCGCCGGGGTTTGCTTGGAGGGAGTTATGGGGCCGGGGAAGCAGAGGGTCCTGGGGTGTCAGTGGGAGCAGATGGAGCCAGAAGTGGGAGAGAGAATGTGGGGGAGGGGCTGAGCTGTGGGGCGGGGATGTGGGGCTAGGTGTCTGAGGGAAGGGGGGGCAGAAAGGGGGCGATGTGTGGGGAGGGGAGTTGTGGGCTGGGAGCTCAGCATCTGCGGGGGGATGGTAAAGGGTGGGCGGGGGAGGGGCGCATCTGGGGGATGTGGGGCTGGGGAGGTGAGAGGCCCCGTGAACCCCCCCATATGACGTCACTGGATACGTGGCTAATCAGACCAGACCCCCCCACCCCGCGGACCCAGCTGGGGGTCAGGAGCCCTGAGGGGGAGGGGCGCTGTGGGGGGAACCCCCGGACCCCTCCCCGTCCCTCAGAACGTCCTCATTCCCTCCCCCGCCTCGTATGCTAATGAAGCGGTTCCCCATTGGCCAGCGGCTAATGAGATGCGGGTGAGCTCAGCGCCCGGGGTTCTTTAAATGGGACCCCGGCGCCCGGGACTCCGCTGCGGCTCAGGGCAGGTCCGGGGCGCTGGGTTCCCCAGGGCGGCCCCTGGCGGCGAAGCGCGGCGCTGACAGGTGAGGGCGGGGGCGAGTCTGGGTGTCCGGGCTCGGGGCCCCGGGGTGGGAGAATGGGGGATAGGGGGTGGGAGGGGGGGAGGAGGTGTAGCGGGATGGAGGAGGGATGGGGGTGTGGGGTATGGAGGGGGTAGGGGTATGGCGGAGGTGTGGGGGATAGGGGGTGGGAGGGAAGGAAGGAAGGATGGGGGAGGAATGGATGGGGTATCGGGGGGGATGGAGGAGGTGTTGTGGGATAGGGGATGTGGGGGTATGGAAGGGGTGGGGGGATGGAGGAGGCATGAGGGGATGAGGGATAGAGAGTGGGAGGGAGGTGTGGGGAAAGGGGGGACAGAGGGTGGGAAGGATGGATGAATGGGGCATGGGGGGATGGAGAAGGAGGTGGGGGGGATGGAAGGTGGGAGGGGGGATGGGTGGGGTGGGAAGGATGGATGGATGGGGCATGGGGAGGATGGAAGGTGGGAGGGGGGATGAGTGGGGTGGGAAGGATGGATGGATGGGGCATGGGGGGATGGAGGAGGTGGGGGGATGGAAGGTGGGCGGGATGGGTGGGGTGGGAAGGATGGATGGATGGGGCATGGGGGGGATGGAGGAGGCATGGGGGATAGAGGATGGGTGGGAGAGATGGAGGGGGTGGGATGTGGAGGAGGCATGAGGGGATGGGGGATAGAGAGTGGGAGGGAGGTGTGGGGAAAGGGGGGACAGAGGGTGGGAAGGATGGATGAATGGGGCATGGGGGGATGGAGGAGGAGGTGGGGGGGATGGGTGGGGTGGGAAGGAGGGATGGATGGGGCATGGGGGGAGGGATGAGGGGGGCGTGGGGGAGATGGAGGGAGGGAGGGAGGGGGAGAAGGAGCCGTACAGACAGCTGGGGAGGAGGGTGCGTGTGAAGGGGCAGAGGACGGGGATGGGAACGTGTGTGAGAGCGAGAAATCGGGGGAGGGAGATGGTACCTGGGCTGGTCCGTACGCAGCCCTGTGCTCTGAGGGGGTTGGGGAGGGGCGTGGTGCTTTAGTCTTGCTCAGCTCCCTCTGCAGTCTGTATAGCCTGGTCCTTACACAGAACTGGTCCATATACACGTAGATGACCCATGTAGACCCATTGGTCTGTGAGACAGAGGCAGCCCATATAGATCAAGGGACCCCAAAATGCAAAGCCTGTGTGAAACCAGCCGAATTGGACCATACATCAATCCAGTTCATATACAGTGCTGGTCCATATACAGCCATTGGTCTATAGGAGACAGGTTTGCATAGGGCAAGGACCCAATATTGGAGACATACCTTTGCCCTGATACCTGGGTGGTTCCTTGGCTGTCTGTATAGCTGGTCCATATACAGAATTGGTCCATATAGCCAGTCCATAGACTTAGCTGGTGCCTATATAGAAAGCTGGTCTTTATACCAGTCCATATGCACAGCTGGTCCATATACTGATTTATAAAACCAGAAAGCTGGTCTGTAGAACTGGTCCATAAACAAAACTGTTCTACAGAGAAAGCCAGTCCATAGACACAACTGGTCCCTATAGCTGTTCTGTTTAGAAAGTTGGTCTGTATAGCTGGCCCATGGACAAAGCTGGTTCATATAACTGGTCCACATAGAAAGGCAGTCCCTAGACACAGCCGGTCCGTATACCTGGTCCCTAGACACAGCCGGTCCATATACCTGGTCCCTAGGACACTGCCGGTCCATATAAAGTGAAGTGGGTCTGCTGCCCAATCAGCCCCAGTCCCTTCACCTGTCCCTCTTCTCTCCCCCAGGTCCCATGCCCCACGGCGCTGCTCCCACACAGGATGTCGGTGCCCCTGACTGAGCTCCCCACCAGCCCCCTGGCCCTGGAATATCTCAACGACTTTGACCTGCTGAAGTTTGAGGTCAAACGCGAGCGGGGCCGGCCCGATGGGTGGGACCTCCCTGGACCCCTCCCCCTGCAGCTCAGTGCCACCCTCCCCCACACTGAGCGAAGCAGGGCTGGGGGACGGGGGGGACCCCACGGCAGGGATGGAGGAGCTGTACTGGCTGGCCGCGCTGCACCAGCAGATGGCGGGGGGCGGGGAGGGAGTGGGGCTCAGCCCAGAGGAGGTGGTGGAGGCCCTGCTGGGGGGGGCGGCCGAGGGGGGCTTCTGCCTCGGGGGGCCGCTCCAGCAGCAACAGCAGGTGAGCTGTGGGGCAGAGAGAAAAGGGGAGGGGGAGGATGTAGGAGAGGGGGAGGGCAAAAGGCCAGGGGAAAAGGTAGACAGGGAGTGGGTGGTGAGAGGGGTCAGGCTGAGGAAGGGATGGGAGGGGAAGAGGGAGACACACACACTTAGGGGGCTGAGGGTCGGGAGTGAGGGGCACTGGCAGAGATGCAGGGCTGGGGTTCATGGGGGCTGCAGGTCGGGAGTGAGGGGCACCAGCAGGGCTGGGCTAGCAGGGGGGCTGCAGGTCGGGAGTGAGGGGCATCGGCAGGATGGGGGGCAGAGGCTGCGGGGTTGGGAGTGTGGGGCACCAGCAGGACTGGGGAGACAGAGGCTGTGGGTCGGGAAGTGAGGGCACCGACAGGGGTGTGGGGGCAGAGCTGGGCTGGCAGGGGGCTGTGGGTCGGGAGTGAGGGGCCCTGGCAGGGCTGGGGGCGGAGGGGCTGCAGGTCAGGAGTGAGGGGCACCGGCATAGCTGGGCTGGCAGGGGCTGCGGGTCGGGAGTGAGGGACACCGGCAGGGCTGGGTTGACAGGGGCTGTGGGTCGGGAGTGAGGGGCACCGGCAGGGCTGGGCTGGCAGGGGCTGCGGGTTGGGAGTGAGGGGCACCGGGGCTGTGGGTCAGGAGTGAGGGGCACCGGCAGGGCTGGGCAGGCAGGGGGCTGCGGGTCGGGAGTGAGGGGCACCGGCAGGGCTGGGCAGGCAGGGGGCTGCGGGTCGGGAGTGAGGGGCACCGGCAGGGCTGGGGGGACAGGGGCTGTAGGTCGGCGCGTGAGGGCCACCGGCAGGGGCTGGGCTGGCAGGGGACTGTGGGTCTGGAGTGAGGGGCACTGGCAGGGCTGGGGGGGGCAGGAGCTGCGGGTCGGGAGTGAGGGGCATAGGCAGGCCAGGGGGGGCAGGGGAATGAGGGGCTCCAGCTGTTCCCGTGGGGTTGATCCATGCTCATTCCTGCCCCCCCAGCTCCCGCCCCTCCGGGACCATTTCTCGGACGAGCAGCTGGTGGGCATGTCGGTGCGGGAGCTGAACCGCCGCCTGCGGGGCTTCGGCAAGGACGAGGTGCTGCGGCTGAAGCAGAAGCGCCGCACGCTTGAAGAACCGCGGCTACGCCCAGGTCCTGCCGCTTCAAGCGGGTGCAGCAGCGCCACGAGCTGGAGGCCGAGAAGTCCCGGCTGGCCCGCGAGCTGGACGCCCTGCGGGGGGAGCTGGCCCGGCTCGCCCACGAGCGCGACCTCTACAAGGGCCCGGTGCGAGCAGCTGCTGCACCCGGCCCCCCTCGCCCTCTCCGTTCTGCCTCTGAGCTGCCCCAGGGCGCTGGGAGGGCGGCCAGCAGGGGGCGCGCCATCTGTGAAGAGCTCAGGGGGCGTCCTTCCGCCTCTGGCCTGCAGGGGGCGCTCCTCTGCGAAGAGCTCAGGGGGCGCCCTTCCGCCTCTGGCCTGCAGGGGGAGCCCACTGGCTCAGTGACGCCTCCGGGCTTTCTGCAGCCGCAGCGCTGTTACCCCCTTTTGCCGCCAGGGGGAGTGCGACGGGGACCTGCGGGGGGAGTTTGGGGGTGACTCTGTGGTTTCCCGTCGGGGGAGGGAATCTTTTTTAGAGCCGGATCAGTGTTGGAGGGGATTATGGTGTGGGGGACCCTCCCTGTGGCAATGGGGGTGTGGGGGGGGCTGGACTCCCCTGTTGCATGCTGGTCATGCCCACCGATGCTGCACCCCAAAAAACAGCACCAGCAGCCAAGGACCCCCCCGATGACCCCCCTGCACCCATGGCTGGCCACTCCCTGTACCTCAGTATCACCTTCTGCACCCAAGCGGGGGGGGTGTACCAGGCAGCCCCTGCCCCCCAGACTGCAGTGCAGCAGCAAACTACCTCCTGGCCCCTCAGATTGACTCTCAAGCCACCCTGCTCCCCAATACTGGGGGTGACCTCAAACCTGCCCTGCACCCCCTTTCTGTGCCCTGCACCCAGGCTTGCAGTGCATCAGCCAAAAGACCCCACCATCCTCTGCCTACTGAACCCCCCCCCGAGATCATCCCAAGACTGATGTCCTGCACCCCAAGAGGGGGTGCACCCACCATCAGCCCATCAGGTATCCCAGGACCCCTGAGTGCCCACAACGGCAGCCCCAGTGATCCCTCAGTGACCCATACACACTAGGCAGGGCCTGTTCTCACAGGAGTCTAGGGCTGGGGTGTGAGGGGGGGATCCCTGCGCCCCCTGCTGGAGGCGCTTGGCCCTGCCCTGGGTGGTGTGGGGGGAGCTCGTTTTTCAGCCCGCCCCATGGGTGCTGCTACCCCCTTACCATCGCCCTCCAGGGGGCGGGCTGTCTGCGTAGCCCCGCCCACGGGGCGGAGCTTGGGCACAGGGGGCGTGGCCAGCTTTCCAATGTCTTTGTAGAATAAACATCACCCAAAACCCAGCCGGCCCCGGCTTCTGCAGTTCTTGTGGGGTGGGTGGAGCCTAGCAGGGGGTGTGGCCTAGGGAAGCCCCACCCCTGGGACTACCAACCCCGCCCCCAATTCCCCTTCCCCTCCTGCGCAACCTCCTCTCCCGGAGGACGACACCAGCTCCAGGACTCGCGGTGGGGCGGGGGGGAACCCGGACTCCTGGGTTCTCTCCCTGATTCAGGGAGGGGAACAGAGGCTGGTGGCGGGTGGGGAGACACTTTCCCAGTTGGTCCCCCCCCTCCCTACGGCCCCCCCCCCCCGTCACTAGCTGCCACACGGCTCATTAGCCAGGGTCTCCAATAGATGCAAATTAACCCCCCAGGGGCCGAGAGGGGGGATCCAGAGCCCAGGTGCCCCCTCCCTGGCACTGCATCTCCCAGCGCTAGGAGGGCAGTGGGGTCTGGTGGTTAGAGGGGGGAGCCAGGACTCCTGGGTTCTCGGCCCTTGGAGGGGGGTGGGGTCTGGTGGTTAGAGGGGGGAGCCAGGACTCCTGGGTTCTCTGCCCGGCCCTGGGAGGGGGGTGGAATCTGGTGGTTGGGGAGCGGGATCCAGGACTCCTGGGTTCTCTGTCCGGCCTTGGGAGGGCAGTGGGGTCTGGTGATTGGGGGGCGGGACTCAGGCCTCCTGGGTTCTCTGCCCGGCCCTGGGAGAGGGGTGGGGGCTGGTGGTTAGAGCAGGAGATCCAGAACTCCTGGGTTCTCTCCCAGCCCGAGGAGGGGAGTGGGGTCTGGTGGCTAGAGGGAGTGGGGAGCCAGGACTCCTGGGTTCTCTGCCCGGCCCTGGGAGGGGGGGTGGGGGGCTGGTGGTTAGTGGGGGGGGCGGTGAGCCAGGACTTCTGGGTTCTCTGCCTGGCCCTGGGAAGGGAACGGGGTTTGGTGGTGGGATCCAGGACTCCTGGGTTCTCTGCCCAGCTCTGGGAGGGGAGTGGGGTTTGGTGGTTAGAGGGGGAGAGGATCCAGGACCCCTGGGTTCTCTGGGAGGGCAGTGGGGGGCTAGTGGTTAGAGGGGTGGGGGAACCAGGACTCCTGGGTTCTCTCCCAGCCCTGGGAGGGAGTTGGGAGCTGGTGGTTAGAGGGGGGGATCCAAGAGTCCTGGATTCTCTCCTGGCCCTGGGAGGGGGGTGGGGTCTGGTGGTTAGAGGGGGGATCCAGGACTCCTGGGTTCTCTGCCCGGCCCCGGGAGGCGGGTGGGATCTGCTGGTTGGGGAGGGGGGATCCAGGACTCCTGGGTTCTCTGCCCGGCCCTGGGAGGGGCGTGGGAGCTGGTGGTTGGGGAGGGGGGATCCAGGACTCCTGGGTTCTGTTCTCTCTCTGGCTCCAGCCTCGGCAGGGCAGCGCATCTTCCCCCTGCTCCCGCTGTGCGGTGAGGGGCCGCTCTTGTTCTCTGCCAGCTGGGGGGGGGGGGGGCTGGACTTGGCCTTCCCCCCCAGCAGGAAATTCCCCCCTCCCCCAGGAGACAAGAAAACCAGCAGCTGCTGGGAAGTCACAACAGCCTGTAATTACCGCATGGATCGGGGTTAACCCTTGAAGGGCTGCAGCCCCCTGCCCGGCCGGTGCCCCTCACTCCCGACCCACAGCCCCCCTGCCCGGCCAGTGCCCCTAACTCCCGACCTGCAGCCCCTGCCCCCACAGTCCTGCCGGTGCCCCTCACTCCTGACCCGCAGCCCCAGCTACCTCAGCCCTGCCGGTGCCCCTCACTCCCGACCTGCAGCCCCCAGCCCTGCCAGTGCCCCTCACTCCCGACCTGGAGCCCCCTACAGCCCTGCCAGTGCCCCTCACTCCCGACCCGCAGCCCCTGGCAGCCCAGCCCTGCCCCCACAGTCCTGCTGGTGCCCCTCACTCCCGACCTGCAGCCCCTGCCGGCTGCCAGCCCAGCCCTGGGCTCCCCACCCCCCCAACTCTGCTGAAAGCTGGTGCAGTTATTCTGTGTGCCAAGGGGGCCGTAGCTCATGACTGGCTCTGTGCCCGGGTTGCTGTGGAAGCCAGAGATGGTTCCTGGCTCTGGCTGCCTGTGCGGCTGCGGAGTGGAAACCGTCCCCCCGGCCGGCGGGTCCAGGTGGCCCCTGGCCTGCGAGAAGACGAGGCAGCAAGATCTAGATCCTTAGCCCAGACGGGAGCCGTGTGATCAGCCCGCCGGCCCGTGGCCCTTCCCTGCGTGAACGCCCAGCTAGCCCCCAAAACAGCCCATCTCCAGGCTGCCCCCCACGCCCCTCAGTCAATGGCCCCCACGGTTCCCTACCCTCCCTGATCAAAGTCTGCCACTTGGGCCCACTGTGACTTGCCTGCGGCCAGCCATTGGGTTGTGCTAAATCGGTGCCTGCCTGAGAAGGGAATGAACCCGTCTTTGTTGGCCATGCTGGGACCAAGACCCCGGGATCAAATCCCTCCTTCGCCTCCTCTTGTTCAGCCGTAGCTGTCGGGGCCCAGTGGCTCCCGGGCGGCTGACTGGCCACCGCCCCCCACAAATCTTTGTCCACGGAGCTGCCCCCTTCCCCGGGAGCGGCGGCTTGGGACTCCAGGTTTAGCTCCCAGTGGCCACCGGAGAGCGCTCCCCGGGGGCCCCCCGCTCAGGGGGTGCCAAGGGAGCCCCACAGGGCTGGGAGGAGGGCCATGGGGGCGTTTGTTGGGGGCTGAGGGGCATCCAGAGGGGCGGTCGGTGGATGGACAGCGCGGCTCGGGCCTCGGGAGTGTCTGGCCAATGCCCACACAGCGACCACCATCTGTCCCCCTGCCCCTCCCTCTCTCCCTCCCTTCCTCTATCCACCCCCACCCCTTCCTCCCTCCCGCCCTCCCTCCATCTATCCATCCCACATCCCTTCCTCCATCCACCCCCACCTCTCCATCCATCCATCCACCCACCCCCCATTCCTTCCTCCCTCCCTTCCTCCATCCATCCATCCACCCACCCCCACTCCTTCCTCCCTCCCTTCCTCTATCCATCCATCCACCCACCCCCACTCCTTCCTCCCTCCCTCCCTCTATCCATCCATCCTCCACCCCTTCCTCCATCCATCCATCCATCCCACATCCCTTCCTCCATCCACCCCCACCCCTTCCTCCATTCATCCATCCATTCTCCACCCCTTCCTCCATCCACCCCTTCCTCCATCCATCCATCTGTCTGTCCATTCCTCCATCTATCCCCTTCCCCTCTCTTCCCTCCCTCCCTGTGCCCTCTATCTGCCCAGCCCCCCATGTAACTAAGGTGCCCCCCAGCCCTACTCCCCCTAGCACAGCGCCTCCCGCCCCACAGCGCTGTGGTCTCCTGTCCAGTCCCTGCCCCCCTCCCAGCCCTGCTGAGCGCAGTCCCCCAGCAATGAATGCCCCAGGCAGAGAATGGGGTGTCCATGGGGGTGGCTTTATTGAGGGGTCCGGGAGACATCACTCTGGGGGCAGGATGGGGGTCACCACTGGGGGAGGGAGGAGCAGTGTGGGATGTGGGAGGACCAGGGTGTGGGGGGATTGGGGTGGGGGGGGTCAGGATTAGGGGCAATTGGGGTGGGACAGAGGGATCTGGTGCAGGATTGGAGGAGTCACCCCATGTATGAAGCCAGAGGGGCGGTGGTGGTGGGGGGTCAGGTCCAGCCTTCGCCCTAAGTCAGGGGAGGGCAGCATGGGGCTGGGAGCCCCTCACCCTGCGTCGGTCCTCAGAGCCCCGGGGGGGGGCAGGTCCAGGAGAAAGGGCCGGAGGTCGGCAGAGATAAAGGACAGAGGTACCTGGGGGAGAGATGGGGCAGGAAGAAGGGAAGGAGAAAGGCAGGAAGGAGGAGAGAGAGGTTATTGGCAAAGAGCCGCTGCCCCTGCCCTGCCCTTGGGGAGAGGGGGCACTTACCTGAGGGGCCATGGCTCAGGCTGTGGGGCTCACTGGGGCTGAGAGGTTCGGGGGCCAGGGCCTGGGCCAATGCCACGGCTGCCGTAAAACTCCACCACCTGGTTGGGGACCTCAGCCAGCACGCACCTGGCCAGCGCTGCCGGCGGCACCTGCGGAGAGACGGAGGTGATGAGGCGGAGCCGGACGGAGGAGGGCGGATGGAGGGAGCATGGCGGAGCCGGACGGAGGAGGGCAGATGGGGGGAGCGCGGTGGAGCTGGACGGAGGGGGGCGGACGGAGGTAGGGCGGGGGAGCCGGATGGAGGAGGGCAGACGGAGGGAGCGCGGGGGAGCCGGACGGAGGAGGGCGGATGGAGGGAGCGCGGGGGGAGCAGGATGGAGGAGGGTGGACAGGGGGAGCCGGACGGAGGAGGGCAGACGGAGGGAGCGCGGGGGAGGCGGATGGAGGAGGGCGGACAGGGGGAGCGTGGCAGAGCCGGATGGAGGAGGACGGACGGAGGGAGGGCGGGGGAGCCAGACGGAGGAGGGCGGACGGAGGGAGCGGGGGGGAGCCGGACGGAGGACAGACGGAGGGAGCGCGGGGGAGGCGAACGGAGAGAGCATGGGGGAGCTGGACGGAGGAGGGTGGACGGAGGGAGCGCGGGGGAGCCAGATGGAGGAGGGCGGACGTGGGGAGCACAGCAGTGGCAGACGGAGGGCGGACGGGGGGAGCGTGGCAGAGCCGGATGGAGGAGGACGGATGGAGGGAGGGCGGGGGAGCCGGATGGAAGAGGGCGGACGGAGGGAGCGCGGGAGAGCCGGACGGAGGAGGGCTGTCATAAGTAGGTAGGTAAGGGTTAAGTTTCTTTTACCTGGAAAGGGGGAACCAAACACCTGACCAGAGGACCAATCAGAGACCTGGATTTTTTTAAAAGTCTGGGAGGGAAAGGAACTCGGGGTCTTTGTTGTTTTCCTCGGCTGTGAGTAAACAAATTTCTCTCTAACTCCAATCTTCTTTCTAATATTCTACTAAAAGTCTGTGAGTACAAAAGGAAACAAAGTAATCGGCTGTGATGTGCTTTGATTTGTATTTACTGTGTGTTGATTTGCTGGACTGTTTTAAATTGGCTATTTTTTAAATCAGACTGGTTATTCATATTTTCTTATAAGCAAGAGCCTGTATTGATCTTTAATGCAGTATTATTGTTCTGTATTTTCTTTCTTTTTATATAAAGTTTTCTTTTTAAAGTTGTGGAAGTTCTTTCCTACTGAGGCAAAGGGGAAAGGGAAAAGCCCAGGCTGTGGGTTAGTTTCTTATTGTCCCCAGGGCGGGAGCAGGCTACGGGGATAGAGAGAAAGAATCCCTTTAGTTTCCCTGTGTTTGAAGCTGTCTCTTTGGAGAGAAAGGAGACAAGGCTTTCTTGGTATTGTAATGTAAAAGATTACAGCCATTCCCTTAAGTGGCTCAGAAGAGAAGCCCGGGAGAAGGGAAGGGAGGGGGATATTCCCTTGCCGTGGACTCAGGCTTCTGAGTCTTGGGGGGGTGGTCTTCCCAGGGAAGGGTTGGGGAGACAGAGAGAGGGAAAGGGGGTCAGGCCCTGAAAATTCCTGGCTGGTGGCAGCGAGAAAGATCCAAGCTGGGTACAGCTTGGGGAAGGTTCACAGTAAGCACCCAGATTTTGTACGCTAAAGTCCAGATTTGGGAAAAAAGTTTACAACAAGGGCGGACAGAGGGAGCGCGGTGGAGCAGGACGGAGGAGGGCGGAAGGAGGAGGGCAGATGGAGGGGCGCGGGGGAGCCGGACGGAGGAGGCGGATGGAGGGAGTGCGGAGGAGCCGGACGGAAGAGGGCAGACGGGGGGAGGGCGGGGGAGCAGGACGGAGGAGGGCGGATGGAGGGGCGCAGCGGAGCCGAATGGAGGAGGGCGGATGGAGGACACACCCCGCTCCCCCGCCACTCACCTTCTTGAATTCGCGGAAGGGCACGAACTGGACGATGTCGCGGACGGCCCGCTCCCCCCCGGACTCCTGGGTCCCGTCCTCCTCGTCCAGCGCTCGCATGTCGGAGAAGTCGGTGTTCCCCACCCCCACAATGATGATGGAGACGGGCAGGCGTGAGGCTCGGGCGATGGCTTCCCGCGTGGCTGGCATGTCGCTCAGCACCCCGTCCGTCAGCACCAGCAGCACCTGGTACCGCTGGGGGGAACGGGGACGTCAGTGCTCGGGGACCCCAAACTCCCTCTGCGGCCAGCCCCGTCCAGCCCCCCGCCCCCTCTGCTCTTCCCCCTCACCATGGGAGGCCCGCTGCCCTCTTCCTCGCTGGCGGGCGCCAGCACCCGATTGATGATGGGAGCCAGGTTGGTGGGGCCGTAGAGCTGGATCTGGGGCAGGCACCGCTTGTAGGCCTCGATCACCCCTGAGATCCCTGCAGGGGGAGAGATGCTCAGAACTCCTGGGTTCTCTTCCCGGATCAGGGAGGGGAGTGGGGTCTGGTGATTAGAGCAGGGGGGCTGGGAGACAGGACTCCTGGGTTCTGTCCCCGGCTCTGGGAGAGGAGTGGGGTCTGGTGGTTAGAGCAGAGGGGGGCTGGGAGACAGGACTCCTGGGTTCTGTCCCCGGCTCTGGGAGAGGAGTGGGGTCTGGTGGTTAGAGCAGAGGGGGGCTGGGAGCCAGGACTCTTGGGTTCTGTCCCTGGCTCTGGGAGGGGAGTGGGGTCTGGTGGTTACAGCAGAGAGGGGCTGGGAGCCAGGACTCCTGGGTTCTGTCCCCTGCTCAGGGAGGGGAGTAGGGTCTGGTGGTTAGAGCAGAGATGGGCTGGGAGCCAGGACTCCTGGGTTCTGTCCCTGGCTCTGGGAGGGGAGTGGGGTCTGGTGGTTAGAGCAGAGGGGGGCTGGGACCCAGGACTCCAGGGTTCTCCTGGGCTCATATCAATCAGGGGTCTGTTGAGCATTGCCTAGGTTAACGAATGACACTCGCTAACAAAGAGAGAGATTCTCCTACGTTCACACTCCGGGTTGTCTGGGTCGAAGTTGATGGCGAAATCATGGGAGACCTGGGAAAGGAGACGTGGACTCAGAGAGAGGGCAAACACTGGCCCAACAACCTACTCGCCCACCCCCAGCTTCACGAAATGTACCTCGTAGTTTGGGGGGATCCGTGCCCCAAATCCAAAGGCTGGAAACTTTTTGTCACTGGAAGAGAGAGAGATGGCGGGGGTCAAGCCAATGAACCCTGAACAGCAAATGGGACCTAGGCGTCCGGGATGGCAGTGCAGGGCTCTCAGCCCCAGGACACTGGCACCTCCCAGCCCCTGGGGCATAGCTTGAGATAGCAAGACCCCATTGTGAAGGACTGTGGGTAACTTGCTACCACGGGGCTCCAGGGCAAAGGACTGTGGGTAATTTGCTGCTGCAAAGGATGGTGGGTTGCTTGGGAGAGCAGGAATCTGATGCAAAGGATTGTGGGTAGTTTGCAAGAGCTACCCACAAAGGATTGTGGGGTAAAGGCGGGCTAGCTTTCTGTGGGTCTGTAAGAGCAGGATTCTGGGGCAATGCATGGTGGGTAATTTGCAGTTGGGGGCAGGTGGGGAGAGCCCAGGATGGGATGGATCCAGGATGGCAGCACAGGGTCTCTGCCCTAGGGGGGCTGTTACCTGTCATAGTCCTGGCAGATCTCACCTACGGCTGACAGCGCTTTGAGGTATTCGTTGGGTTCCTTGGGGTTGATGAAATGCAGGGAGTGCTCACTGTGCGGGTCACCGTTGGAAGCCGTGAAGTCAATTGCCACCTGCAGGACATGGGGGCAGCGCCCCCCCGGGGTTAGATGGGGGGGTGCACGCCCCAATCCGAGCCTCTCCCTGCCCCACCACCGGGCCCAGCCACCTCACCGTGAAGTAGATCTGCAGTCCGCCCATGATGTAATCCAAGAACGTGTGAACCTTCTCCACCTGCCCAGAGAGGGTGAAATAATATTAGCGGCAATCAGTGAGGATTCGTAATGAGGCATTAACAATGAGCAATAACGAGCCGTTTATCGCAGAGCCGTGGCAATGTCGGGTGGAAGGGACCTGACTGAGTCCAGCTCCACCGATGCTGAGACAAGACCACGTAACCTGAGCCCAAGCCTGATGGGTCTTTGTCCAACCGGGTCTTCCAAACCTCCAACGTTGGGGCCTCCCCAAACCTCCCTCGGATGCTCAACTCTGCCGAGAGTTCGGGAGTTTCTCCTAATGTCCAACTTTGCTCTCTCTTGCTGTGAGATACGCCCAGGGACATCTGGTCCCACCGTCCACGGAGAACAATGGATCCCTGTCCTCCTCACACAGCCCTTCGCCCATTGGAAGACTGTTGGCGGGTTCCCACCTCAACCTTCTGTAGCCAGACATCCCCAGTTGTTTTTAACTTTCCTTCTTAGGTCAGGTTTTTCTAAACCTTTGATCACTGTTTGCTGCTCTCCTCTGGACTCTCTCTAATTTGTCCCCCCTGAAATGTGACGCTCAGAATTGGACACAACGTCCTGCTGAGGCCTCATCAGCGCCAAGCAGAATGAGATAATTATCTCCCATGTCTGACGCACCACCCTCCTGTTAATATGCCTCTTTCTCATAACTGCGACACGAGGTTGGCTCATCTTCAATCTGCGAGCCGCCCGAACCGCCAGCGCTTTCCCCACTTTGCCTTCTGAGTTTTCCTTCCCAAGGGAAGTACTTTGCACTTGCCTTCATTGAATTTCATCCTGTTGGTTTCAGACCAATTCTCCACTTAGTCAAGGTCATTTCTGATTGCTAAGCCTGCCCTCCAGACATATCATAAGCCTCCTCTCCACTCCATTAGCCAAGTCGTTAACAACGATACTGACTAGGACCGGACCCAGGACTGACCCTTGCGGGATCCCACGAGATACATCCAGCAAGCCACCGACAACTACTCGTTGAGTCCAGGCTGTCGCCTGGTGCTCAGTGATAATAATGTAAATGAATTGAAGTAGAAAGGTAAAAACTCACCAGCTGTTAATCATACAGACAAATCATTAGTGCAGAACAATAATTAGTTAAAATGATGAGGAGGGCCACCGTTATCAATAAAACAGAGTCAATTATTTATTGATGAAGGTGTGGAAGTACTTGGTGGCTTGACAAGGTTGCATGGCGAGTCTGCGGTAAAGCAATGAATTGGACCCAGGAGTCCTGTGCCCCAGGCACTGCCCGCAGAACCACCCTTTAGCCCTGCCCCTTTCACCCCCCCCACTCACCTTGCACTGGGTCAGAACCACCGTGCCGGAGTTGGTATAGTGTTTCTTCTTCTCCTGGTACTTCGGGTTGATGCACTCAAACTCCATCTGCCCAGGGATAGGGAAAGTGTGTGTGTGTAGGGTCAGCTCCAGTGCTGGGGAGAGAACCCAGGAGTCCCAGAGCCACCCCCCATAACCCACTCAGCCCCACTCCCCTCCCAGAGCTGGGAGAGAACCCAGGAGTCCTGGCTCCCAGGCCCCTCCCCCCACTCTAATCCACCAGACCCCACACCCCTCTCAGAATCAAGTAGAGAACCCAGGAGTCCTGGCTCCCAGCCCCACCCTCCATACCTCTTTCCCTGAGGAAACCTCCTGCATTTCATGGAAAGTTGTCGTGAATTCACCAATGTAATCATGTTTCCCACTGGAGTTATAGTCGTAAACAACACACTGGGAGAAAAGAGAGAGGGAGTGATAATGTGAGAGACCGCCAGAGCCAGGATAGAACCCAGGAGTCCTGGATCCCAGGCCCCCCTTCTCTAACCACTGGACCCTGCTCCCCTCCCAGAGCTGGAGAGAGAACCCAGGTGTCCAGGCACTCACCCGTATGGTCTTGTCTGGGTCACAGCTGCAGAGCGAGTGGAGGGAGATGCGGAAGGGTTCCCAGCTGGGGCTGAGGTTATTATTTATCACCTGGGGGGAAGCAGTGGGGTGAATATGGGTCACTACTGCCCACTCTGCCCTGCTGCCCCATCCCCCACCTGGTACCATTCCTGCCCCCTCCCTTCACCCTCTTTCCCACCCTTCCCCCCCACTGCTTCCAGACAACCTCCCTGCCAGCCCCCCTCCTTCCCCTGGCCCCAGCCCCTCACCTCTGTCCTCATCACCAGCTGCTCCGTGTTGTTACTGTTCACCTTGTAGATTTCCAGGAAAGGGTCAGACTTGCTGAAGAGATCCTACAGCGAAGGAGAGAGAGAATCTGCCCCAGGACACCTGGATTCCAGGCTGGCTTTGGGAGGGGAGTGGGGTCTGGTGGGTTGACGCAGGGGAGGCTGGGAGCCAGGACTCCTGGGTTCTCTGGGCAGGGGAAGGGAAACTCGCTCTCTTACCTTGTTGTCCAACTTCTGAGCCCGGAACTCAAGCTGCACAAAGTCGTTGGTACTAGTGACCTTTTCTGCTTCGATCTGGTGGGGGAGACATGGATGGACCCACCGAGAGACACAAGATGCCCATGAGCAGAGCCTGGAGAACCTTGTTATGCCGATACACAAGCCCCTGCTGGACTAGTCCCACCTCTCACTAACACCACACTGACTCTGTTCTACCTACCCACCAAACCCTACTCCCCTCCCAGAGCCAGGGAGAGAACCCAGGAGTCCTGGCTCCCAGCCCCCCTGCTCTACCCCACCAAACCCCCTTCCCCTCCCAGAGCCTGGGAGAGAACCGAGGAGTCCTGCCCCACCCCGGCTCTAGCCCACCAAACTCGACTCCCCACCCAGAGCCTGGGAGAGAACCCAGGAGTCCTGCCCCACCCCCAGCTCTAGCCCACCAAACCCCCTTCCCCTCCCAGAGCCTGGGAGAGAACCCAGGTGTTCTGGCTCCTAGCCCCCTTCCCCCCCCGCCCCACTCTAACCCACTAGTTCTCTTCTCTCCAGCTCCCTTTGGGGGGTATCTCATCCCCAACCCGTAGCCCTCCTACCGTGATGGTGGATTTTCCTGCAGTCTTTCCAGTCTTGAGTAGCAGTGGTTTGGTGACCTTGGTCTGGGATACGATCTGCCACAGGAGAAAGAGGTCAGGTGGCACTTGGGGAGTACAGAGCGAGAAGAGTGGAGAGCAGGACAGAGGGGCTGCGGCACCAGTTGGGTGGGGTTATGGTGAAGTTGGAGGGTTAGGTGAGAGGTTACCATTGGGGGCACCATACGGAGGGGTTGGGGCTAAGTTTCGATGTGTGGCAGATATCACCATGTATCCCAGGGTTCGGGGTTAGTGTTGGGTTATGGTGAGCAGGGGCATAAGCCACCTCAACACAAGGCCCATGGGTACAACTAGAGTTTGTGGTTATCAGGGTATCTCACATTCCCTCCTGTCCCAGGGTGAAGGTTTTCAAGGGGTATAGTCCATGTCCCCACCTGTCCCAGGGCTACAGTTAGGAATAAGTTATCTGGGGGTTTAACCTCATGTCCCCAGGCTTAGGTGTAGGGATAGGGTTATCTGAGGGTTTACCCTATGTCCCCAGGGTTAAGTTTAGGGTTAGGGTTATCTGGGGGTTTACCCCATGTCCCCAGGGTTAGGTTTAGGGTTATTGGGGGTATACCCCATGTCCCCAGGGTTAGGTTTAGGGTTAGGGTTATCTGGGGGTTTATCCTGTGTCCTCAGCGTTAGGTTTAGGGTTAGGGTTATTGCAGGTTTACCCTGTGTCCCCAGGGTTGGGTTAGGGTTAGGGTTATTGGGGGTATACCCTGTGTACTCAGGGTTAGGTTTAGGGTTATTGGGGGTGTACCCCATGTCCCAAGGGTTAGGTTCAGGGTTAGGGTTATCTGGGAGTTTACCCCATGTCCCCAGCGTTAGGTTTAGGGTTATTGGGGGTGTACCCCATGTCCCCAGGGTTAGGTTCAGGGTTAGGGTTATATGGGAGTTTACCCCATGTCCCCAGGGTTAAGTTTAGGGTTAGGGTTATCTGGGAGTTTACCCCATGTCCCCAGGGTTAGGTTTAGGGTTATTGGGGGTGTATTCTGTGTCCTCAGGGTTAAGTTTAGGGTTAGGGTTATTGGGGATATACCTGAGGTCCCCAGGGTTAGGTTTAGGGTTAGGGTTATCTGGGGGTATACTCCATGTCCCCAGGGTTAGGTTTAGGGTTATTGGGGGTGTACCCCATGTCCCCAGGGTTAGGTTCAGGGTTAGGGTTATCTGGGAGTTTACCCCATGTCCCCAGGGTTAGGTTTAGGGTTATTGGGGGTATATTCTGTGTCCTCAGGGTTAAGTTTAGGGTTAGGGTTATTGGGGATATACCCGAGATCCCCAGGGTTAGGTTTAGGGTTAGGATTATCCGGGGGTATACTCCATGTCCCCAGGGTTAGGGTTATCTAGGGGTTTACCCCATATCCCCACCTGGCCCAGGGAGCACTCAGCCTCCCCCAGGAAAGCGTCATCCTGGAACCCCGCATCCTCAGCGCCGTTGGCGTCATAGACTTCGAAGCACAGCATCTGCATCTCCTCGAAGAAGTAGTCCAGTGGAAACACATGGGAGAAGACAGGGTTCAGGCTGCAGCACATGATCTCGGAGCGCCCCACCTGGGGGTGGAGGACAGGGTTCAGGAGGAGATTCAGCAGGAAGAGGGGACTCTGAGGAAAGGGAGCACCCCGTTTGCGGGATGATGGGAAGGTGGCTTACGCGGGCCACATCTCTATCTGGGGGAGAGAGTTTGGGGGGCCAAGAGGTGGAAACCTAGAGCAGAGAGAAGTGGGGGAGAAGGACACACCTCACAAACTGAGGGGCACCATGGGGGGTCCCCCAATTTTCCCTGAGTGAGAATGGGGGAATGTGGGGGCAGCCCAAGGGGAAGGCATGGGAGGAGGGCTCCTGGGGCAGGGGATGATCAGGAGACTTGTGGAGGGGATCCCCATTCACCCCTTGTGACCCCCATACCTCGGTCCGCTGCCCTTCATTGAGCTGTTTCAGCACCACACAGGGGTTTGGGTTGGTCAGGGTGTCCCAGTCCAGGAGGTTCCAGCATGAGACCCGTAGCTCGACCCGCGAGGCCCCCAGGGCCACTGGTTGGGACATGGTGGGTCTGGAAGGGAGAGATGGGACATGTGGCAGGAGAGATGGGTGGGAGATGCTCATAGGGCTAGACAGATTGTGCAGCTTGCGAGGGGGTGGAAGGATAGACAGTGGCTGTGGATAAGTGTTTGGATGGGTAGATGGATGGATGGGGTTGTGAGTGGATGGATGAATGGAGGGGAGTTTTCAGCTGGGTGGATGGATGAAGTTGTGGGTGGCTGGCTGGGGGTTAGAGGTGGGTGGGTGGATGGAGGGGGGTTTCAGGTGGGTGGATGGATGGATGGGGGGGGGGGTTGGGTAGGTGGCTGGATGAAGTTGTGGGTGGCTGGCCGGGGGTTAGAGATGGGTGGGTGGGTGCGTGGGTGGGGTTGTGGGTGGCTGGGTGAGGAGATGAATGGAGGGTCGGGGGGTTGGGTGGATAGCAAGACAGCAAAAGCATCCCCCCCGGAGGAGACATTTAAACCACAGCATTGGGTGTAATTGAGAGCGAGGGGGCAGGGATGGGGTGAGTGGGGTGGGGAGCCCAGGGCTGGGCTAGCAGGGGCTGCTGGTCAGAAGTGAGGGGCACCGGCAGGGCTGTGGAGCAGTGGGGGAGGGAAGCCCAGGTGATGCCCAGTTCCCGAGATGTTTCTGCCCCATCAGCACCGGTTGGATGATTTATGGCCCTGCGGTGCCTTGGCTCAGGGTTGGGACATGACTCAGGTTGGCTCAAACAAGGCATGAGCCATGTGGGGGAGGGAGGAAAAGTGCAGGGCTGGGCCAGCAGGGGGCTGTGGGTTGGGAGTGAGGGGCACTAGCTGCGTGTGTGTGTGTGTGTGTGTGTGTGTGTGTGTGTGTGTGTGTGTGTGTGTGTGTGTGTAGAGTGTTGGATTGTGGGGGTGTGTGTGAAGAGTGTTGGGTGTGTGTGTGCGTGTGCGTGTGTGTGTAGAGTGTTGGGGGTGTGTGTGTGAAGAGTGTTGTGTGTGTGTGTGTAGAGTGTTAGGGTGTGTGTGTGTGTGTGTGTAGAGTGTTGGGTTGTGTGTGTGTGTAGAGTGTTAGGGTGTGTGTGTATGTGTGTGTGAAGAGTGTTGGGGGTGTGTGAAGTGTGTTGTGTTGTGTGTGTGTGTGTGTGTGTATCTGAGCAACATTGGTGTTGCGTTGCTTCCTCTCTCCTGTGTGTCAGGCATGTGCATTATGCAGCACTCCACAGACCCTTCCCTCACCCCACCATTATTCAATGTTGTGTTGCTGCCCCACCCGTGTGTATGTGTGTGTGTGTGTAAACTCCCCCCTCCCATTTTGCATCACCCCAACACAACAAACTTCTCAATTCACCCAGCAGTGGGTTGGGGTTCAGATCCACCAGCCTCACTTTTCCTGCCCCCGCAAAACCCAGAGCCCCTCCCCAAATCCTCCCCCAGGGCATGCAAGTTGTGTTAAAATAACACAATGGGGCAGAAAATTGGGCTGAGATCACCATGGAAATGGAGAAGTATAATTCTCACTTTGATTATTTTTAACCTTTCCCTGGGTTGGGGGTTCGGGGGTGAATCTGGGGACAATGGGGTCCCAGTGTGTTGGGAGGAGGGTTGGGGGAGAGTGTTTGGCAGCTGTAACACCACCGGGGCTAACCACAAACAAAACAACAAACAGGGCATGCTTAAAGCACATACAGAAACAACCGGGGCACACAACACCAACAAAACACACGCAGACACAACACTGACACACAACCAGGACACACGATGTTGAGACACAACACATCAGTACATCACTGATAGCAACTGGGACACACAACCTCAAGACACAAAACTGACATGCAACCAGGACACATACCATTGAGACACAACATGCAGACACAACACTGAGACTAAACACACTGGCGCAACACTAATAAACAACAGGGCCACGCAACATGCACCCAGTGACACATGAGCCCATCTCACCAGGGATGTGTCTGCTCCTCCATCCCCCAGCTGTGGCCTGGAAGCAGGAATTAGACTTGAGTGGAGCCCTGTGGGTGTGTCCTTGTGCCTTGAAATCTACAACACTCAGGGCAGAGACACACACACACTCACACACCACACCACAACACCCTGCATAGGAATGGACACACATATAACAAGGACATACACGCACAAATCTATGACCCTGTGTATGGATGTGGACACACAAAGAAACAACACCCAGTGTAGGGACAAAGACTCACAACAAGAACACACATATACAACACCCAGTGTAGGGACAGAGACTCACAACAAGAACACACATATACAACACCCTGTGTAGGGACACACATACACACCAGGGACACACACACACAAACACCGAGTGCAGGGATGGACATACGCAGCATAGACACATGCACACAACACCCTAAGGACACACACTCCACAAGGACACACACACACACACACACAGAGGAGGCTGCAGACGCGGGCTGGGGGTTAAGGTTTGCGGGGCGCCGGGCGGGGCGGAAGATGCGGACGCGGCACGTACCTGGGCGGCGGTGCGGACAGGGGCCCGGCTGCCTCCTCCTGCGGCCTCTCCCACCGGCTTCCCTCTCCTCCTCCGCCTCCCGCGGGTCTCTCTCCTCCTCCGCCTCTGCCGCACTCCCTTCTTCCCCGCTCCTCCCCCTGCGTCCCGCGGGTCCCTCTCCTCCTCCGCCTCTGCCACACTCCCTCCTTCCCCGCTCCTCCCCCCGCCTCCCGCTGGTCTCTCTCCTCCTCCGCCTCTGTCACACTCCCTCCTTCCCCGCTCCTCCCCCCGCCTCCCGCGGGTCTCTCTCCTCCTCCGCCTCTGCCACACTCCCTCCTTCCCCGCTCCTCCTCTCTGGTGCTTCACTCCCTGGATCCTGGGCCTAGAGATGTCTCCTTCGCTGACCCTGGCACACTCTGCCTCTCAGCCTGTCTCTCTGCTTCACTCCCTCCTTCTCACCCTCCTCCTTCCCCTCTTCTACCCTCCCTCCTTCTCACCCTCCTCCTTCCCCTCTTCTACGCTCCCTCCTTCTCCTCTTCTACCCTCCCTCCTTCTCACCCCTCCTCCTTCCCCTCTTCTACCCTCCCTCCTTCTCTGCCTCCTTCTTCCCCTCTTCTACCCTCCCTCCTTCTCACTCCTCCTCCTTCCCCTCTTCTACCCTCCATAAGAACATAAGAATGGCCGTACCGGGTGAGACCAAAGGTCCATCTAGCCCAGTATCTGTCTACTGACAGTGGCCAATGCCAGGTGCCCCAGAGGAAGTGAACCTAACAGGCAATGATCAAGTGACCTCTCTCCTGCCGTCCATCTCCACCCTCTGACAAACAGAGGCTAGGGACACCATTCCTTACCCATCCTGGCTAATAGCCATTTATGGACTTAACCACCATGAATTTATCCAGTTCTCTTTTAAACGCTGTTATGGTCCAGCCTTCACAACCTCCTCAGGCAAGGAGTTCCACAAGTTGACTGTGCGCTGCGTGAAGAAGAACTTCCTTTTATTTGTTTTAAACCTGCTGCCTAATAATTTCATTTGGTGACCCCTAGTTTCCTTTTCCACTTTCTCTACATCACTCATGATTTTATATACCTCTATCATATCCCCCCTTAGTCTCCTCTTTTCCAAGCTGAAAAGTTCTAGCCTCTTTAATCTTTCCTCATATGGGACCCTCTCCAAACCCCTAATCATTTTAGTTGCCCTTCTCTGAACCTTTTCTAATGCCAGTGCATCTTTTTTGAGATGAGGAGACCACGTCTGTACACAGTATTCAAGATGTGGGCTTACCATGGATTTATATGAGGGCAATAATATATACTCAGTCTTATTCTCTATCCCTCCTTCTCTTCCCCTCTTCTACCCTCCCTCCTTCTCACCCTCCTCCTTCCCCTCTTCTACCCTCCCTCCTTCTCACCCCTCCTCCTTTCCCTCCCTCCTTCTCTGCCCTCCTCCTTCCTCTCTTCTACCCTCCCTCCTTCTCACCCTCCTCCTTCCCCTCTTCTACCCTCCCTCCTTTTCTGCCCTCCTCCTTCCCCTCCTCTACCCTCCCTCCTTCTCTGCCCTCCTCCTTCCCCTCTTCTACCCTCCCTCCTTCTCACCCTCCTCCTTCCCCTCTTCTACCCTCCCTCCTTCTCACCCTCCTCCTTCCCCTCCCTCCTTCTCTGCCTCCTCCTTCCCCTCTTCTACACTCCCTCCTTCTCACCCCTGCTCCTACCCCTCCCTCTCTGCCCTCCTCCTTCCCCTCCCTCCTTCTCTGCCCTCCTCCTTCCTCTCTTCTACCCTCCCTCGTTCTCACCCTCCTCCTTCCCCTCTTCTACCCTCCCTCCTTCTCACCCTCCTCCTTCCCCTCCCTCCTTCTTACCCTCCTCCTTCCCCTCTTCTACCCTCCCTCCTTCTCACTCCTCCTCCTTCCTTCTTTGCCTCCTCCTTCCCCTCTTCTACGCTCCCTCCTTCTCCTCTTCTACCCTCCCTCCTTCTCACCCTCCTTTTCCTCTTCTACCCTCCCTCCTTCTCACCCTCCTCCTTCTCCTCTTCTACCCTCCCTCCTTCTCACCCTCCTCCTTCCCCTCCCTCCTTCTTACCCTCCTCCTTCCCCTCTTCTACCCTCCCTCCTTCTCTGCCCTCCTCCTTCCCCTCTTCTACCCTCCCTCCTTCTCACTCCTCCTCCTTCCCCTCTTCTACGCTCCCTCCTTCCCTCCTGTCCTCCTCTCTGGCTGTCTCGCTCCTGGGGCGGATCGCTCTCTCCTGCCCTGACCCGTATTTCTCTTCCCGCCTCTCTGCTGCGGTCCCTCGTTCCGCTCCAGATATTGCTGTGCAGGGGGCAGGGCTTGTGTGTGTGTGTGTGAGAAAGAGAGAGAGAGAGAGAGAGACTGGAACACACTCGAGGACACACGGCGCAGCAGAGACATCACAAGCAGCCATCACAAACAGGCACCTTACAGACACAACACATCACAGAACACCAGGACCTGATACACATCAAGAAATTGCTGCACACACACACACACACACGACATGAGCAAGGAGGCACCACAAATACACACCATGTCCCCAACACACACTCCTATGGGCAGATACAACAGGGCCACAATGCTCACAGCAAGACAGCACCAGAAACACACAACCCAGTGCACACATGGGCAGACCTATCGTATTGCACGACACTGGGACACACAGAAAGGACCCACTATAACCACACAAAACAACAGACACACAGAACAGCACAGGGAGCAAACGAGTGCAAGGAGCTACTGCAAACACCCTCCCCATAGGCCCACAACATGGGGACACAACATTTCTAGCCAGCAAGGCACCACACCGAACAACACAACCTGTACAAAGAGACTGAACACAGCGTGGACGCACCACACAGCAATGGGACACACACGGCAAGGAACCCCCACACTCCCAAACACACACAATACCACTCGTATGAGCAGACACAACATACAACTCAACAGGGACACACCCACCACAGGAGCGCCCTGCTCATGGCAAGCCAGCGCCACAACACACAGCAAACTCACCCCCTTCCCACAGCCACCCCTGCAAGAGCCCACCACAAACACACACAGCAACACTCGCACGTGACGGGACGACGGTGATGTCCCACCTATACCCCCGCACAAGACTTGTGAAGGACTTTGAGGGGGGTACACAGCAACACAACCTGTGTTGGAGCAGAATGTGTCGGGGGGGTCCTTGCTGCCCCCTGGTGGAGGGACTGAGAACTGCCGTATGTGTGTGCGCGCGCGCGCGCGCGCGCGCGTGTGTGTGTGTGTGTGTGTGTCCATGCGCCCCCTGCTGGCCATGTCTGAGAACTACAACCTAGTCTGTGACCCACCCCCAAGATTGGGACGGTGACTCCTGGTGCCCACAGCCCAGGGGGCTCCCCAGGAGAGGGGCCGCTCCTGCCCCCTGCCCCCCGGGGGAACAAAGGAGACGCCCTCAGGCCCGCGCCGGTCGCCATATAGAATTTATTTCTCTCTTCGTTCTGTACAAGCCGAAAATAGACACGATTCCTGGAGGGGCGGAAAAGGGGGGGGGGTGGCTGGGGAGAGGTGGGGGGTGCAGGGGGGATGAGCAGCATTCAGAGTCCTGCTCCCTGTTTCCTCCCGGGGGAGTGATACCTCCTCCCTCTGGGGGGCACCCCATGAAAACAGGGGTCCGGCCCTCAAGGGATTTGGGGGGGGCCGAAGCGAGGGAATGAGACAGGCCTGAATAGAGGAGTGGAAGCGAGGAAGAAGGGCAGAGCGGGTCTGCAGCCCCATGGTGATGTGTGTGGGGGGGTTGATCCTTGTTTTTGGGGAGGGGCCCATGGCTGGATCTCGGGGAAGGCCCAGTGCCCCCCCTTCTCTCTCTGTGCTCGGGCTTCCATGTTCCCCATCTCCTCCCAGCTGGTGGCACAGATGATGCTCAGAGAGCGGGTCCATCAGTCTGTCCCGGATGCCTGGGTTCCTGTGGAGACACAGACAAGGTGCCAGGGTGGAGGAAGGGGCAGCCGGGTGGGGGGTTGTTAACCCTCTGTGGCCCAGAGGGGCCGTTTTACTCACTGCCAGGCTGGTCCACGGAGAGGAAAGGCCGGGAGATGGGGAGACGGGGTTTCCGAGGGGGGTGATGCCGCTCCGAGGGTGGGGGTGGAGGGGGGTCTGGCAGGGGGTCCGTAGTGGCACCTATTGGGGGTGGGAGAGGGGAAGGGGTTAGATCCTGAGAAACAGCCCAGCTGAGGGCACTGCAGGGGGGGAAGCTCACAGCCCCAGGCTCCCGTTCCCTCCTCAGTTCAGGGTGTCACCTCTGGATCCAGGATCTCGACCCCGGTCTGACTCTAGCTTGTCACAGGATTGTGCCCGGCGCGTTCGCTGGGGTTTCAGGGGGACCGCCTTCCGCCCCCCCTCAGAGCCCCCTGGAAAAAGAGAGAGGGTGGAAGGCCTGTGTCTCATCCCCAACCCCCCTGAACAGCCAGTCCCCTGCCCTGGGGCCGGATGGGAGCCGGTGCCCCCTGGAGGGGAAAGGCCCCCTGCTCCCGATACCTTCTGTTTCCAAGTGGTCCGGTCGGGGGCGGGCTATGGGGGGGGAGGTCCGAGTCTCGGTGGGGCCGGCCCCACCTACCCCCTCCTCACTGCTCTGGCTCCTCTCTGGCTGAGATGGGGGCTTTCGGCCGCGGGGGATGGCTACTGGCTTGTGGGGGCAGGGGCCAGATGGCAGCTCCCTGGCCTGCTAGGGAATGGGGTTGGGGGGGAGAGATAATCAGAGCAGTTAGCCCCCCTGGTAATGCCACAGAGCACCCCAAACCCCACCCTGATCTCCTGGGGGCACTGCTGGGGGGAAGCTCACAGCTTCTACCCCTCTGTCTGCCACTTCATCCCCCAGCCTCCCGCCATTGCAGCTCCCCGCTCACCTTTCCAGATGCCAGGAAGCTGGGGCTTGGGGGCTTCTCCCCCATCTCCACTCTGGGGGCCCCACTGGAGACGTTCATCCCCTCCTGGTCCAGCTGGGAGCTCTCCTCCGCTGACAGGGTGGGAGGAGGGAGAAACCACATGAGCAATGGGGGCACCGCTGTGGAGAAGCTCGCAACCCCAGAGCTCCTCCCCTGGCTCGGGACACTGCTCTAGGGAAGCTCACAGCCCTGGGGGCACTGCTGCGGGGAAGTTCACAAACCTGGGAGCACTGCTGCGGGGAAGTTCACAGACCTGGGGGCACTGCTGCGGGGAAGCTCGCAGCCCTGGGGGCACTGCTGCAAGGAAGCTTGCAGCCCTGGGGGCACTGCCATGGGGAAGCTCGCAGCCCTGGGGGCACTGCCACGGGGAAGCTCGCAGCCCTTACCGATATCCCAGCTGGCCTCAGCTCTTCGAATGGTGGCAAATGTTGGCTTGGAGCTCTGAGGTGGGGGCTGGGGTCTCCAGCCCCCTTTCTCTGTGGGGGAGACAGAAGGGGGTGTATCAGGTTGGGGGAGCTAGGATAGGGGCAGGGCCAGAATTTGGGGTTTCCCCCGTACCTGAGTCGTCTGAGGACCTCCTCCTCTCTCGATCCCGCAGGCTGCCCGCCCTCTGCAGCTCTGCCCCCTGAAACCAGAGTGAGGGGACAGGAGAGTCGGGACCAGAACACCAGGGGTTAAGTGGGTGTGGCCTCCACCCTCAGGCCATGCCCCCAAAGAGCCCCTCCCTCCCCAACTTCAGTCCAGACCATGAGGGGTTTGGGGGGCTTGGCCTCTGTCCTCTGGCCCCATTCCCCGAGAATCCCCCTCCTTCTGCTAAGGCAGCTGCAGACCTTGAGGCATTGAGTGGGCGTGGCCTGTCCTCAGGCCCCGCCCCTGCAGGTATGCACCTCCTCTCACACCCCACATACCTCTTTCTTCCCATCCAGGCTCCGCCCCATTCCGGGCAGGGCGATGCCCTGGACTCGGGAGGGCTGCAGTAGCTCCGCCTCCGAAGAATCTGACTCCGCCCTCACAGGGTTGGGGGAACGATTAGCGGAGGGACCCTACAAAAACAGAGGCAGTTGAACACAGTGACCCCTGCTGGCCCCTCCTGCCCCACTCCCTGCAGCACGGTGCCTCCTTACCTGCTTCCCTCTGGGGGGCAGCCCCTTCACCCCACTTCCTCCGCTGCCCCCCATTACAGGAAGGGGAATTCCCATTCCACAGGGTTCCTGCTCCTCTCCCTCATCCAGGCTGGCTGAACTCCGCATTGGTGCCTTGGGCTCATCTGCTGTCCCCTGGGGGGTGCCGGGGGAGCTGTGGGGGGCCCCCCACACGGTGTCTTCAACCTCCCTCTCCCCCTTGAGGCTCCGATGCCTCCGAAAATGGAAAAGCCCCTTTCGCCTCTTCTTCTGCATGGGGGGCAGCGCGTCTGAGGGGCCTGGTCTCACCCCGTAGCCTCTGGGGGTCCATGGATAGCTGAGGGGGCAGAGGAGAGTAGTGGGGGTGGTCAGAGAATCAGACTGGGGTCATCTCCACCCTTTCCCGCACCCCTAGGGTATATGGTACCACCTGGTGTTATCCGTGAGGACTCGCCTGCTAAAAAATTCCTCCAGCCCCTCATCCAGTCGCGGCACCGTCCCATTCTCCTGCCGCTGGCGCTCAGTGGACCCCGGTGTCCGAGCCTGCCAAGGAGAGGTGCGAGAAGCAAGGAATTAGCTGCTGCCACTTTAAGACTTGCTCCTTCTCCTCCCCCTGTCTCCTCAGGCAAAATGGGAAGTCCTGCCTCCAGTGACTTGGACTTCCTGTTTTGGAGTCTTGAGATACAGCTTTTAACTCCTCCCACTTTAAGAATGGCTCTTCCTGCTTTCCATGGGGAAACAGGAAGTAGCATCTCCAGTGGGCAGGACTTCCTGTTTTGGTGGGGGATAATTTCCACCTGCATGTGTCTGCTTCAGCTCATTACCCACCAGGCTCTGGGGCTGGAGCAAGAGTCAGTCCAAAAGGATGCAATTGAGGAAAGACAGAGAGAGAAAGAAGGAAAAGAATGAGTGAACAAAGGAGAGGATGGACAACAGACTGAACAAAGTAACAAATAAGAGAACAGAGGGGAAGATGAACAAACAGATGAATGAGGAAAGGAACAATGGAATGAAAAAATAAATGAGTGAAAGAATGGAAGAAGGAACAAATGAATGAGAAAATGAACGAATGAATGAAAGTAGGAACAAATGAATAAGGAAACAAATAAGAGAAGGAACAAATGAATGAGAAAATCAATGAATGAAAGAAGGAACACACAATGGAGACTAAATGAATAAGCTGTGGTTAGATGTTGATAGATGTTTGGCTGCAAGTGTGTGTTCTCTCTATGTGCTGCCCCAGCTCTGCACAGACAGCTGGCAGAACAGCACTCGAGCAAACTGCCCAGTGACCACAAGATCTGTTAAGGGATGAAGGCACCCAGCCAAGTTTATTGTCAGTGAAGCACAGTACTTGTATCCCACAGACTCTCTTCCTACTACATAAGCAAATAAGCAAATGAAATAAGACTGAGAATATATTATTGCCCTTATATAAATCCATGGTAAGCCCACATCTCGAATACTGTGTACAGACGTGGTCTTCTCATCTCAAAAAAGATATTCTAGCATTAGAAAAGGTTCAGAGAAGGGCAACTAAAATGATTAGGGGTTTGGAGAGGGTCCCATACGAGGAAAGATTAAAGAGGCTAGGACTCTTCAGCTTGGAAAAGAGGAGACTAAGGGGGGATATTATAGAGGTATATAAAATCATGAGTGATGTGGAGAAAGTGGATAAGGAAAAATTATTTACTTATTCCCATAATACAAGAACTAGGGGTCACCAAATGAAATTAATAGGCAGCAGGTTTAAAACAAATAAAAGGAAGTTCTTCTTCACACAGCGCACAGTCAACTTGTGGAACTCCTTGCCTGAGGAGGTTGTGAGGGCTAGAACTATAACAGCGTTTAAAAGAGAACTGGATAAATTCACGGTGGTTAAGTCCATTAATGGCTATTAGCCAGGATGGGTAAGGAATGGAGTCCCTAGCCTCTGTTTGTCAGAGGGTGGAGATGGATGGCAGGAGAGAGATCACTTATCATTGCCTGTTGGGTTCACTCCCTCTGGGGCACCTGGCATTGGCCACTGTCAGTAGACAGGACACTGGGCTAGATGGACCTTTGGTCTGACCTGGTATGGCCGTTCTTATGTTCTTATGAAAAACAAAGGACAAAACAAATGAACAAGAAAGGAACGAGAAAACAAAGGAATGAGAAAATGAGAAACTGACTGCAGAAAGGAGAAAATGAGAGACTAGGAAAAGGAACAAAAATGAGAAACCGGGTGGAGGAGTGAAGGAGAAATCGAAGGCGTGGCTGAGCAAGGTGGCGGGATCGGTGTGACTCACGTTCTGGTGGGGGCCCAGGGGGATGCAGCGGGGGGGGGCGGGGCCGGCCGCGGGTGTGGTGCTCCAGTCGGGAGCCCTCGGTGGGAAGCTCGGCCAGTCCCTCGAAGGAGGGGCTGCGGGAATGCGAGTACTGGCTGCTGGCCGACGAGGAGTGCCAGCCTGACGGCAAGTCGGTTCCCCAGGGGTGTGCGACATCAGTGTCTGGGTCAGCCTCACCTGTGGGGGGAAGCAGAGAGAGAGAGTGGGAGAGAGGAGAGGGTGAGCAACAGAGGAAGGATTGTGTGGATGGATGGATGGATGGGGGGGGTGGATGAAGGAGTGAATGGATAGAGGAGTGGATGGATGGATACATGGGTGAATGAAGTGGATAAGGGGTGGATGGACAGAGGATGGATGGAGGGGTGTGTATGGGGATGGATGGATGAAGCAGTGGATAAGGTGTGGATGGATGGACAGGTGGATGAAGCAGTGGGTGGGTGGATAGATGGATGGATGGATGGATGGATGGAGGGCTGCGAATGGGGATGGGTGGATGAAGTAGTGGATAAGGGGTGGATAGATGGACGGGTGGATGAAGCAGTGAGTGGATGGATGAATGGATGGATCAGAGGTGGTGGATGGATGGATGGGTGGATGAAGTGGTGAATAAGGGGTGGATGGATGGACAGGAAGATGGATGGGTGGATGAAGTGGTGGATAAGGGGTGGGTGGGTGGGTGAAGCCGTGGGTGGATGGATGGATGGATCAGAGGTGGTGGATGCATGGATGGGTGGATGAAGTGGTGGATAAGGGGTGGATGGATGGACGAGTGGATGAAGCAGTGGGTGGGTGGATGGATGGATGGATCAGAGGTGGTGGACAGATGGATGGATGAATGAAGTGGTGGATAAGGGGTGGGTGGATGAAGTGGTGGATAAAGGGTGGGTGGATGGGTGGATGAGGCAGTGGGTGGATGGATGGATGGATGGATCAGAGGTGGTGGACGGATGGATGGGTGGATGAAGTGGTGGATAAGGGGTGGGTGGATGGGTGGATGAGGCAGTGGGTGGATGGATGGATGGATGATCAGAGGTGGTGGACGGATGGATGGGTGAATGAAGTGGTGGATAAGGGGTCAGGGGTGGATGGATGGATGGATGGATCAGAGGTGGTGGATGGGTGGATGAAGTGGTGGATAAGGGGTGGGTGGATGGGTGGATGAAGCAGTGGGTGGATGGATGGATGGATGGATCAGAGGTGGTGGACGGATGGATGGGTGGATGAAGTGGTGGATAAGGGGTGGGTGGATGAAGTGGTGGATAAAGGGTGGGTGGATGGGTGGATGAGGCAGTGGGTGGATGGATGGATGGATGGATCAGAGGTGGTGGACGGATGGATGGGTGAATGAAGTGGTGGATAAGGGGTCAGGGGTGGGTGGATGAAGCAGTGGATGGATGGATGGATGGATGGGTGGATGAAGTGGTGGATAAGGGGTGGGTGGATGGGTGGATGAGGCAGTGGGTGGATGGGTGGATGGATGGATCAGAGGAGGTGGATGGATGGATGGGTGGATGAAGTGGTGGATAAGGGGTGGGTGGATGGGTGGATGAAGCAATGGGTGGATGGATGGATGGATGGATGGATCAGAGGTGGTGGACGGATGGATGGGTGAATGAAGTGGTGGATAAGGGGTTGGTGGGTGGGTGAAGCAGTGGGTGGATGGATGGATGGATGGATCAGAGGTGATGGACGGATGGATGGGTGAATGAAGTGGTGGATAAGGGGTCAGGGATGGGTGGATGAAGCAGTGGATGGATGGATGGATGGATGGATCAGAGGTGGTGGACGGGTGGATGGGTGGATGAAGTGGTGGATAAGAGGTGGGCGGATGGGTGAGTGGATGGATGCATAAGTGGTGGATGGAGAAAGAGATCTGATGTGTGACCGTCACTCACCGATAAAAGCTGAGACAGGTCGGATTTTCCTGCTATGTTTCTGCCTCTTGATAGCGATAGTGTCCTGCAGAGGGGAGAGCAGGGTGACCCCAGCGCTGGGCATGGGGGATCCCCTCCCTGCCTTGGGGGGTGGGGGGCTGGCAGAAGGGCCAGCAGGGCTGTGCCCTGTCCCCATTGCTTACAATGTTGGTTCCCAGCTCATCATCCGTGATCTCCTCCTGATCTCTCAGCTGGTTCCTGGGGGGCTGGTCCAGTGGGGTCCCCCCAGAGCTCCCGGCCCCGCCCTTCCCCTCGGAGAGCTGTTGGAGGTGGGTGATGTGCCGGGTCTATGGGAGGGGGGAGAGAGTTTATTGGGATGACCCAGGGGTCAGAGGGGACTGAGGAGGGTTTGGGGGGCTGAGGGAAAAAGTAAGGATGGGGCACAGCTTCTGCATTTGAGAGGAGAGAGAGGGAAGTGGGGGTCCTGGGGACATTTGGGGTTGGGGAGATGGGGGACTAGGGGTAATGCAGTGGGAGTGGGAGAGTGGGGCTGTGGAGTGTATGAGGGCCGGTGGGGGGCTGAGAGTGTCGGGGGCAGGGAGGGTCAGTGCTGGGGGTGACTGTGAGGAGATGGGGTAACTGTGGGGGGCTGGGAGTCAGTGTGGAGGACTGAGGATGACTGTGGGGGGCTGGGGGTCTCTGTGGGGGGTGGGGATATCTGTGGAAGACTGGGGGTCAATGTGTGGGGCTGCAGGTCTCTGTGTGGGACTGGTGGTCAGTGTGGGGGTCTGGAGAGTCACTGTGGGGCTGGGGGTCAGTGTAGGGTGCTGGGGGTCATTGAGGGGCCAGGGTCATTGGGAGGCTGGGGTCACTGTGGGAGGTTGGCGGTGACTGGGGGGCTGAGGGGTCATTGGGGGGGCCAGGGTTACTGTGGCAGGCTGGGGTCAGTGGGGGGCCGAGTTCACTGGGGGCGCTGGGGGGGTCATTGGGGCCTGGGGGTCACTGGGGGGGCTGGGGGTGACTGGGGGGGCAGGGTCACTGTGGCAGGCTGGGGGTCACTGGGGGGGCTCACCAGGATCTTGTG
>JALNIE010000488.1:0-10000 GCA_026122505.1 Aldabrachelys gigantea
CCCATCATCCATCTATCTATCTATCCATCCCCATCCACCCATCATCCATCTATCCATCCCCATCCACCCATCATCCATCTATCTATCCATCCCCATCTATCTATCCATCCCCATCCACCCATCATCCATCCATCCATCTATCTATCCATCCCCATCGCCCATCATCCATCCATCTATCTATCCCCATCCACCCATCCATCTATCTATCCATCCCCATCCCCCATCATCCATCCATCTATCCATCCCCATCCACCCATCATCCATCTATCCATCTATTCATCCCCATCCACCCATCATCCATCCATCTATTTATCTATCCATCCCCATCCACCCATCATCCATCTATCTATCGATCATGTCCCTGCTGCCCCCTGCTGGAGGGAATGAGACCTGCCCCTTGTCTGTGTATGTGTTGGGGGTATTTTTCAGGCTGTTTTTCTAAGTTGGGGGTCTGGTTGTCCCTCCATCTCTCAGCCACTCTCTCACTCTGTTTCATTGTAGGTACCCCACATCATGAAGCCATTATTGGGAGCCCTCCCTGGCCCCCCGGCTCTGCTCCACACCCCCAGCAGCTCGTTTGCTTCCTGGGAACATCTGGAGCCTCTCTGAGTCAAGGGACGGGGAGCACATCCTGACACCTGTAGCGAGAGATTCCCAAGACCTGCGCTACGCCTGTTGGACACTATACCTGTAGCTGGGGAACTCCTGGGCTGTAGAATACCAAGAATTCCAAGCCTGGCAGCACAGTCATAACCAGGTGGCTGTAGGTCTAGAGGGCTCTATCTGCCTGTAGCCAGAGAACCGACCACTCTCTGCCTGTACCTGAGATATACAGTCCCTGCTATATACCTGTCACCAGAGAACTCCAGGACCACCGTGCACTTGGAGCTGGAGAACTCCAGAACCATTGTACGCCTGTAGCTGGAGAACTCCAGGACCACTGTACGCCTGTAGCCGGAGAACCCTGGGATGGCTGTACACCTGTAACCAAGAACTGCAGGACCACTCTACACCTGTAGTTACAGAACGTAAGACTCACCTGTCACAAAAGACCCCTGGACTTACTGTATGCCTGTAGCTGGAGAAATCAAGGACTGTTGCACACTTGTAGCCAGAGAACTCCCAGCCCCCATCTACCTGTAAAATACAGAGACTCCCTGGTCACAGCATGGCAGTGCAGAGCCAGAACCAAGTCATTGCAGATTTGGAGGCCACTGTCTGCCTGTAACACATGGAGTTCAGGACTATACTGCATCTGTGACCAGGGAACTCCAGGAGCCACACACGGGTGTAATCAGACAGCCTCCATACCCCAGTCGCTACAGAATTACAGGCTGTAGTCTTACAGTAGGGCACCATACAGCCATAGCCAGATTCCTGTAGGTGTGGAAGCAACCATACGCCTGTAGCCAAAGACGTCTGGGACTGCTGTATGACTGACCCCCACTTTACACCTGTAGGTGGAGAAGTCTGGACTTTTGTACCACTGCCGTGCGCCTGTAGGGGACAACTCCAGGATGTCTGTAGAACTGTATCTCCATTGAATGGTTATAGGTGGAGATATCTAGGATTTGTGTATGACAGGAGCTGAAGTACACATCTGTAGCCAGAGAACTGAGAGGTTGGTCTGACTGTAACCATCCCCTCTCCCCCACCACCATGTGCCTGTAGGTGGAGAACTCCAGGAGTGGCACACTGCTGTAGCTCCACTGTCCACCTGTAGGAGGAGAACTGGTTCTTCGTACACCTGTAGCTACACTTGACCCTAGACAGAGAAGCCGGGGATCTCCCTACGACTGTAAGGGCCAGGACTCCAGGAGTGGCATGCGACTGTTGCCCTGCCTGTAGGTGGTGAAGTCTGGGACCTCGCTCCAGCTGTAGGGGAAGAACTCCAGGACTGACATACGACTGTTAGTCCCATTGTCCGCCTGCCGGAGGAGTGGAAGTTGCTGCTCCAGATGGCACCCTGACCCTGCCACCTACCGCCAGCCCCGCGCGGTGGGGCCGGCCCCGGCGATGAGCGCAGGGTCCTGTGGGTAGCCGGCGCCGGGAGAGGCAGGGCCTCATTACATGCATGTCCCACGGGGGCAGGTTCGACTTTGACGATGGCGGCTGCTACGTGGGAGACTGGCAGGACGGCCGGGCGCATGGGTACGGGGTCTGCACTGGCCCTGGGGCCCAGGGCGAGTACAGTGGGCAGTGGCGGCGCGGGTTCGAGTCTCTGGGCGTCTACACCTGGCCCAGCGGTAACACCTACCAGGGCCATTGGAGCCAGGGCAAGCGGGAAGGGCTGGGCGTGGAGCGCAAGAGCAAGTGGTGTTACAAGGGGGAGTGGAGCCACGGGCTGAAGGGCCGGGCCGGCGTCTGGGAGAGCCACTCCGGAGTCACCTACGAGGGCATGTGGAGGGACGGGCTGCAGGATGGCTACGGCACGGAAACCTACGCCGACGGAGGTGAGGGCGGCCGGGTGCCAGCTCCGGGGTGGGGGCGGGAGAGAGGGGAAGGGGGGATCTGTCTGTCTGGCCAGTTGTGCGGGCCCTCCATCTGCCCAGCTTCACGCTCCCTCCATCCAACCATGTCTGTACGCAGGCCCACGTGCCATCCACTCTCCTGCCCTGGTCTGCAGGCCATCGCTGCATCCGCATTCATCCCTCCATTCATCCATCAGCCAGCCAGCCAGCCACCCCTCTATCCCTGCGGTTCCACCCTCCCTCCATCCATCCATCTACCTGCCACCCATCCTTCTATCCCTGCAGTTCCATCTTCCCTCCATCCATCCACCTGCCACCCACCCCTTTATCCCTGCGGTTCCACCCTCTCTCCTTCCCTTCCTCCATCCACCTCAGTCCTTCACCCACCCCTCTATCCCTGCGGTTCCACCCTCCCTCCCTCCATCCACCTGCCACCCACCCCTCTATCCCTGTGGTTCCACCCTACCTCCATCCATCTATCCATCTGCTACCCACCCCTCTATCTCTGCAGTTCCACCCTCTCTCCATCCCTCCATCCACCAGCCAGTCAGTCCTCTATCCCTGCGGTTCCACCCTACTCCATCCATCCATCCACCTGCCACCTATCCCTCTATCCCTGCGGTTCCACCCTCCCTCTATCCATCCACCCACCCAGGTCCATCACCCACCCCTTTATTGCAGCGGTTCCACCCTCCCTCCATCAACCCACCTGCCACCCAACCCTCTATCCCTGCGGTTCCACCCTCCCTCCATCCATCCATGTGCCACCCACCCCTCTATCCCTGTGGTTCCACTCTTCCCTCCCTCCCTCCATCCACCCAGGTCCATCACCCACCCCTCTAACCCCCATGCCCTCCTTTGCAGGCACCTACCAGGGTCAGTGGCAATCCGGGAAGCGGCACGGTTATGGTGTTCGCCAGAGCGTCCCGTACCGCCAGGCTGCCTTGGTGTGCTCCCTGCGCCGCACCTCGCTGGAATCACTCCGCAGTGACCCCGACCCTGGCGTGCCCCCTGCTCCGCTCCCTCCGCCTCCCCTGCCCCCTCCGTTACTCCGGGGGGACAGCCCTGCCTCGGGCTCCCGGGGTGGCTTCGTGCTGGCCTTCCCCGGTGACCTGGAGTTCCCCAAGGGGGCCAAGAAGAAGACGGGAGGCTTCTTCTTCCGGCGCTCCCTGCTGCTGAGCGGCCTGCGGGTGCGCCGGGCCGAGTCCAAAGCCTCCCTGGGCAGCAAGCGGGGCTCGCTGAAGAGTGAAGCCGGGGTGAGCTCGACCGGGAGCGAAGCCACCACCCTGAGCTACGCCGAGACCGAACCCCCCGAGATGCCGTCGCGGTTGGCCATCGAGGGCTCCTCCACCGAGGTGTACGCCGGGGAGTGGCGTGCCGACCGGCGCAGCGGCTACGGGGTCAGCCGGCGCTCCAACGGGCTGCGCTACGAAGGCGAGTGGCTGGGGAACCGGCGGCACGGCTACGGGCGCAGCACCTACCCCCGACGGCACCAAGGAAGAGGGCAAGTACAAGCTCAACCGCCTGGTGAGCGGCAAGGTCAAGAACCTCATCCCGCTCAGGCGCAGCAAGGTGAAGGAGAAGGTGGACCGGGCGGTGGAGATGGCCCGCAGGGCTGTCAGCCTGGCCAGGCAGAAGCAGGAGATGGCGGCCACCAGGTCAGCTGGCAGACGGGAGCCGCTGGCGGGCTGTGGGGTGGGGTGGGGGAGTGCAGGGAGTGTTGGGGGAGAGAGACTGTGGAGGGAAACGTGGGGTGGGGACATACGGGGCTGAGGAGAATGGGGTGCATGGAGGAGCAGGGGATGTGGAGGCAGAGCAGGGGGTGGGTTTTGGGGGGAAAGAGGGACGGGACTGGGGATGTAGGAGGGGAGTGGGTGCAGAGGGGAGGGGAGATGTAAAGGAATGTGTGTGTCTGTGTGTGTGTGTATTTTGTGTGGTTGGGGAGCAGTGGATGTGTGTCTAAATAACACACCCTGTTACACTCTCTGGGGCCTGCAGTGGGACTGGGGTTCGAGTTAGGCTTCAGGGACTTGGGCAGGGAGCCCCCTCTGGCTCCTGGGATTCACCTCTGAGAAACACCCCAGAACACTGGCTTTTCTCCTGGCCACAAATCTAGGCAAGGCCCAGGCTTCAGATAGGCCTTGTACGCCTCAGTGAGCTCAAAGCCATAACTCCTCCATCCACATGGAGGGGCCTCTTGTCCCACAACCCCTTCCCCAGGTGCCATTTTCCCTCCTTCCTGAACCTTCACTTTCTGCCTGGGAAGGGGGACCTCAAACCACGATAGGGAGAGATCATGAGAGAGTCACTGGCAGCCATCTTGAAAGTTGGCTGAAGTGACCCCCTGCGTGGGTAGACATCTTGAAACCTGGGTTAAGTGACACCCCCAAGCCAACCCAACTGGGTAGCCATCTTGAAAGTTGGATCAAGTGACCCTCAACTGGGGTAGCCATCTTGAAATCAGGTTCAGACCACCCTCAATTGGGCAGTCATTTTAAAATTGACTCAAGTGACCTCCCCAACTAAGCAGCCATCTTGAAAGCTGGTTGAAATGACCATGGAACACCAACTTGTCCATTCTCCCAGAGGCACATTATTTTGTCAACCACCCTCCCTGCGGGCATGCATGGGTGCAACAGGGGCTGGATGGGAACTAATTAACGATGGAGCCCCAGTAGGCAAATGAACTGGGAGGCCCCAGTGGCCAGTTGAGGGGCTGCAGAAGAAGTCCCACCCCTGCTAGGAAGCGGGAGTTCACCCTGCATTAGGGTGAGTCAAGAGTAGCCACCCTGAAAGTTGGTTCTAATGACCCCAGTTGGGACGGTCACCTTGAAAGTTGGTTCTAATGACCCCAGTTGGGGCGGCCATTTCAACATAGGTTCAAGTTACTCCAGTTGGGGCAGTTGGGGCAAGTCATCTTGAAAGTTGTCCAGTTGGCCTGGACGGAGGAGAGGCTGAGTGAATGGTGTGGAGGCCTTGCTGCGCCTAGGGTGGTGGAGGGGAAGGCCCTACCGCCCAAACTTGACCATACTGAGGTGCTTTCTTAGGGACCACTGGGTTTCTAGCTGGCATAGGGAAAGCAGGTGGGTGGATGGACTTGGCTGCCAGAACGTGTGTCCTTGCCCAGCCCTGGAATTGAGACGTTGGCTCGGCCAACAAACAGCAATGATGGCTCCTCTCTGTCTGGCTGGAGTTGGCTTTTCTCTCCTTTCCTCTGGCAGCTTCTTCTCTTGCTGCTTTTTGTTAATTATTTCTTTCGCTGGCTGTCTCGGTTTGTGTCTCATTTCGTGTCTTGTTTCGTGTCTCGGTTTGTGTCGCGTTTTGTGTCTCGTTCGTTCTTTCTGTCCCCCACCATTCCCTGCCCTGCCCCCCCCGCCCCACCATGTTGCTGTCCCCAGCCAGGGCATGGCTGGGGGCTGGGGATGGGGAAGACGGGTTCCATGGAGTGTGTGCAAGGGCCTAGCAGAGGCTGCCTGGTCTCCTAGGCAACTGGATGATGGCAACAGCAATTGGCTGGCAGTTGCTGTGGAAACAGCGGAGCAGCAGCATCCACTGGGCATGGGGTGGGGGGAGAGGCTGCTGGTGGGGGAAGGGCACTGCCCCTGGCATGGAGGGGGGAGGGGGCTGGGAATTAGGGGGAGGGGGTTGGGGGTTGGGTGAAGTAGGGACTGGGGCGCTGGATAGGGATGGGTGGGGGGTGATTGCTGGGGGCCAGGGTGTGTGATCAGTAACTATGGGTGGGAACAGGTGCTGGGGTCAGGGTGGGGGCTGGGTGGTGGCAGCAAGTGGGGTGACGGCAGGGGATGGAGGCTGTGGGGTAGGATGGCTGGGGATGGCTGGGTGGTGGCAGCGAGTGGGGTGACGGCAGGGGATGGGGGCTGTGGGGTAGGATGGATGGGGATGGCTGGGGGGTGATTGCTGGGGGCCAGGGTGTGTGATCAGTAACTATGGATGGGAACAGGTGCCAGGCTCAGGATGGGGGCTGGGTGGGTGGCAGCGAGTGGGGTGACGGCAGGGGATGGGGGCTGTGGGGTAGGATGGATGGGGATGGCTGGGGGGTGATTGCTGGGGGCCAGGGTGTGTGATCAGTAACTATGGGTGGGAACAGGTGCCAGGCTCAGGGTGGGGGCTGGGTGGGTGGCAGCGAGTGGGGTGATGGCAGGGGATGGGGGCTGTGGGGTAGGATGGGTGGGGATGGCTGAGGGGTGATTGCTGGGGGCCAGGGTGTGTGATCAGTAACTATGGGTGGGAACAGGTGCCAGGCTCAGGGTAGGGGCTGGGTGGGTGGCAGCGAGTGGGGCGACGGCAGGGGATGGGGGCTGTGGGGTAGGATGGGTGGGGACGGCTGGGGGGTGATTGCTGGGGGCCAGGGTGTGTGATCAGTAACTATGGGTGGGAACAGGTGCCGGGGTCAGGGTGGGGGCTGGGTGGTGGCAGAGAGTGGGGCGACGGCAGGGGATGGGGGCTGTGGGGTAGGACGGATGGGGATGGCTGGGGGGTGCTGAGGGTTAGCCTGGGGGCTTGCTTGGTTGCACTGGGGATGGGAGCAGGATAGGTGGGCAGGCTTGGTTGGGGGGGGCAGCGCTGATCCCAGGGAGGCCCCACCCCACAGAGACCCACCCTGCCCTCTCCCCAGGGCGGCCGATGCCCAGCTGAAGGCCACGGCCGCGCTGGCCTCTGCTGAGAAGGCCGTGGAGGCGGCTCGAGTGGCCAAGATCCTGGCCCAGGATCTTCAGCCCATCCTGGACGACCCTGGTGAGTTTGGGAGATGGGGCAGGGTAGAAGCAGCACCTAATCATGGGTCTGTCGGGGAGCCCTCTGGCCCAGCCCTCCCTCTGTACAGGGGTGCTGGATTGAGGAAGGGGCATCCACCGCTCCCCACGCTTGTATGGGGGTGATTTTGAATCCCTTTTCTCACCCCACAGCTCCCATTTTGTCTCTGCCTCCCAATTCCTGACCCCCCCATCCCTTTTCTCCCTGCATCCCCAAACCTGGATTCTCCTGACAGTGTGTGGGGGAGCTGAATTTTTGGGGGGCATTGAACCTTGTGGGATGCTATCACCCCCCTTTTCTCTCTGCCCCCAAAAACCCAGAGCCACGGCCCCGCCTGGACTCCGAAGGCACCGACACGGACCTGTTAGAATATGACAGCCCGGGGGTCTACGAAAATGGGGTCACCCCGTCCGACGTGACCCCAGACCCCAGCTACCCCCCCACTCCGCTGCAGCACTGGAGGGGGGACTCCCGCCGGACTTGGCACCCTCTGGAGAATGGGGGACCCCCTCGAGTGCCCCCTGCAGATGTGTCAGACCCTGAGGATGAGTGGGGGTGCCGGAGGTTCCCTGCCCGGACACCGGGGTTCCCACCCGAGGGACTGTGGGAGAGGGATGAGGAGGAGGGGGAGGCAGGGCGCCCCCTGGTGGGCACCCCCCGCAGCGGCAGCTCTGGAAGCCTCCAGGAGGAAGAGGAGGAGGAGGAGGACTACGAGGAAGAGCTCCCCCAGCTGGATATTGGGGAGCCCCAGGTGGGGCCAGAGGTGGCAGGACCCACGGGGCACTCTGGACTGGGGGATGACAAGCTGCCTTTGGGGGTGAGGGCTGAGGCTCAGGGTGAGAAGGAGACAGGAGCGGCCGTGAGACAGGTAAGAGGGGCAAAGGGGCACCCCCTTCTTCCCCCCCTTCCCAGAACTGAGAGAGAACCCAGGAGTCCTGGCTCCTAGCCCTCCCCCCAAACCACCAGCCCCCACTCCTCTCCCGAGCTGAGAGAGAACCCAGGAGTCTGTCCGGACTGGAGGGGAGTTGTGGGCATGGCCCAGCTGATGAAGCTCCTCGGGATTGGCTGGTGTCCTGGCACCTGTCTCATAGCAACTGCATCCTCCATCCAGCATCCCTCCCGCCCCACTGCAGCATCTCAGCCCCACCCAGCACAGCCGCAGTGGGGAGTGCTGGGAGGAACTGGCGGTGGGGAGGGGGGATGCTGGTCTGGTGACTTAGAGGGTGTGGGGCTGGGAGCCAGGACTCCTGGGATCTTTCCCCAGCTCTGGGAGGGAAGGGGGTCTAGGGGGTTTGAGTGTTGGGGGGGCTGAGGGCCAGGACTCCTGGGTTCTCTCCCCAGCTCTAGGAGGGAAGGGGGTCTAGGGGGTTTGAGTGGGTGGGGGGCAGAGGGCCAGGACTCCTGGGATCTCTCCCCAGCTCTGGGAGGGAAGGGGGTCTAGGGGGTTTGAGTGTTGGGGGGGCTGAGGGCCAGGACTCCTGGGTTCTCTCCCCAGCTCTAGGAGGGAAGGGGGTCTAGGGGGTTTGAGTGTTGGGGGGGCTGGGAGCCAGGGCTCCTGGGTTCTCTCCCTGGCTCTGGGAGGGGAGTGGGGCGGGGGGGCTAGGAGTCACGTGGAGGGTGGGGGATGCGGGGTGGGAAGTTGGGGGATGTTTGCGGGGGGGTTGAGGCTGGGCAGTTGGAAGGTGTATGGGGAGCTGTGGCGTCGGCTGGGGTAGGGTTATGGGGGAAGGGGGTGTTTGCGAAGAGGGTAAGGAGGGGTGTCCAGGGGGGCGTGTCTCACCCCTCCCTTTTTCCTTGCAGGGAGCTCACCCATTGGTGGTTCTGGCCGTCGTGTTGATTGACATCTGCCTGGCTCACCTGTTCTCTCTGCTTCTCACCTGAGGGGGGGGGCGGCTCCCCACCAGACCCCTCCCTCTGCCCCTTCCCCCACCCCACCTGTCACTCGTTCTCTGCCGCTCTCTCATTCCCTCTCTCTCACTCATTCTTCTCTCCTCTATTTTATTCTCTCTCTCATTCTTTGTCGGTCTGTGTCGTTCATTCCTCCATTCCCGCTCTGCCCCCTTCCCTCTCTCTCTAGATTGTTTACATATGAAGGGCTCTTTCTAGCAGATTTCTCTTTCTCTCTGTCTGAGACCACGACAACCCCCCCCATTTGAAATTTGAGGTTCCTTTCCCCTTAATGCACTCCTTTTGGGGTTCAGTAAATCGGGGATGGGGGACCCCAGGGCTGGGAGTTGGGGGGGAAATCCCAGCAGGGGGTGTGCTCACCCCGCCCCTCCAAAAACCAAACAAAAACAGCGAACCTTTATTTCTGCTTTTTTAACTCTTCTCGCTGCGTCTGAATGAAATAACTAGTTAAAACATTAAAAAGGGGGTGAAGGGGGCGATTCTGTCATGGGGGGGTGACTGGGGAGCTCAATCCTGGTGCGGGGCTGTTGAGGGCAGCTGCTACACCTAGTGGGGCAAAAGAGGAAGTCCCGCCTTTGGAATGATGGTTCTAAAGGGGTCAGACAGGAAGTCCTGCCTCCTAGAGGGCTTAGCAGGGACCTCATGGTGTGGAACACCATCTACTGGAGGGTGGGGAAGTGCCTCCTTCAGGAGAACCACCCCAAGCATTCAACACAGGAAGTCCCACCTTTGGTAGGGATGTGACAGTGCAATACAGGAAGTTCCACCCTCGGCAGGGGAGAGGATACTTGTCAGAGGGATGGAACAGGAAGTCTCACCTTTTTAAAGGGACGTGATGTGCAATAGAG
>JALNIE010000489.1:0-85015 GCA_026122505.1 Aldabrachelys gigantea
TTGCTGATGTTGCTCCCTTGGACTCTGGGCTAGCAAGCCACCCCCTCTTAGGGTGACCAGATGTCCTGATTTTATAGGAACAGTCCTGATATTCAGGGCTTTGTCTTATATAGGCACTTATTACCCCCCCTTCATCCCTGTCCCAGTTTTTCACACTTGCTGCCTGGTCACCCTCCCCGCACCTCAAGGGAACCCACTGTGACATTTCACTTCATATTCTTTATGAAAATATGCTTATGATATGAATATGACATAACAGATGTACTTTATGCAAGATGGCTCATGTAAGATATCATTGGAAAGGTTATGATTTACTGAATGTGATTATCCACTTTGTATGCCTGTGGCATTTCTGTATCTGAAGTTAAGCATATTGACTACGTATTTATATTTCAACTATGCTACTTTGGGTGTCACCCCCAACCAGCCCATTAGCAAAGGCAATGGACTGTGAAAGAGCTTAATCTTCCTGTGGATGCTCCAGACAGCCTATGAGTAATGCTGCCACAGCCCTGCAGAGACATGGGTCTGAGTCGCTTGGGACTGGACGCACCTGTTGGAATGCCAGTGTTCTTCCACTGGGAGACAAAGGGTTCCCGCCCTCCACGAGAAGGCAAGGGAGTGACATCATCGTGGTTCTCTTCTGCTTCCCCACCCAAAGAGACACTAAAATGTACCTAGAAGCAAGAACTGCACTGAGGGGAGAAGGGTTGAACCCAGGCTGGGAGGGCATCCAGTCTGTAAGTGGAAATATCTGAAATCTCCAGCTGCAGGCCAGTGCAGCTGCCTTTCAAGACTTTCTGTAATCTACCTGTGACAATATTTAGGGTGAGAAATTACTGTTTGTAACCAATTTCTTTAATGAAACAAGCTTAGGATGCGTGTTTTGTTTTATTTGCTTTGTAATTTGCTTTGTTCTGTTTGCTCTCTCTTTAGACACTTAAAATTCACCTTTTGGAGTTAATAAACTTATTTCTTGTTTATAGTATAACCCCATGTGTGCAATTCATAATTGGGGGGAGGGTAAGAGGCTGTGAATACCTTCCTCCACATCGACAGAGGAGGCAGATTTCATAATATACCATTGGGTCTGCACTCTAAGGGAGGTGGACACCTGAATGCTGGGGCAAGTCCCTTAAACTGAGCCTTCCCAGAGCTGATCTGTGTTGTTCTGCAGCTGGGTGTGGCCCTGCCTTCATGTGTGCTGGAGGAGGCTTGATAGCCTGGCTCAGCAAGACAGGTGAAAAGGGGGTCCTGACTGGCAGAACAGGTGAGCTCAGTGATATCCCAACACATCAGACGGCACATTAAGGGGTCCAACCCATCACACCCGTGTGTTACAATCGCATCCCAAGTATTTCCCAGGCTTGTAAGCGATGTGCAAGAATCAGAGAGCCAGTTCTCTCAGAGTTTTATTAGTATTCTGCAGTAGTTTTCAGGCCTATTTTTATCCCTTGACTCAGATGGGTATTAATGTGACCTCATGTCATTGGGCCCTCTCTCCAGAGGCTGGAAAACAGTTGACATTGCAAGACTCCACTGTGGGAAAAGGCCTACAGTAGTTTCACTGCTCCAGCTGTCACTTTGAGGGATTCTTGCCAGGCAACCTTGGGCAGAGAGATGTCTCTCTATGTCTCTCTCTCTGTCTCTATGTCTGTCTCTATGTCTCTCTCTGTCTCTCTCTATGTCTCTCTCTATCTCTCCATGTCTCTCTCTATGTCTCTATGTCTCTCTCTATGACTCTGTGTTTCTATTTATCTCTCTATGTCTCTATGTATCTCTTTGTCTCTCTCTCTGTCTCTCTGTCTCCCTCCACGTCTCTCTGTCTCTCTATGTCTCTATGTCTCTCTATCTCTCTCTGTGTCTCTCTCTATGTCTCTATGCCTCTCTCTATGTCTCTCTCTCTCTGTCTCTTTGTCTCTGTATGTCTCTCTGTCTCTCTCTATGTATCTCTCTATGTCTCTATGTCTCCCTCCACGTCTCTATGTCTCTCTATCTCTCTGTGTCTCTCTCTATGTCTCTATGTCTCTCTCTATGTCTCTCTCTCTGTCTTTCTCTCTCTGTCACTTTGTCTCTGTATGTCTCTCTGTCTCTCTCTATGTATCTCTCTATGTCTCTATATGTCTCTCTCTATGTCTCTCTGTCTCTCTTTGTCTCTCTATGTCTCTAAATCTCTCTACATGTCTCTCCCTCTCTCTCTATGTCTCTATGTCTCTCTCTCTCTATGTCTCTCTCTATGTCTCTCTGTCACTCTTTCTCTCTTTGTCTCTCTCTCTCTATGTCTCTATGTCTCTCTCTATGTATCTCTGTCTCTCTCTCTATGTCTCTCTATGTCTCTCTCTATGTCTCTCTATGTCTCTCTGTCTCTCTCTCTGTCTCTCTGTCTCTCTTTGTCTCTCTATGTCTCTACATGTCTCTCCCTCTCTCTCTATGTCTCTATGTCTCTCTCTCTATATGTCTCTCTATGTCTCTCTCTATGTCTCTCTGTCACTCTTTCTCTCTTTGTCTCTCTCTCTCTATGTCTCTCTGTCTCTCTGTATGTCTCTCTCTGTATGTCTCTCTGTCTCTATATGTCTATTTCTATGTCTCTAAGTCTCTCTCTGTGTCTCTCTCTATGTCTGTCTGTCTCTATATGTCTCTATGTCTCTCTCAGTGTCTCTATGTCTCTCTCTCTCTATGTCTCTTTGTCTCTCTATGTCTCTCTCTATATCTCTATGTCTCTCTCTATGTCTCTACATCTCTCTCTCTCAATGTCTCTATGTCTCTCTCTCTTTCTATGTCTCTGTATGTCTCTCTCTCTCTATGTATCTCTCTACGTCTCTCTGTCTCTCTCTGTCTCTCTCTATGTCTCTCTCCATGTCTCTTTGTCTCTCTCTATATATATGTCTCTCTATGTCTCTATGTCTCTCTCTCTCTCTATGTCTCTATGTATCTCTCTCTATATATATGTCTCTCTATGTCTGTCTGTATCTCTCTATGTCTGTCTGTATCTCTCTATGTCTCTCTATGTGTCTCTGTCTCTCTGTCTCTCTCTATGTCTCTCTGTCCCTCCCTATGTCTCTCTGTCTCTCTATGTCTCTCTCTGCGTCTCTCTATATGTCTCTCTATCTCTCTGTATGTCTCTCTGTCTCTCTCTCTATGTCTCTAAGTCTCTCTATGTCTCTCTGTCTCTCTGTATATATCTATGTCTCTCTCTATATCTCTATGTCTCTCTCTCTCTGTCTCTCTCTATCTCTCTCTGTCTCTCTCTATGTCTCTACGTCTCTCTCTCCCTCTATGTCTCTCTGTCACTCTATGTCTCTATGTCTCTCTTTATATATGTCTATCTATCTCTTACTGTCTCTCTTTATGTATCTATGTATCTCTCTATATCCCTCTGTCTCTCTATGTCTTTATGTCTCTCTCTATATATGCCTCTCTATGTCTCTCTGTCTCTCTCTATGTCTCTCTGTCACTCTGTCTCTCTTTGTCTCTCTCTCTCTATGTCTCTGTCTCTGTCTCTCTGTCTCTATCTATGTCTCTCTGTCTCTCTGTATCTCTGTGTCTCTCTCTATGTCTCTATGTCTCTCTCTCTCTATATATGTCTCTATGTCTCTCTCTCTCTATATGTCTCTCTATGTCTTTTTGTCTCTATCTAAATTTCTTTGTCTCTCTCTATGTCTCTCTCTTTCTATGTCTCTGTCTCTCTCTCTCTGTCTCTGTCTCTATCTCTCTCTATGTCTCTCTCTCTCTCTATGCCAATATGTCTTTGTCTCTCTCTCTGTCTCTATGTCTCTCTTTCTCTGTCTCTCTCTCTCTCTCTGTCTCTATATCTCTCTCTCTATGTCTCTATATCTCTCTATCTCTGTGTCTCTATGTCTCTCTCTCTCTCTCTATGTCTCTATGTCTCTCTGTATGTCTCTATGTCTCTCTATATATCTCTCTAAATGTCTCTACATGTCTCTCCCTCTCTCTCTATGTCTCTACGTCTCTCTATGTCTCTATGTCTCAATGTTTCTCTATGTCTCTCTCTGTCTCTCTCTATGTCTCTCTGTCTCTCTCTGTCTCTCCAAGTCTCTCTGTCTCTCTCTCTCTGTCTCTATGTTTCTGACTCTTTCTCTCTGTCTCTATGTTTCTGACTCTTTCTCTCTCTCTATGTCTACACGTCTCTCTCTATGTCTCTATGTCTCTATGTCTCTCTCTTTGTCTCTATGTCTCTCTATGTCTCTCTCTATGTCTCTATGTCTCTGTCTCTTTCACCCTCTCTCTGTCTGTCTCTCTGTCTCTCTGTATCTCTCTCTATGTCTCTATGTCTCTCTCTCTCTGTCTCTATGACTCCCTCTCCCTCTGTATGTCTGTATGTGTCTCTCTATGTCTCTATGTCTCTCTCTATGTCTCTCTGTCTCTCTATGTCTCTCTCTATATCTCTATGTCTCTCTCTATGTCTCTACGTCTCTCTCTCTCAATGTCTCTATGTCTCTCTCTCTTTCTATGTCTCTGTATGTCTCTCCGTCTCTCTCTATGTCTCTCTCTATGTCTCTTTGTCTCTCTCTCTCTATGTCTCTCTATGTCTCTTTGTCTCTCTCTCTCTATATGTCTCTCTATGTCTCTATGTCTCTCTCTATCTATGTCTCTATGTCTCTCTCTATGTCTCTCTCTCTATATATGTCTCTCTATGTCTGTCTGTATCTCTCTATGTCTCTCTCTATGTCTCTCTGTCTCTCTCTATGTGTCTCTGTCTCTCTCTATGTCTCTCTGTCTCTCCCTATGTCTCTCTGTCTCTCTATATCTCTCTCTGTGTCTCTCTGTCTTTCTCTATGTCTCTCTCTATGTCCCTATGTCTCTCTATGTCTCTACGTCTCTCTCTGTGTCTCTCTCTATATATTTAACTCTCTATGTCTCTCTGTCTCTCTATGTGTCTCTGTCTCTCTATGTCTCTCTGTCTCTCTATGTCTCTCTGTCTCTCTCTGTCTCTCTCTATGTCTCTATGTCAGTATCTATGTAACTCTGTCTCTCTATGTCTCTCTCTCTCTATGTCTTTATGTCTCTCTCTCTCTATGTCTCTCACTCTCTATATGTCTATTTCTATGTCTCTAGGTCTCTCTCTGTGTCTTTCTGTATCTCTCTATTTCTGTCTCTGTGTCTCTATGTCTCTCTGTCTCTCTATGTCTCTCTCTCCCTCTATGTTTCTCTCTCTCTCTTTGTCTCTATGTCTCTCTACCTCTGTCTCTGTCTCTCTCTCTCTCCGTCTCTCTATGTCTTTCTCTCTCTCTCTATCTTTCTCTCTATGTCTCTCTGTCTCTCTCTCTCTCTCACTCTCTCTCTGTCTCTCTCTCTTTCACTCTCTCTATGTTTCTATGTCTCTCTATATGTCTCTCTCTGTCTCTCTCTCTATCTCTCTGTCTCTCTCTATGTCTCTCTGTCTCTCTCTCTGTCTCTCTCTATGTCTCTATCTCTTTCTACAAATCACTCTCTCTCTATGTGTCTATGTCTCTCTATCTCTGTGTCTCTATGTCTCTCTCTATGTCTCTATGTCTTTCTTTCCATGTCTCTATGTCTCTCTCTCTCTATATCTCTCTCTCTCTATGTCTGTATGTTTCTCTCTCTCTCTATGTCTCTATGTCTCTCTCTCTCTATGTCTCTATTTCTCTCTATGTCTCTCTGTCTCTCTCTATATCTCTCTCTCTATGTCTCTCTCTATGTCTCTCTCTCTCTATCGCTCTCTCTGTCTCTCTATGTCTTTCTCTCTCTCTATGTTTCTCTCTATATCTCTCTGTCTCTCTCTTTCTCACTCTCTCTCTCTCTCTCTCTCTCTCACTCTCTATGTCTCTCTCTATGTCTCTATGTCTCTATATCTTTCTCTATGTCTCTATGTCTCTCTCTCTATGTGTCTCTATGTCTTTCTCTATGTCTCTCTCTCTATGTGTCTCTATGTCTTTCTCTATATCTCTCTCTATGTCTCTATGTCTCTCTATCTCTCTCTCTGTCTCTCTCTGTCTCCCTCTCTCTCTCCGTCTCTCTATGTCTTTCTCTCTCTCTCTCTATATATATGTTTCTCTATGTCTCTCTGTCTCTATGTCTCTCTCTGTCTCTCTGACTCTCTCTATGTCTCTGTGTCTCTCTATATGTCTCTCTATGTCTCTCCCTGTCTCTCTCTATGTCTCTCTGTCTCTCTCTCTGTCTCTATCTCTTTCTACAAATCACTCTCTCTCTATGTCTCTCTCTATGTCTCTATGTCTCTCGGTCACTCTGTCTCTCTTTGTCTCTCTCTCCCTATGTCTCTATGTCTCTCTCTCTGTCTATGTCTCTCTGTCTATGTCTATGTTTCTCTCTCTCTCTCTATGTCTGTATGTCTCTCTCTCTCTCTATCTATGTCTCTATATCTCTCTCTGTGTCTCTCTACGTCTCTCTGTCTCTCTCTATATCTCTCTCTATGTCTCTATGTCTTTCTCTGTGTCTCTATGTCTCTCTCTGTCTCTCTCTATGTCTCTCTGTCTCTCTCTATGTCTCTCTCTATGTCTCTATGTCTCTCTACGTATCTCTGTCTCTCTCTATATCTCTCCCTATGTCTCTATGTCTCTCTCTGTGTCTCTATGTCTCTCTCTGTCTCTCTGTCTCTCTCTCTCTGTCTCTCTGTCTCTCTCTCTGTCTCTCTCTATGTCTCTCTGTCTCTCTCTATGTCCCTATGTCCCTATGTCTCTCTATGTCTCTCTGTCTCTCTCTGTCTCTCTGTCTCTGTCTCTCTCTTTCTCTTTATGTCTCTATGTCTCTCTCTCTCTGTCTCTGTCTCTCTCTGTCTCTGTCTCTCTCTCTCTCTCTGTCTCTCTATGTCTCTCTGTCTCTCTCTGTCTCTCTCTATGTCTCTATGTCTCTCTCTATTTCTCTCTATGTCTATATGTCTCTCTATGTCTCTCTCTCTCTATCTCTATGTCTCTCTATGTCTCTCTCTCTCTATATGTCTCTCAATGTCTCTCTGTCTCTCTCTATGTTTCTCTGCCTCTCTCTATGTCTCTATGTCTCTCTCTGAATGTCTCTCTCTCTCTCTCTGTATGTCTCTATGTCTCTCTCTATATATATGTCTCTCTATGTCTCTTTGTCTGTCTATGTCTGTCTCTGTGTCTCTCTATGTCTCTCTCTGTCTCTCTGTTTCTCTCTATCTCTGTCTATGTCTCTATGTCTCTCTCTATGTCTCTCTCTATGTCTCTCTGTCTCTCTATGTCATTCTCTATGTCTCTATGTCTCTCCCTATGTCTCTATGTCTCTCTATCTATCTCTCTGTCTCTCTCTCTATGTATCTCTCTATGTCTCTCTGTCTCTCTCTCTCTCAGTCTCTCTCTGTCTCTCTCTCTCACTCTCTCTATGTCTCTCTCTATGTCTCTATGTCTCTCTCTCTTTGTCTCTATGTCTCTCTCTATGTCTCTATGTCTCTGTGTCTCTCTCTATATCTCTCTCTATGTCTCTCTGTCTCTCTATGTCTCTCTCTATGTCTCTATGTCTCTCTCTATGTCTCTACGTCTCTCTCTCTCTCTCAATGTCTCTATGTCTCTCTCTCTCTGTCTCTCTCTATGTTTCTCTCTTTGTCTCTCTCTATGTTTCTCTCTATGTCTCTCTGTCTCTCTATGTCTCTATATCTCTCTGTCTCTCTCTTTCTCACTCTCTCTGTCTCTCTTTCTCTCTCTCACTCTCTCTATGCCTCTATGTCTCTGTCTGTATCTATGTCTCTATATCTTTCTCTATGTCTCTCTCTCTCTATGTGTCTCTACGTCTTTTTCTGTGTCTCTCTCTATGTCTCTATGTCTCTCTATGTCTCTCTCTATGTCTCTAGGTCTCTCTCTGTCTCTATGTCTCTCTCTATGCCTCTATCTCTTTCTACATATCTCTCTCTCTCTCTATGTCTCTATGTCTCTCTCTCTCTATATGTCTCTTTATGTCTCTCTCTATGTCTCTATGTCTCTCTGTCACTCTGTCTCTCTTTGTCTCTCTCTCCTTATGTCTCTATGTTTCTCTCTCTGTCTATGTCTCTATGTCTATCGCTGTATATATGTATCTCTATGTCTCTCTCTATGTCTCTCTGTCTCTCTCTGTGTCTCTCTCTATGTCTCTATGTCTCTCTGTCTCTTTGTCTCTCTATGTCTCTCTCTCTCTATGTCTCTCTCTATGTCTCTATGTCTCTCTATGTCTTTATGTCTCTCTATATCTCTCTCTCTGTGTCTCTAAGACATAGAGAGAGAAAGAGACACATTAAGAAAGACATAGAGATAGAGAGACAGAGAGAGACAGACAGTCTCTGTGTTTCTAAGTCTCTCTGTATGTCTCTATGTCTCTCTCTATGTCTCTCGATCTCTCTCTCTCTGTCTCTCTCTCTCTCTCTCTCTCTCTATGTCTCTGTCTCTCTGTCTCTCTCTCTCTATGTCTCTCTCTCTGTCTCTCGCTGTCTCTCTGTCTTTCTCTCTCTCTCTATGTTTCTCCCTCTCTCTCTCTGTCTATGTCTCTAACTCTCTCTCTATTTCTCTATGTCTCTCTATATATGTCTCTCTTTGTCTCTATGTCTCTCTCAATGTCTCTATGTCTCTCTATGCCTCTACGTCTATATATGTCTCTCTCTATGTCTCTATGTCTTTCTCTATGTCTCTACGTCTCTCTCTCTATGTCTCTGTGTTTCTATTTATCTCTCCATGTCTCTATGTCTCTATGTATCTCTTTGACTCTCTCTCTCTCTCTCTGTCTCCCTCTATGCCTCTCTGTCTCTCTATGTCTCTATGTCTCTCTATCTCTCTCTCTATGTCTCTCTGTGTGTCTCTGTCTCTCTCTATGTCTCTCTCTATGTCTCTTTGTCTCTCTCTCTCTATGTCTCTCTATGTCTCTTTCTCTCTCTCTCTATTTCTCTATGTCTCTCTCTCTATATATATGTCTCTCTATGTCTCTCTGTCTCTCTTTCTCTCTGTATGTCTCTACGTCTCTTTGTCTCTCTATATGTCTCTCTCTCAATGTCTCTATGTCTCTCTGTCTCTCTCTATGTCTCGCTCTATGTTTCTATGTCTCTCTCTCTATATATGTCTCTCTATCTCTCTCTTTCTCTCTCTATGTCTCTCTGTCTCTCTCTATGTCTCTCTGTCTCTCTCTATATCTCTCCCTCTCTATGTCTCTATTTCTCTGTCTCTCTCTCCCTCTGACTCTGTCTCTCTCTCTGTCTCTATGTCTCTCTCTCTATGTCTCTCTCTCTATTTCTCTATGTCTCTCTATGTCTCTCTGTCTCTCTTTATGTCTCTCTGTCTCTCTCTCTCTATGTCTCTCTGTCTCTCTCTCTCTCTCTGTCTCTATGTCTCTCTCTCTATGTCTCTGTGTCTCTCTCTCTATGTCTTTACGTCTCTCTTTTTCTCTCTGTCTCTCTCTGTCTCTCTCTATGTCTCTCTGTCTCTCTATGTCTCTATGTCTCTCTCTCTATCTCTACGTCTCTCTCTCTCTCTCAATGTCTCTCTATGCCTCTACATATATATATGTCTTTCTCAATGTCTCTATGTCTCTCTTCTCTCTATGTCTCCCTGTCTCTCTCTCTATATGTCTCTATATGTCTCTCCGTCTCTCTCTATGTCTCTCTCTCTCTATGTCTCTCTGTCTCTCTCTATGTCTCTCTCTATATCTCTCTATGTGTCTCTGCCTCTCTATATCTCTCTATGTCTCTCTGTCTCTCCCTATGTCTCTCTGTCTCTCTATGTCTGTTGGTCCCTCAATATGTCTTTGTGTCTCTCTGTATGTCTCTCTCTCTCTCTCTATGTCTCTATGTCTCTCTCTGTATATATATGTCTCTCTATGTCTCTTTGTCTCTATCTAAGTTTCTCTGTCTCTCTCTATGTCTCTCTCTTTCTCTGTCTCTATGTCTCTGTCTCTCTCTCTCTCTCTGTCTCTATCTCTGTCTATGTCTCTCTCTATGTCTATATGTCTCTGTCTCTCTCTCTGTCTCTGTCTATATATCTCTGTATCTCTGTCTCTATGTCTCTGTCTCTCTCTATCTCTCTCTCTCTCTCTCTCTCTGTCTGTCTGTCTCTATATCTCTCTCTCTATGTTTCTATGTCTCTCTATCTCTGTGTCTCTATGTCTCTCTCTCTATGTCTCTATGTCTCTCACTCTCTATATCTCTCTCTCTATGTCTGTATGTTTCTCTCTCTCTCTATGTCTCTATGTCTCTCTTTCTCTCTCTATGTCTCTATTTTTCTCTATGTTTCTCTGTCTCTCTCTCTGTCCCTTTATGTCTCTCTCTCTATGTCCCTATGTCTCTCTCTATGTCTCTCTCTCTCTATGTCTCTCTCTCTATGTCATTCTCTATGTCTCTATGTCTCTCCCTATATCTCTATCGCTCTCTCTGTCTCTCTCTGTCTCTCCGTCTCTCTATGTCTTTCTCTCTCTCTCTCTATGTTTCTCTCTATGTCTCTCTGTCTCTCTATGTCTCTAAATCTCTCTGTCTCTCTCTTTCTCACTCTCTCTGTCTCTCTTTCTCTCTCTCACTCTCTCTATGCCCCTATGTCTCTGTCTATATCTATGTCTCTATATCTATGTCTCTATGTCTCTCTCTCTATGTGTCTCTATGTCTTTCTCTATGTCTCTATGTCTCTCTATATCTCTATGTCTCTCTCTATGCCTCTATCTCTTTCTACATATCTCTCTCTCTCTATGTCTCTATGCCTCTCTCTATATGTCTCTCTCTATGTCTCTATGTCTCTCTGTCACTCTGTCTCTCTTTGTCTCTCTCTCCTTATGTCTCTATGCTTCTCTCTATGTCTATGTCTCTATGTCTATCGCTGTATATATGTATCCCTATGTCTCTCTCTATGTCTCTCTGTCTCTCTCTGTGTCTCTCTCTATGTCTCTATGTCTCTCTGTCTCTTTGTCTCTCTATGTCTCTTTGTCTCTCTATGTCTCTCTCTCTCTATGTCTCTATGTCTCTCTCTATGTCTCTATGTCTCTCTATGTCTCTATGTCTCTCTATGCCTCTACATCTATATATGTCTTTCTCAATGTCTCTATGTCTCTCTATGTCTCTATGTCTCTCTATGCCTCTACTTCTATATATGTCTCTCTCTATGTCTCTATGTCTTTCTCTATGTCTCTATGTCTCTATGTCTCTTTCTCTCTCTCTATGTCTCTGTGTTTCTATTTATCTCTCCATGTCTCTATGTCTCTATGTATCTCTTTGACTCTCTCTCTGTCTCTCTGTCTCCCTCTATGCCTCTCTGTCTCTCTATGTCTCTATGTCCCTCTATCTCTCTCTGTGTCTCTCTCTTTGTCTCTATGTCTCTCTGTATGTCTCTGTCTCTCTCTATGTCTCTATGTCTCTCTCTATGTCTCTACGTCTCTTTTTCTCTCTCTATGTCTCTCTCTCTCTCAATGTCTCTATGTCTCTCTCTATATATATATGTCTCTCTATGTCTCTGTGTCTCTCTTTGTCTCTCTTTCTCTCTGTATGTGTCTACGTCTCTTTGTCTCTCTATATGTCTCTCTCTCAATGTCTCTATGTCTCTCTGTCTCTCTCTATGTCTCGCTCTATGTTTCTATGTCTCTCTATATATATATGTCTCTCTATCTCTCTCTTTCTCTCTCTATGTCTCTCTGTCTCTCTCTCTGTCTCTCCGTCTCTCTCTATGTCTCTATGTCTCTCTCTATATCTCTCCCTCTCTATGTCTCTATTTCTCTGTCTCTCTCTCTGTCTCTCTCTGTCTATATGTCTCTCTCTCTATGTCTCTATGTCTCTCTCTCTCTGTCTCTATGTCTCTCTCTCTATTTCTCTATGTCTCTCTCTCTATGTCTCTATGTCTCTCTCTCTATTTCTCTATGTCTCTCTATGTCTCTATGTCTCTCTCTATGTCTCTATGTCTCTCTTTCTATGTCTCTCTCTATGTCTCTACATCTCTTTGTCTCTCTATATGTCTCTCTCTCTAAATGTCTCTATGTCTCTCTGTCTCTCTGTATGTATCTCTGTCTCTCTCTATGTCTCTCTGTCTCTCTCTCTGTCTCTCTCTATGTCTCTATGTCTTTCTATCTCTCTCTGTGTCTCTCTCTATGTCTCTATGTCTCTCTCTGTGTCTCTCTGTCTCTCTCTCTATGTCTCTCTGTCTCTCTCTCTCTATGTCTCTATGTCTCTCTATGTCTCTCTCTATATATCTCTCTCTCTGTGTCTCTAAGTCTCTCTCTCTCTCTATGCCTCTCTCTCTATGTCTCTATGTTTCTCTCTCTCTCAATGTTTCTATGTCTCTCTATGTCTCAATGTCTCTCTCTATGTCTCTATGTCTCTCTATGTCTCTCTCTCTCTCTCTCTATGTCTCTCTCTCTGTCTCTCTATGTCTCTCTCTATGTCTGTCTGTCTCTTTATGTCTCTCTATCTCTGTGTCTCTAAGTCTCTGTCTGTCTCTCTCTCTTTCTCTGTCTCTCTCTTTCTCTCTTTTTCTCTATGTCTCTCTCTCTATGTCTCTATATCTCTCTCTCTATGTCTCTATTTCTCTCTCTATGTCTCTCTCTCTCTATGTCTCTATGACTCTCTCTCCCTCTCCATGTCTCTATGTCTCTCTCTATGTCTCTACGTCTCTCTGTAACTCTGTCTCTCTTTGTCTCTCTCTCTCTATGTCTCTCTGTCTCTATCTATGCCTCTCTGTGTCTCTCTGTCTGTCTGTCTCTCTCTGTCTCTTTCTCTATGTCTCTCTGTCTCTCTCTCTCTATGTCTCTCTGTCTCTCTCTCTCTCTGTCTCTATGTCTCTCTCTCTATGTCTTTATGTCTCTCTCTCTCTGTCTTTATGTCTCTCTCTCTTTGTCTCTATGTCTCTCTCTCTTTTTCTCTATGTCTCTCTGTCTCTCTCTATGTCTCTATGTCTCTATGTCTCTCTCTATGTCTCTATGTCTCTCTGTCTCTCTCTATGTCTCTCTCTATGTCTCCCTCTCTATCTCTACGTCTCTCTCTCTCTCTCAATGTCTCTATGTCTCTCTTCTCTCTATGTCTCTCTGTCTCTCTCTCTATATGTCTCTATATGTCTCTCCGTCTCTCTCTATGTCTCTGTCTCTCTGTCTCTCTATATGTCTCTCTGTCTCTCTCTATGTCTCTCTCTATGTCTCTCTATGTGTCTCTGCCCCTCTATATCTCTCTACGTCTCTCTGTCTCTCCCTATGTCTCTCTGTCTCTCTATGTCTGTACGTCCCTCTATAAGTCTTTGTGTCTCTCTGTATGTCTCTCTGTCTCTCTCTATGTCTCTCTCTATGTCTCTATTTCTCTCTCTCTCTCTCTATGTCTCTATGTCTCTCTCTCTCTATATGTCTCTCTATGTCTCTTTGTCTCTATCTAAGTTTCTCTGTCTCCCTCTCTATCTCTACGTCTCTCTCTCTCTCTCAATGTCTCTATGTCTCTCTTCTCTCTATGTCTCTCTGTCTCTCTCTCTATATGTCTCTATATGTCTCTCCGTCTCTCTCTATGTCTCTGTCTCTCTATATGTCTCTCTTTCTCTGTCTCTATGTCTCTGTCTCTCTCTCTCTCTCTGTCTCTATCTCTATCTCTGTCTATGTCTCTCTCTATGTCTATATGTCTCTGTCTCTCTCTCTGTCTCTGTCTCTATATCTCTCTCTCTCTGTCTCTATGTCTCTGTCTCTATGTCTATCTCTCTCTCTATATATATATTTCTCTCTCTATGTCTCTATGTCTCTCTATCTCTGTGTCTCTATGTCTCTCTATCTCTGTGTCTCTATGTCTCTTCCTCTCTATATCTCTCTCTCTATGTCTGTATGTTTCTCTCTCTCTATGTCTCTATGTCTCTCTCTCTCTCTCTATGTCTCTCTTTCTCTCTATGTCTCTCTGTCTCTGTCTCTCTATATCTCTCTCTATGTCTCTATGTCTCTCTCTATGTCTCTCTCTCTCTATGTCTCTCTGTCTATGTCATTCTCTATGTATCTATGTCTCTCCCTATATCTCTATGTCTCTCTATCGCTCTCTCTGTCTCTCTCTGTCTCTCCGTCTCTCTATGTCTTTCTCTCTCTCTCTCTCTATGTCTCTCTGTCTCTCTATGTCTCTATATCTCTCTGTCTCTCTCTTTCTCACTCTCTTTCTCTCTCTCACTCTCTCTATGCCTCTATGTCTCTGTCTATATCTCTGTCTCTGTATCTTTCTCTATGTCTCTATGTCTCTCTCTCTATGTGTCTCTATGTCTTTCTCTATGTCTCTCTATGTCTCTCTCTCTATGTCTCTCTATGTCTGTCTGTATCTCTCTATGTCTCTCTATGTGTCTCTGTCTCTCTCTATGTCTCTCTGTCCCTCCCTGTGTCTCTCTGTCTCTCTACGTCTCTCTCTGTGTCTCTCTCTATGTCTCTCTGTCTCTCAGTCTCTCTGTATGTCTCTCTGTCTCTCTATGACTCTCCCTATGTCTCTCTCTCTATGTGTCTCTGTCTCTCTCTATGTCTCTCTGTCTCTCTTTGTCTCTCTATGTCTCTATCTCTCTCTACATGTCTCTCCCTCTCTATGTCTCTCTCTATGTCTCGATGTCTCTCTCTATGTCTCTCTGTCTCTGTCACTCTTTCTCTCTTTGTCTCTCTCTATCTGTCTATATCTCTCTCTGTATGTCTCTCTGTCTCTATGTCTCTTTCTCCGTCTCTGTGTCTCTCTCTCTGTCTCTGTGTCTCTCTCTATGTCTCTATGTCTCTCTATGTCTCTATGTCTCTCTATCTCTCTATGTCTCTCTGTCTCTCTCTCTGTCTCTCTGTCTTTCTTTGTCTCTCTATGTCTCTAAATCTACATGTCTCTCCCTCTCTCTCTTTGTCTCTATGTCTCTCTCTCTCTATGTCTCTCTATGTCTCTCTCTATGTCTCTATGTCTCTCTCTCTGTCTCTATATCTCTCTGTGTCTCTCTATGTCCCTCTCTCTCTATGTCTCTCTCTCTGTCTCTCTCTCTCTGTCTCTCTACATTTCTCTTTCTCTCTATATATGTCTCTATGTCTCTCTCTCTATGTCTCTCTATATGTCTCTATGTCTCTATGTCACTCTGTCACTCTGTCTCTCTCTCTCTATGTCTCCCTCTCTCTGTCTCTCTCTCTTTGTCTCTATTTCTCTCTCTCTTTGTCTCTATGTCTCTCTGTCTCTCCCTATGTCTCTATGTCTCTCTATCTCTCTCTATTTCTCTCTGTCTCTCTCTATCTCTCTCTATTTCTCTCTGTCTCTCTATGTCACTACGTCTCTCTCTCCCTCAATGTCTCTATGTCTCTCTCTCTCTCTATGTCTCTCTCTCACTCTATGTCTCTATGTTTCTCTTTATATATGTCTATCTATGTCTTACTGTCTCTCTTTATCTATCTATGTCTCTCTCTATATCCCTCTGTCTCTCTATGTCTTTATGTCTCTCTCTATATATGTCTCTCTATGTCTATCTGTCTCTCTCTCTTGTCTATATGTCTCTATCTATGTCCCTCTGTCTCTCAGTCTCTCTATGTCTCTCTATATATATGTCTCTCTATGTGTCTCTCTATGTCTCTCTCTATGTCTCTATGTCTCTCTCTATGTCTCTCTGTCACTCTGTCTCTCTTTGTCTCTCTCTATGTCTCTGTCTCTGTCTCTCTGTCTCTATCTATGTCTCTCTCTATGCCTCTATGTCTCTCTGTCTATCTGTATCTCTGTGTCTCTCTCTACGTCTCTATGTCTCTCTCTCTCTATATAAGTCTCTATGTCTCTCTCTCTATATATGTCTCTCTATGTCTTTTTGTCTCCATCTAAATTTTTTGTCTCTCTCTATGTCTCTCTCTTTCTATGTCTCTGTCTCTCTCTCTCTGTCTCTATCTCTCTCTATGTCTCTCTCTCTCTATGTCAATATGTCTCTGTCTCTCTCTCTGTCTCTATGTCTCTCTTTCTCTGTCTCTCTCTCTCTCTCTGTCTCTCTCTCTCTCTCTCTATGTCTCTCTCTCTCTGTCTCTATGACTCCCTCTCCCTCTCTATGTCTGTATGTGTCTCTCTATGTCTCTATGTCTCTCTCTATGTCTCTCTGTCTCTCTCTGTCTCTCTCTATATCTCTATGTCTCTCTCTATGTCTCTACGTCTCTCTCTCAATGTCTCTATGTCTCTCTCTCTTTCTATGTCTCTGTATGTCTCTCCGTCTCTCTCTATGTCTCTATGTCTCTCTCTATGTCTCTTTGTCTCTATCTCTATATATGTCTCTCTGTGTCTCTATGTCTCTCTCTATCTATGTCTCTATGTCTCTCTCTATGTCTCTCTCTATATATATGTCTCTCTATGTCTGTCTGTATCTCTCTATGTCTCTCTCTATGTCTCTCTATGTGTCTCTGTCTCTCTGTCTCTCTCTATGTGTCTCTGTCTCTCCCTATGTCTCTCTGTCTCTCTATATCTCTCTCTGTGTCTCTCTGTCTCTCTCTGTGTCTCTCTCTATATCCCTATGTCTCTCTATGTCTCTACGTCTCTCTCTGTGTCTCTCTCTATATATTTGACTCTCTCTGTCTCTCTGTCTCTCTATGTGTCTCTGTCTCTCTATGTCTCTCTGTCTCTCTCTATGTCTCTCTGTCTCTCTATGTCTCTCTCTATGTCTCTATGTCTCTCTATGTCTCTCTCTATGTCTCTATGTCTATCTCTCTTTATGTCACTCTGTCTCTCTATGTCTCTCTCTCTCTATGTCTCTCTCTCTCTATGTCTCTCACTCTCTATATGTCTATTTCTATGTCTCTAGGTCTCTCTCTGTGTCTTTCTGTATCTCTCTATTTCTGTCTCTGTGTCTCTATGTCTCTCTGTCTCTCTATGTCTCTCTCTCCCTCTATGTCTCTCTCTCTCTCTTTATGTCTCTATGTCTCTCTGTCTCTGTCTCTATGTCTCTCTCTCTCATTCTCTCTGTGTCTCTCTGTCTTTCTCTCTCTCTCTATGTCTCTATGTATCTCTCTTTCCATATGTCTCTCTATGTCTCTCTGTATCTCTCTATGTCTCTCTCTCTCTCTATCTCTCTCTATGTATCTCTCTTTCCATATGTCTCTCTATGTCTCTCTGTATCTCTCTATGTCTCTCTCTCTCTCTATCTCTCTCTATGTCTCTATCTATTTCTCTCTGTATCTCTATATGTCTCTCTCTATGTCTCTATGTCTCTCTCTTAGTCTCTATTTCTCTCTCTATGTCTCTATGTCTCTCTATGTCTCTATGTCTCTCAATGTCTCTCTGTCTTTCTCTGTGTCTCTCTGTCTCTCTCTAGGTCTCTATGTCTCTCTCTAGGTCTCTCTGTATCTCTCTATGTCTCTCTGTCTCTCTATGTCTTTCTCTATGTCTCTATGTCTCTGTCTATTTCTCTCTATGTCTATATGTCTCTCTATGTCTCTCTCTCTCTCTCTGTCTCTATGTCTCTCTTTGTCATTCTGTCTGTCTCTATGTCTCTCCCTATGTCTCTCTGTCTCTCTCTATGTCCTCCTATATGTATCTGTGTCTATCTATGGCTCTCTCTCTATGACTATCTATGTCTCTCTCTCTATCTCTATGTCTCTCAATGTCTCTCTCTCTCAATGTCTCTCTCTCTCTCTATGTCTCTATGTCTCTATCTCTATATATGTCTCTCTATGTCTCTTTTTCTCTCTCTATGTCTGTATGTCTTTCTATGTCTCTCTGTCTCTCTCTCTATATCTCTCTCTATGTCTCTATGTCTCTATGTCTCTCTCTCTCTCTATGTCTCTCTCTATGTCTCTCTCTCTCTGTCTCTGTCTCTGTCTCTCTCTCTCTGTCTCTCTCTATGTCCCTATGTCCCTATGTCTCTCTATGTCTCTCTCTATGTCTCTATGTCTCTCTATCTCTCTCTCTGTCTCTCTCTGTCTCCCTCTCTCTCTCCGTCTCTCTATGTCTTTCTACAAATCACTCTCTCTCTATGTGTCTATGTCTCTCTATCTCTGTGTCTCTATGTCTCTCTCTCTCTATGTCACTATGTCTCTCTATGTTTCTCTATGTCTTTCTTTCCATGTCTCTATGTCTCTCGCTCTCTATCTCTCTCTCTCTCTCTATGTCTGTATGTTTCTCTCTCTCTCTATGTCTCTCTCTCTCTCTATGTCTCTATTTCTCTCTATGTCTCTCTGTCTCTCTCTTTCTGTCTCTCTATATCTCTCTCTCTGTCTCTATGTCTCTCTCTATGTCTCTCTCTCTCTATGTCTCTCTCTCTATATCTCTATGTCTCTCCCTATATCTCCATGTCTCTCTATCGCTCTCTCTGTCTCTCTATGTCTTTCTCTCTCTCTCTCTATGTTTCTCTCTCTCTCTCTCTGTCTCTCTCTTTCTCACTCTCTCTGTCTCTCTCTCTCTCTCTCTGTCTCTATGTCTCTTTCTATGTCTCTATGTCTCTATATCTTTCTCTATGTCTCAATGTCTCTCTCTCTATTTGTCTCTATGTCTTTCTCTATGTCTCTCTCTATGTCTCTATGTCTCTCTATGTCTCTCTCTATGTCTCTATGTCTCTCTATCTCTCTCTCTGTCTCTCTCTGTCTCCCTTTTTCTCTCCGTCACTTTATGTCTTTCTCTCTCTCTCTCTATGTTTCTCTCTATGTCTCTCTGTCTCTATGTCTCTCTGTCTCTCTCTCTCTCTCTCACACTCTCTATGTCTCTATGTCTCTCTATATGTCTCTCTATGTCTCTCTCTGTCTCTCTCTCTATATGTCTCTCTGTCTCTCTCTCTGTCTCTATCTCTTTCTACAAATCACTCTCTCTCTATGTCTCTATGTCTCTCTCTATGTCTCTATGTCTCTCGGTCACTCTGTCTCTCTTTGTCTCTCTCTCCCTATGTCTCTATGTCTCTCTCTCTGTCTATGTCTCTCTGTCTATGTCTATGTTTCTCTCTTTATATATATGTCTGTATGTCTCTCTCTCTCTCTATCTATGTCTCTATATCTCTCTCTATGTCTCTCTACGTCTCTCTCTATATCTCTATGTCTTTCTCTGTGTCTCTATGTCTCTCTCTGTCTCTCTGTCTCTCTCTATGTCTCTCTCTCTCTCTGTCTCTCTCTATGTCTCTCTCTATGTCTCTCTGTCTCTCTCTCTGTCTCTCTCTATATCTCTATGTCTCTCTACGTCTCTCTGTCTCTCTCTATATCTCTCCTTATGTCTCTATGTCTCTCTCTGTGTCTTTATGTCTCTCTCTCTCCATGTCTCTCTCTCTCTCTGTCTCTCTCTCTGTCTCTCTCTATGTCTCTCTCTCTCTCTCTATGTTCCTATGTCCCTATGTCTCTCTATGTCTCTCTGTCTCTCTATGTCTCTCTGTCTCTCTCTATGTCTCTCTGTCTCTCTCTCTTTCTCTCTATATCTCTATGTTTCTCTCTCTCTGTCTCTCTCTCTCTCTCTCTCTGTCTCTCTCTCTGTCTCTCTATGTCTCTCTGTCTCTCTCTGTCTCTCCCTATGTCTCTATGTCTCTCTCTATTTCTCTCTATGTCTATATGTCTCTCTATGTCTCTCTCTCTCTATCTCTATGTCTCTCTATATCTCTCTCTATATATATGTCTCTCCATGTCTCTCTGTCTCTCTCTGTTTCTCTGCCTCTCTCTATGTCTCTATATCTCTCTCTGAATGTCTCTCTCTCTTTCTGTATGTCTCTATGTCTCTCTCTATATATATGTCTCTCAATGTCTCTTTGTCTCTCTATGTCTATCTCTGTGTCTCTCTATGTCTCTCTGTCTCTCTCTGTCTCTCTGTCTCTCTCTATCTCTGTCTATGTCTCTATGTCTCTCTCTATGTCTCTCTGTCTCTCTATGTCATTCTCTATGTCTCTATGTCTCTCCCTATGTCTCTATGTCTCTCTATCTATCTCTCTGTCTCACTCTCTCTCTATGTATCTCTCTATGTCTGTATGTCTCTATGTCTCTCTGTCTCTCTCTTTCTCACACTCTCTCTCTGTCTCTCTCTCTCAGTCTCTCTATGTCTCTCTATGTCTCTCTCTATGTCTCTATGTCTCTCTCTCTTTGTCTCTATGTCTCTCTCTATGTCCCTATGTCTCTCTCTATGTCTCTATGTCTCTGTGTCTCTCTCTATATCTCTCTCTATGTCTTTCTGTCTCTCTATGTGTCTCTCTATGTCTCTATGTCTCTCTCTATGTCTCTACATCTCTCTCTCTCTTAATGTCTCTATGTCTCTCTCTCTGCCTCTCTATATGTTTCTCTCTTTGTCTCTCTCTATGTTTCTCTCTATGTCTCTCTGTCAATCTATGTCTCTATATCTCTGTCTCTCTCTTTCTCACACTCTCTGTCTCTCTTTCTCTCTCTCACTCTCTCTATGCCTCTATGTCTCTGTCTATATCTATGTCTCTATATCTTTCTCTATGTCTCTATGTCTCTCTCTCTATGTGTCTCTATGTCTTTTTCTATGTCTCTCTCTATCTCTCTATGTCTCTCTATGTCTCTCTCTATGTCTCTAGGTCTCTCTCTGTCTCTGTGTCTCTCTCTATGCCTCTATCTCTTTCTACATATCTCTCTCTCTCTATGTCTCTATGTCTCTCTCTATATATATGTCTCTTTATGTCTCTCTCTATGTCTCTCTGTCTCTCTGTCACTCTGTCTCTCTTTGTCTCTCTCTCCTTATGTCTCTATGTTTCTCTCTCTGTCTATGTCTCCATGTCTATCGCTGTATATATGTATCTCTATGTCTCTCTCTATGTCTCTCTGTCTCTCTCTGTGTCTCTCTCTATGTCTCTATGTCTCTCTGTCTCTTTGTCTCTCTATGTCTCTCTCTCTCTATCTCTATATGTCTCTCTCTATGTCTCTCTATGTCTCTATGTCTCTCTATATCTCTCTCTCTGTGTCTCTAAGACATAGAGAGAGAAAGAGACACATTAAGAAAGACATAGAGATAGAGAGACAGAGAGAGGCAGACAGTCTCTGTGTTTCTAAGTCTCTCTGTATGTCTCTATGTCTCTCTCTCTGTCTCTCTCTCTCTCTCTCTGTCTATGTCTCTAACTCTCTCTCTATTTCTCTATGTCTCTCTATATATGTCTCTCTTTGTCTCTCTGTCTCTCTGTCTTTCTCTCTCTCTCTATGTTTCTCCCTCTCTCTCTCTGTCTATGTCTCTAACTTTCTCTCTATTTCTCTGTGTCTCTCTATATATGTCTCTCTCAATGTCTCTCTATGCCTCTACGTCTATATATGTCTCTCTCAATGTCTCTATGTCTTTCTCTATGTCTCTATGTCTCTCTCTCTCTATGTCTCTGTGTTTCTATTTATCTCTCCATGTCTCTATGTCTCTATGTATCTCTTTGACTCTCTCTCTGTCTCTCTGTCTCCCTCTATGCCTCTCTGTCTCTCTATGTCTCTCTATCTCTCTCTGTGTCTCTCTCTATGTCTCTCTGTCTCTCTGTGTGTCTCTGTCTCTCTCTATGTCTCTATGTCTCTCTATGTGTCTCTCTGTCTCTCTCTATGTCTCTACGTCTCTTTGTCTCTCTCTATGTCTCTCTGGCCAGGTCTACACTGTGACTTTAAATCGGTTTAATGGCTGATATACCGATTTAACGCTGTACCCGTTCACACGACGTCGTCAGTAATATCGAATTAAACGGCTCCTTAAATCGATTTCGGAACTCCTCCCAGACGAGAGGAGTAGAGCTAAATTCGATACTGATAACTCGGATTAGGGTTCGTGTGGATGGAAATCGACATTATTGGCCTCCTAGAGGTATCCCACAGTGCACCACTGACCGCTCTGGTCCACAATCCGAACTCGGATGCGGCGTGCAGGTAAACAGGAAAAGCCCCCAGACCCCGAGACCTTTAGAATGACATTTCCTGCTTTCCAGCGTCCTGCTATGATCAGCACGCGTGGCGATGCATTTCACATGCAAAAGTAGCTCCTGCATGGACTATACGGGAGATACTACATCTGATCGCTGAATGTTGACACAAATCTGTTGTGTCAGAGCCCCATTACATAACACGGAATGCAAAAACATTTGAAAAATATTCTTGAGGATACACAGCTGTGCGTGACAAGCGTGACGGGAAGCCAGAGACTAAAATTGGACGCTCAGGGAGGGGGTGTGGACGGAGGACTCCAGCTATCCCAGTCTCCACTGCAGTCTCTAACAACTATTTGCATTATTGGCTGAGCGCCAAAATTATGTCGCTTAATACACGGTGTGTTTCTCGGTTCACGGAACAGCTAATCAGTACCTCCGCCACCCCCACCACGTGAAAGAAAAGAAAAAAAAACCATTCCTTGAGTACTGTTACTGTCACCGTCTGTGTACTGAAAGCTGCTGATAGAGGCGATGCTGCAGCACTGACAAGCGGTAGCTCCTCTCCCCTCTCTGGTGGTAGATGGTACAATACGACTGATATCCATCGTTGCCATCAGCCCGTGAGTGCTCCTGGCTGGCCTTAGGCTGGCTGGGGGTGCCTGGGTAAAAATGGGGATGACTCCCAATTTTTCACAGTAGATGGTACAGAATGGCTGGTAACTGTCTCTTTCAAAATGGGGGCTGAACTTCAGCAGCCCCCTCCCTCTCTTGTGTAAAGAAAAGATTCTGAACAGCATAGGCTGTCATAGCCTATGGAGGCTGCCTCCTTCCTGCCTTCCTCAGAACAGCATCCCACCAAGGGGTGGGGGGAGGTACTGCCATTGGTAGGCCGGGAAGGTGGGAATCAACAAGTGCAGTAATAGCAGGAGCACCAAGTACTCACACAGAGCAGCTGTAATACAGTACACTTTAAATACAGTTGATCCTAGTCTTGTCAGGAGTGACTCCATTTTTAGAAACCATTCAGGGAGGAATTGACTCAGTCCCACCCATGTGAGTCAATACCAACTTTGATATCAAAATTTTTCAAAAGGTTATTGTCCATTCTGTCCTACCTAATGTGTGAACAAAAGTAGGTGAGAAAGTAAACATCACCCTTAGGCATGTTCTGGTACTAGTGACAGTCCATACTGAACCATGTGCAACTGGGGACAGGGAGGAGGAAAGGAGCGGTTACTGCTCTTCAGTGATGCAGCATCGCCTCTAACAGCAATATTCAGTACACATAGGGTGACAGTGCAAGTACTCAAGGATTGGTTTATTTACCTTTTATTTATCGTTTTGGGGTGGGGGAAGAGACTGATGAGCTGTTCCATTAAGAAGGGCAGACACTTTGTTTTAAGCTGCAGACATTGGGTGCTCCGCAAAGAATGCAAATAGTTGTCAGAGACAGCGGCGGACTGTGGGATAGCTGGAGTCTTCAGCCTTCCCTTCCGGTCCTCCATGCTACCCCTCCCCTTGTTGCGAAAGTAAATGATAAGAGGGGGGTTCTGGCTACATGTCGTCAGTCATTCCTTGCTCCTTGAAAACATAAGCAGCCCTTTCCTTGAGTACTGTAAATGTCACCATCTGTGTACTGGATGCTGCTGATAGAGGCGATGCTGCGGCAGTGAAGAGCGGTATCTGCTCCTCTCCCTCTACCCATCCCTGGTAGTAGATGGTGCAGTAGGACTGGTAACCGTCCCCATCAACATGTGTAACATGTTGATATGAGGGCATCAGTCCTGGTTCCTTGCAGTAGATAGGACAGAACGGTTAATACTACCTCAATCAAAGCAACTGGGGGCTTCACCCTCCTCCTTTTACGGTCTAAAGAAAAGAGTGTGTCCTGCCTGCACTATCATAGCAGCAACATGCTGTGCTTCTCTCCCCCACACTGCTGAATGTCCTGCCTGGACTATAATCATGCTGTTTAGCTGCCTTCCCCTCATTTTATGTCAATAATCAGTGTTTCTTATTCCTGCATTCTTTATTAATTCATGACACAAATGGGCAGGACACTGCCACAGTAGGCCAGGAAGGTTGGGGGAGAAGGGAAGCAACGAGTGGGGCTGTTGCATGGGCACCGTCTGTGAATACTGACACAGAGCAGCTCTGCTTTGGTAGAGTGCTTTAAATTCTCTTGATCCTATTCTTGTGAACTTTATTTTTATAAGCCATAAAGGGAGGTATTGACTCAGTCCCCAGTGAGTCAATCACAAGTTCAATATAATAAATTTTAAGAGGGTTAGTATCCGTTCTGTCATATCTACTGTGTGAACAAAGAAGGGTCAGAGAGTAGATATCACTCATTCTGTTGCTGGTAACGGTCCGCAATGAATCATCTGCAACCGGGAAGGGTGAGAAGAAGAGAAACCCTTACTGCTCTTCAGTGCTGCAGCATCACGTCTATCAGCAGCATTCAGGACACAGAGGGTTACAGTGTAATTACTCAAGGATTGCTTTACTTTACTTTTATTTCCCGTGTTGGGGTGGGGGAAGGGACTGATGAGCTGTTCCGTTAATCACGATAGACACTCTGTTTTAAGCTACAGATATTCGGCGCTCCGCCAAGAATGCAAATAGTTGTCAGCGACAGCGGAGGACTGTGGGATAGCTGGAGGACTCAGCCTTCCCTTCCGGTCCTCCATGCTACCCCTCCCCTTGTTGCCAATGTAAATGATCAGAGGGGTGTTCTGGGTACATGTCGCCAGTCATTCCTTGCTCCTGGAAAACATAAGCAGACAGCCCTTTCGCACCGTTTTCTCCTGGACTGCCCTTGCAGACACAGTAGTACTGCAACCCTGTAGAACGGCCGATATTTTTTATTCCCGTCACTGTTTGTGTACTAGATGCCGCGGAGAGAGAGGTGCTACTCCAGCTCTCCACAGCAGTATTGCATTGCTTTTGCAATGATAGCAGAGATAGTTACCAGTCGTTCTGTACCATCTACTGCTGGAGAAAACGGGCAGTGATATGATGGTTATCTCCCTCTTTCTATACTGTTCTCTGCTATCATGAGTGCCCCTGGCTGAAATCAGTTGGGGGCGCAACACGAAAGCTAAATTGGGATTGACTCACTGGCCACTGAGTCAATCCCTCCCTTATGGTTTCAAAAAATAGAGTCTGTATTGCCTACAATAAGAGTCAAGTGTATTATAAGAGCACAGCTGCTCCATGTGTGTATCTACAGGGGGTGCCCCTGCAAAAACCACACCTGTCGCTTCTCTTTTTTCCCAACCATCATTTGCTGCTGTGGCAGGGTCAACCCCCTTTTTTGTCATGAAGTTGTCAAGAATCCAAGAATAGGAAACACAGATTTATTCGCGACATACACTGAGGGGGGGTAGGCACTTGGAGGCAGGCAGGTGTGGCAATGACAGACTAGGCAGGACTTGCTGTATTTCTGGAAACCAAAAGGGACCGATTGAATCAGTCCCAAGTGAGTTAATCCCAATGCTTGTGTCAGAACTTTTTAGACAGGGGCACTCATGATAGCAGCGGATTTACAAGTTTATTACAAAATTTTAAAATATAAATTATATGAAGGGTTTGATGTCTCACTCAGTAGCTATCGGCGGCAACATACAGAGTATGGAGGGGTGATGGTATTTGGTTAAGGTTCAGCATATAGTACATACAGTCTATAATGTCCGCTGTCTGTGGGTTTAGGACTCAGGGGATATAGTTTAGTAGGGTGGTGTAAAGGTTTCCCCCTCCCCCCCGTGGTTGCGTGGAGCCACATCAGCTCAATCCTGGTATTGGCGGTGCCCGGTGATAGTATAGTACAGATGCACTGGCCAGGTAAACAGGAAATCCCCTGAATCCCCGCGAACTTTTGAATTCCATTTCCTGTTTTTCCACCGTGAGGGTCAGCACACACACAGGTGAGCACGCAGAGCTCATCTGCACAGGTCACAATGCAGTCTCCTGATAATCGTAAAAGAGCGCCTGCTTGGACCACACAGGAGGTACTCGATCTGATCGGTATCTGGGGGGAAGATTCAGTGCTCACCGCACTCCGTTCCAAAAGACGAAATGAAAAGGTATTTGAAAGAATTTCAAAGTCTATGGCTGAAAAAGGGCACGTCAGAGACTCGGTGCAGTGCAGAGTAAAAGTCAAGGAGCTCAGGCAGGCGTACCAGAAAACCAGACAAGCAAACGGAAGGTCAGGGTCAGAGCCGAAAACATGCCGCTTCTATGCTGAGCTGCATACAATTTTGGGGTTCTGCGCTACCAGTAGCCCTCCCCTGTCCGTGGATTCAGACTTAGGGGTTGAAATATCAACCGTGTCTGAGGATGTAGGCGAGGGGGAAGAGGGGGAGGAAGATGAAGAAGAAGACGACCATGATGAGAGCACACAGCAGTCGGCAAACCCCTACAGCCAGGATCTTTTTGAGACCTCTGAATTACAGTCCCAGCACTCCCAAGCCACAATCCCAGAGAGTGAAGCCATGGAATCAACCTCTGGTAAGTGAACGTTTATTCTATATCAAACACTGATTAAGACAAGGTTTTTTTTTTACATTGCATTGGCATCAGGGCTTGTGATGCAGTCGTAGCCATTACAGTTACAGGAAAATTTCGTTAACATGTCTGGGGATGGAGCAAACATCCTCCAAAGAAATCTCCATGAATCGAGCTTGGAGGTACTCAAAAAGCCTTATGATAACATTTCTGGGCAATGCAGCCGTATCCGGCCCCCCATAGTAGGAAACTTTTCCACGCCATGCATTTAGCAAGAAATTTGGAATCATTGCTTCACATAGCGCGGCTGCGTACAGCCCGGGGCACTGCTGGCATTCCATAAACAAACAATCTGCCTCCTGCGGTGGTATTCTCAGGAGAGTGACATTATCCATTGTTACCTGCTGGAGAATCAGGAATGTAAATTGGGGGTAGACATGACGTCTTTGCTACTGGGCAGAGCGGGGGGATGGGAGAAAGGATAGTGCAGACTGTTCAGTGTTTTGCAAACAGGAATCTTTGCAGCTACCAGCCACGTGCTGCGGAGGGTGAAGCAGGGTTAGCACATTAGCAGCGATGGCAGCATCCATGCGCAGCTGGTGGATGGGAATAAGTGGGGGGTGGGTTGGCCTTTGCAGGTTCCTCTTAGTAGGAACAAGGCATCATACATTCATCAGTGTATATGAACGGTGGAGAAGTCAAACTTTTAAAGACTTACCATCGCCGCATGGAGGTAGGGTGTCCGGACCTCCGTCTGTGTGAGTGTGCCACACCAGTCACACAGACAGCTATTATTTAAAGCATGCCAAATTCGACCTTGTATAGAAATAACATGTGCTCTGTAAGGTGGATAGTGCTGTTTGTTAAAGAGTACTAGCATTGTTCTGTAAAATGTATCTCTCTTCATACTTATCTCCCTGTTTTCACTCCCACTATTCAGCTGCACAGTACTCTGGTATGCGTACGACATCACGAAGGCTTGCTGGGATAAGGCGGAGGAAGAAAAAGACGCGAGATGAACTGTTCACAGACATTATAGAAGTAACACGCATTGACAGGGAGAAACACAATGAGTGGAAGGATGTGGTACTAAAGTATAGGAAAGATGCCATTGAACGATCCGAGAGGGCAAGGCAGGAAGATCAGCGTTGGCGAGATGCAACGCTGGATCTGCTGCGTGCTCAAACTGTTATCCTCCAACGCATGGTGGATCTTCAGGAAGAGCTGCGCGTTAGCAGAGTGCCGCTGCAGCCACTGTATAACCACCCTCAAAGCCCAACACGTCCCATATCTCCCTCACCCAGACGTGTAAGAACGCGGGGGGGAAGGCTTTCTGCACCCGCCTACTCATCCACCCCCCTGGGTAGTTCAAGCAAAAGGCTGTAAGTACGCAAAAATGTGCTTAATGGCCTTTCCCTTCCCCCTCCTTCCAAAGCACAGCAGCCAGGGATACCTTGCTAATTCTCTGCCTCTTTTTATAATTCCTTGTTAATAAACAATACATCCAATGGGGGGAGGGCGGGTTGCTTACAGGGATATGCATTAAGGAAAAATACATGATTTTGTAACAGATAAGGAATTACTGATAATGAGTAATAAAAGATTTTTTAAAGATACAGACTTTATTTCCTTCACCAACATGTAATCAAAGGGGAAGGGTGGGTTGATTACAGAGAATGAGTCAATCAAGATACGTCAAGGGGAAGCACACAAAAGTCACACCGTACCCTGGGCCGTGATGAAACTCGTTTTCAAGGCTTCTCTGATGCGCACCGCTTCCAGGTGTGCTCTTCTAATCGCCCTGGTGTCTGGCTGCTCGTAGGCAGCGCCCAGGTGATTTGCCTCAGCCTCCCACACAGCCATAAATGTCTCCCCCTTAGTCTCACAAAGATTGTGGAGCACACAGCAAGCAGCAATAGCAAACGGGACATTGGTTTGGCTGAGGTCTGAGCGAGTAAGTAATGAACGAAAGCGTCCTTTTAAACGACCAAATGCACATTCTACAACCATCCTGCACTTGCTCAGCCTGTAGTTGAACAGCTCCTGACCACTGTCCAGGCTGCCTGTGTATGGCTTCATGAGCCATGGCATCAAGGGGTAGGCTGGGTCCCCCAGGATAACGACAGGCATCTCAACATCCCCAACTTTTATTTTCTGGTCTGGGAAGTAAGTCCCTTGCTGCAGCCGTTTAAACAGACTAGTGTTCCTGAAGACGCGAGCATCATGAACCCTTCCTGGCCATCCCACGTGGATGTGGGTGAAACGTCCCTTGTGATCCACCAGTGCTTGCAGCACCATTGAAAAGTACCCCTTGCGGTTTACGTACTGGGTGCCCTGGCCCTCTGGTGCCAAGATAGGGATATGGGTTCCATCTATGGTCCCCCCACAGTTAGGGAATCCCATTGCAGCAAAGCCATCCACTATCACCTGCACGTCTCCCAGAGTCACTACCTTTCGTAGCAGCAGCTTAACGATTGCTTTGGCTACTTGCATCACAGCAGCCCCCACAGTAGATTTTCCCACTCCAAATTGATTTCCGACTGACCGGTAGCTGTCTGGCGTTGCAAGCTTCCAGAGGGCTATTGCCACTCGCTTCTCAACTGTGAGGGCTGCTCTCATGTTAGTATTCTGGCGTTTCAGGGCAGGAGAAAGCAAGTCACAAAGTTCAAAGAAAGTGCTCTTACGCATGCGAAAGTTTCGCAGCCACTGCGCATCGTCCCACACATGCAAAACAATGCGGTCCCACCAGTCTGTGCTTGTTTCCCGTGCCCAAAATCGGCGTTCAATGGGTAGAAGATGACCTGTTAATAGCAGTAGCTCCAAGACGCTCTGCCCAGCGGTCATGGAGAATTCACCCTCCATCTCGTCATCGCTGTCGTCGCCGCTCTGCAATAGCTGCCACCTCCTCTCCTCCTGCTTTTGCAGGTTATGGTTCAGCATACTCAGCACGAGAGTACGCGAGGTGTTGACAGTGGTCAGGATAGCGTTACTGATCTCAGCAGGGTCCATGCTTGCTGTGGTATGGCGGTTGCCTCCTTCACCCCGGGAAAAAGGCGCGAAACGGTTGTCTGCTGCTTTCAAAAAGGGAGGGGTGAGGCTGTACCCAGCACTACCAGGGACAATGTTTTTTGCCCCATCATGCACTGGGCTCTCAACACGGAAGTGGGAACTGTGGGATAGCTGTGGAACAGCTATCCCACAGTGCACCGCTTCTGAAATCGACGGCAACTGTGGACCATGGATGCACAAAACCGATTTTATGATACTAGTGTGGACGCGCTAAACCGATTTTATAGTATCTGCATTATAAATTCGGTTTAAGCAAGTTCGAATTATTCTGGCAGTGTAGACGTACCCTCTCTCTCTCTATGTCTCTATGTCTCTCTCTCTATATATATGTCTCTCTATGTCTCTCTGTCTCTCTCTGTCTCTCTTTCTCTCTGTATGTCTCTACGTCTCTTTGTCTCTCTATATGTCTCTCTCTCAATGTCTCTATGTATCTCTGTCTCTCTCTATGTCTCGCTCTATGTTTCTATGTCTCTCTCTATATCTCTCCCTCTCTATGTTTCTATTTCTCTGTCTCTCTCTCCCTCTGACTCTGTCTCTCTCTCTGTCTCTCTCTGTCTCTATGTCTCTCTCTCTATGTCTCTCTCTCTATGTCTCTCTCTCTATTTCTCTATGTCTCTCTATGTCTCTCTGTCTCTCTGTCTCTACGTCTCTTTGTCTCTCTATATGTCTCTCTCTCTCAATGTCTCTATGTCTCTCTGTCTCTCTGTATGTCTCTCTGTCTCTCTCTATGTCTCTAGGTCTCTCTGCCTGTCTCTATGTCTCTATGTCTTTCTATCTCTCTCTGTGTCTCTCTCTATGTCTCTATGTCTCTCTTTGTGTCTCTCTGTCTCTCTCTCTATGTCTCTATGTCTCTCTCTCTCTGTATCTCTGTCTATGTCTCTCTGTCTCTCTCTCTATGTCTCTCTGTCTCTCTATGTCTCTCTCTCTCTATCTCTCTCTCTGTGTCTCTAAGTCTCTCTCTCTCTCTATGCCTCTCTCTCTATGTCTCTATGTTTCTCTCTCTCTCAATGTTTCTATGTCTCTCTATGTCTCAATGTCTCTCTCTATGTCTCTATGTCTCTCTATGTCTCTCTGTCTCTCTCTCTGTCTCTATGTCTCTCTATCTCTCTATGTCTGTCTCTCTCTATGTCTGTCTGTCTCTTTATGTCTCTCTATCTCTGTGTCTCTAAGTCTCTGTCTGTCTCTCTCTCTTTCTCTGTCTCTCTCTTTCTCTCTTTGTCTCTATGTCTGTCTCTCTATCTCTCTATATCTCTCTCTATGTCTCTATTTCTCTCTCTATGTCTCTCTCTCTATATGTCTCTATGACTCTCTCTCCCTCTCCATGTCTCTATGTCTCTCTCTATGTCTCTCTCTATGTCTCTACGTCTCTCTGTCACTCTCTCTCTCTTTGTCTCTTTCTCTCTATGTCTCTCTCTCTATCTATGCCTCTCTATGTCTCTCTGTCTGTCTATCTCTCTCTGTCTCTCTCTCTATGTCTCTATGTCTCTCTCTCTCTGTCTCTCTCTCTCTATGTCTCTATGTCTCTCTCTCTCTGTCTCTCTCTCTCTCTGTCTCACTTTATGTCTCCATGTCTTTCTATGTCTCTCTCTATGTCTCTATGTCTCTCTATGCTTTCTCTATGTCTCTTTGTCTCTCTCTATGTCTCTTTGTCTCTCTCTATGTCTCTGTCTCTGTCTCTCTCTAGCTCTTTGTCTCTCTCTGTATGTTTCTATGTCTATCTCTCTCTGTCTCTCTGTCTCTTTCTCTATATCTCTGTCTTTATGTCTCTGTCTTTCTCTCTATCTATGTCTCTATGTATCTCTCTATGTCTCTATGTCTCTATATGTCTCTCTCTCTATCTATGTCTCTATATCTCTCTCTATGTCTCTCTATGTCTCTATGTCTCTCTATCTCTCTCCCTATGTCTCTATGTCTCACTCTATGTCTCCATGTCTTTCTATGTCTCTCTCTCTATGTCTCTATGTCTCTCTCTCTCTATGTCTCTATGTCTCTCTCTATTTTTCTATCTATGTCTCTCTCTCTTTCTCTATGTCTCTCTCTATGTCTCTCTATGTCTCTCTCTCTATGTCTCTATGTCTCTCTCTCTCTCTATGTCTCTCTCTATTTCTCTATGTCTCTATGTCTCTCTATGTCTCTCTCTATGTCCCTCTGTCTCTCTCTATGTCTCTCTCTCTGTCTCTCTGTCCCTCCCTTTGTCTCTCTGTCTCTCTACGTCTCTATATGTCTCTCTGTCTCTCAGTCTCTCTGTATGTCTCTCTGTCTCTCTATGACTCTCTCACTCTCTCTATGTCTCTCTCTCTATGTGTCTCTGTCTCTCTCTATGTCTCTCTGTCTCTCTTTCTCTCTCTATGTCTCTATCTCTCTCTACATGTCTCTCCCTCTCTCTCTATGTCTCTATGTCTCTCTCTATATGTCTCTCTATGTCTCTCTCTATGTCTCGATGTCTCTCTCTATGTCTCTCTGTCTCTGTCACTCTTTCTCTCTTTGTCTGTCTCTCTCTATGTCTCTCTGTCTCTCTCTCTATCTCTCTCTGCATGTCTCTCTGTCTCTATGTCTCTTTCTCCGTCTCTGTGTCTCTCTCTCTGTCTCTGTGTCTCTCTCTATGTCTCTCTGTCTCTATGTCTCTCTATGTCTCTCTCTATGTCTCTATGTCTCTCTCTATGTCTCTCTGTCTTTCTTTGTCTCTCTATGTCTCTAAATCTACATGTCTCTCCCTCTCTCTCTATGTCTCTATGTCTCTCTCTATATATGTCTCTCTATGTCTCTATGTCTCTCTCTGTCTCTCTCTGTCTCTCTGTCTCTATATCTCTCTGTATTTCTCTATGTCTCTCTATGTCTCTCTGTCTCTCTCTATGTCTCTCTCTCTGTCTCTCTCTCTATGTCTCTCTACATTTCTCTTTCTCTCTCTCTATGTCTCTATGTCTCTCTCTCTCTATGTCTCTCTCTATGTCTCTATGTCTCTCTCTATGTCACTCTGTCACTTTGTCACTCTTTGTCTCTCTCTCTATCTCTCTATGTCTCCCTCTCTCTGTCTCTCTCTTTGTCTCTATTTCTCTCTCTCTTTGTCTCTATGTCTCTCTGTCTCTCCCTATGTCTCTGTGTCTCTCTATCTCTCTCTATTTCTCTCTGTCTCTCTATGTCTCTCTCTATGTCTCTACGTCTCTCTCTCCCTCAATGTCTCTATGTCTCTCTGTCACTATATGTCTCTCTGTCACTCTATGTCTCTCTTTATATATGTCTATCTATGTCTTACTGTCTCTCTTTATGTATCTATGTCTCTCTCTATATCCCTCTGTCTCTCTATGTCTTTATGTCTCTCCCTATATATGTCTCTCTATGTCTATCTGTCTCTTTCTCTTGTCTATATGTCTCTGTCTATGTCCCTCTGTCTCTCAGTCTCTCTATGTCTCTCTATATGTCTCTCTATGTCTCTCTCTATGTCTCTGTGTCTCTCTCTATGTCTCTATGTCTCTCTCTATGTCTCTCTGTCACTCTGTCTCTCTTTGTCTCTCTCTCTCTATGTCTCTGTCTCTGTCTCTCTGTCTCTATCTATGTCTCTCTCTATGTCTCTCTGTCTGTCTGTATCTCTGTGTCTCTCTCTATGTTTCTATGTCTCTCTCTCTATATATATGTCTCTACGTCTCTCTCTCTCTATGTCTCTCTATGTCTTTTTGTCTCTATCTAAATTTCTTTGTCTCTCTCTATGTCTCTCTCTTTCTATGTCTCTGTCTCTCTCTCTCTGTCTCTGTCTCTATCTCTCTCTATGTCTCTCTCTCTCTATGTCAATATGTCTCTGTCTCTCTCTCTGTCTCTATGTCTCTCTTTCTCTGTCTCTATATCTCTCTCTCTATGTCTCTATATCTCTCTATCTTTGTGTCTCTATGTCTCTCTCTCTATGTCTCTCTCTATGTCTCTATGTCTCTCTATATGTCTCTCTGTCTCTCTCTGTCTCTCCAAGTCTCTCTGTCTCTCTCTGTCTCTCTCTCTCTGTCTCTATGTTTCTGACTCTTTCTCTCTGTCTCTATGTTTCTGACTCTTTCTCTCTCTCTATGTCTAGACGTCTCTCTCTATGTCTCTATGTCTCTATGTCTCTTTATGTCTCTCTCTACGTCTCTATGTCTCTCTCTCTGTCTCTATGTCTCTCTATGTCTCTCTCTATGTCTCTATATCTCTGTCCCTTTCACCCTCTCTCTGTCTGTCTCTCTGTCTCTATGTCTCTCTCTCTATGTCTCTATGTCTCTCTCTCTCTCTGTCTCTATGACTCCCTCTCTCTATGTCTGTATGTGTCTCTCTATGTCTCTATGTCTCTCTCTATGTCTCTCTGTCTCTCTATATCGCTCTCTATATCTCTATGTCTATCTCTATGTCTCTATGTCTCTCTCTTTCTCAATGTCTCTATGTCTCTCTCTCTTTCTATGTCTCTGTATGTCTCTCTGTCTCTCTCTATGTCTCTATGTCTCTCTCTCTGTCTCTTTGTCTCTCTCTCTATATATGTCTCTCTATGTCTCTATGTCTCTCTCTATCTATGTCTCCATGTCTCTCTCTATGTCTCTCTCTATCTATGTCTCTATGTCTCTCCCTATGTATCTCTCTCTATATATCTCTCTATGTCTGTCTGTATCTCTCTATGTCTCTCTCTATGTCTCTCTATGTGTCTCTGTCTCTCTGTCTCTCTCTATGTCTCTCTGTCTCTCCCTATGTCTCTCTGTCTCTCTATATCTCTCTCTGTGTCTCTCTGTCTCTCTCTATGTCTCTCTCTATGTCCCTATGTCTCTCTATGTCTCTACGTCTCTCTCTGTGTCTCTCTCTATATATTTGACTCTCTATGTCTCTCTGTCTCTCTATGTCTCTCTGTCTCTCTATGTCTCTCTCTATGTCTCTCTGTCTCTGTATGTCTCTCTATGTCTCTATGTCTGTCTCTCTTTATGTCACTTTGTCTCTCTAGGTCTCTCTCTCTCTATGTCTCTATGTCTCTCTCTCTCTATGTCTCTCACTCTCTATATGTCTATTTCTATGTCTCTAGGTCTCTCTCTGTGTCTTTCTGTATCTCTCTATTTAAGTCTCTGTGTCTCTATGTCTCTCTGTCTCTCTATGTCTCTCTCTCCCTCTATGTCTCTCTTTCTCTCTCTCTCTATGTCTCTCTCTCTCTCTGTCTCTATGTCTCTCTCTCTACCTCTCTCTGTGTCTCTCTGTCTTTTTCTCTCTCTCTATGTCTCTCCGTATCTCTCTATGTCTCTCTCTCTCTGTCTCTCTCTATGTCTCTCTCTCTTTCTCTCTGTCTCTCTATATGTCTCTCTCTATGTCTCTATGTCTCTCTCTGAGTCTCTATTTCTCTCTCTATGTCTCTATGTCTCTCTATGTCTCTCTATGTCTCTCTGTCTCTCCCTATGTCTCTACGTCTCTCAATGTCTCTCTGTCTCTCTCTGTGTCTCTCTGTCTCTCTCTAGGTCTCTATGTCTCTCTCTATGTCTCTCTGACTCTCTCTCTGTCTCTCCCTATGTCTCTCTGTCTCTCTCTGTCTCTTTTTATGTCTCTATGTCTCTCTCTATTTCTCTCTATGTCTATATGTCTCTTTATGTCTCTCTCTCTCTCTATGTCTCTATGTCTCTTTTTGTCATTCTGTCTGTCTCTATGTCTCTCCCTATGTCTCTATGTCTCTGTATTTCTCTCTGTCTCTCTCTATGTCCTTCTATATGTCTCTCTGTCTATCTATGTCTCTCTCTCTATGGCTATCTATATCTCTCTCTATATCTTTATGTCTCTCAATCTCTCTCTCTCAATGTCTCTCTCTCTCTGTATGTCTCTATGTATCTCTCTCTCTATATGTCTCTCTATGTCTCTTTGTCTCTCTCTATGTCTCTATGTCTTTCTATGTCTCTCTGTCTCTCTCTCTATATCTCTCTCTATGTCTCTATGTCTCTCTCTATGTGTCTCTCTCCATGTCTCTCTCTCTATGTCTCTATGTCTATCTCTCTCTCACTCTCTCTCTGTCTCTCTCTCTTTCACTCTCTCTATGTCTCTATGTCTCTCTATATGTCTCTCTATGTCTCTCTCTGTCTCTCTCTCTGTCTCTCTCTGTCTCTGTCTCTCTGTCTCTCTCTCTGTCTCTCTCTATGTCTCTATCTCTTTCTACAAATCACTCTCTCTCTATGTGTCTATGTCTCTCTATCTCTGTGTCTCTATGTCTCTCTCTCTATGTCTCTATGTCTCTCTATGTCTCTCTATGTCTTTCTTTCCATGTCTCTATGTCTCTCGCTCTCTATATCTCTCTCTCTCTATGTCTGTATGTTTCTCTCTCTCTGTCTCTCTCTCTCTCTATGTCTCTATGTCTCTCTCTCTCTGTCTGTCTCTCTCTCTATGTCTCTATGTCTCTCTCTATTTCTCTTTGTCTGTATGTCTCTCTATGTCTCTCTCTCTCTATCTCTATGTCTCTCTATCTCTATGTCTCTCTATATCTCTCCCTATATATATGTCTCTCCATGTCTCTCTGTCTCTCTCTATGTTTCTCTGCCTCTCTCTATGTCTCTATGTCTCTCTCTGAATGTCTCTCTCTCTCTCTGTATGTCTCTATGTCTCTATGTCTCTCTCTATGTCTCTCTCTATATATATGTCTCTCTTTCTCTCTCTGTCTCTCTGTCTCTCTCTGTCTCTCTGTCTCTCTCTATCTCTGTCTATGTCTCTATGTCTCTCTCTATGTCTCTCTCTATGTCTCTCTGTCTCTCTATGTCATTCTCTATGTCTCTATGTCTCTCCCTATGTCTCTATGTCTCTCTATCTATCTCTCTGTCTCACTCTCTCTCTATGTATCTCTCTATGTCTCTATGTCTCTCTGTCTCTCTGTCTCTCTCTCTCTCTCTGTCTATCTCTCTTTGTCTCTATGTCTCTCTGTCTCTCTCTATGTCTCTCTCTATATCTCTCTCTATGTCTCTCTGTCTCTCTCTCTCTATGTCTCTATGTCTCTCTTTATGTCTCTACGTCTCTCTCTCTCTCAATGTCTCTTTGTCTCTCTCTCTCTATGTCTCTCTTGTCTCTATGTCTCTATGTCTCTCTCTATATATGTCTCTCTATGTCTCTCTGTCTCTCTTTATGCCTCTATGTCTCTCTCTCTCTCTCTCTCTCTATGTCTCTATGTCTCTCTCTCTGTCTCTATGTCTCTCTCTCTCTGTCTCTATGTCTCTCTCTTTTTCTCTATGTCTCTATGTCTCTCTCTCTCTGTCTCTATGTCTCTCTCTTTTTCTCTATGTCTCTATGTCTCTCTCTATGTCTCTCTGTCTCTCTCTATGTCTCTCTCTCTATCTCTACGTCTCTCTCTCTCTCTCTCAATGTCTCTATGTATCTCTTCTCTCTATGTCTCTCTGTCTCTCTCTCTATATGTCTCTATATGTCTCTCCGTCTCTCTCTATGTCTCTCTCTATATATGTCTCTCTATGTCTCTCTGTCTCTCTCTCTGTCTCTCTCTATGTCTCTCTATGTGTCTCTGCCTCTCTATATCTCTCTATGTCTCTCTGTCTCTCCCTATGTCTCTCTGTCTCTCTATGTCTGTACGTCCCTCTATATGTTTTGTGTCTCTCTGTATGTCTCTCTGTCTCTCTCTATGTCTCTCTCTATGTCTCTATTTCTCTCTCTCTCTCTATGTGTCTATGTCTCTCTCTCTCTATATGTCTCTCTATGTCTCTTTGTCTCTAAGTTTCTCTGTCTCTCTCTATGTATCTCTCTTTCTCTGTCTCTCTGTCTCTGTCTCTATCTCTCTCTATGTCTCTCTCTCTATGTCATTCTCTATGTCTCTATGTCTCTCCCTATATCTCTATGTCTCTCTATCGCTCTCTCTGTCTCTCCGTCTCTCTATGTCTTTCTCTCTCTCTATGTTTCTCTCTATGTCTCTCTGTCTCTCTATGTCTCTATATCTCTCTGTCTCTCTCTTTCTCACTCTCTCTGTCTCTCTTTCTCTCTCTCACTCTCTCTATGCCTCTATGTCTCTGTCTATATCTATGTCTCTATATCTTTCTCTATGTCTCTATGTCTCTCTCTCTATGTGTCTCTATGTCTTTCTCTATGTCTCTCTCTATGCCTCTATCTCTTTCTACATATCTCTCTCTCTATGTCTCTATGTCTCTCTCTCTATATGTCTCTTTATGTCTCTCTCTATGTCTCTATGTCTCTCTGTGACTCTGTCTCTCTTTGTCTCTCTCTCCTTATGTCTCTATGTTTCTCTCTCTGTCTATGTCTCTATGTCTATCGCTGTATATATGTATCTCTATGTCTCTCTCTCTATGTGTCTCTCTGTCTCTCTCTGTGTCTCTCTCTATGTCTCTTTGTCTCTCTATGTCTCTTTGTCTCTCTATGTCTCTCTCTCTCTATGTTTCTATGTCTCTCTATGTCTCTCTATGCCTCTACGTCTATATATACCTCTCTCAATGTCTCTCTATGTCTCTCTATGTCTCTATGTCTCTCTATGCCTCTACGTCTATATATGTCTCTCTCTATGTCTCTATGTCTTTCTCTATGTCTCTATGTCTCTATGTCTCTCTCTCTATGTCTCTGTGTTTCTATTTATCTCTCCATGTCTCTATGTCTCTATGTATCTCTTTGACTCTCTCTATGTCTCTCTGTCTCCCTCTATGCCTCTCTGTCTCTCTATGTCTCTATGTCTCTCTATCTCTCTCTGTGTCTCTCTCTATGTCTCTGTCTCTCTCTATGTCTCTATGTCTCTCTCTGTGTTTCTCTGTCTCTCTCTATGTCTCTACGTCTCTTTGTCTCTCTCTATGTCTCGCTCTCTCTCTATGTCTCTATGTCTCTCTCTATATATATGTCTCTCTATGTCTCTCTGTCTCTCTCTGTCTCTCTTTCTCTCTGTATGTCTCTACGTCTCTTTGTCTCTCTATATGTCTCTCTCTCTATGTCTCTATGTCTCTCTGTCTCTCTCTATGTCTCGCTCTATGTTTCTATGTCTCTCTATATATATATGTCTCTCTATCTCTCTCTTTCTCTCTCTATGTCTCTCTGTCTCTCTGTCTCTATCTATGTCTCTCTGTCTCTCTGTCTCTCTATGTCTCTATGTCTCTCTCTCTCTGTATGTCTCTCCATGTCTCTCTGTCTCTCTCTATGTTTCTCTGTCTCTCTCTATCTCTCTCTATGTCTCTGTATGTCTCTCCCTATGTCTCTATATTTCCCTCTCTGTCTCACTCTCTCTCTATGTTTCTCTCTATGTCTCTCTGTCTCTCTCTATGTCTCTATGTCTCTGTCTCTCTCTCACTCTCTCTCTGTCTCTCTCTCTATGTCTCTCTCTCTTTGTCTCTCTGTCTCTCTCTATGTCTCTCTGTCTCTCTCTATATCTCTCTCTATGTCTCTCTTCTCTCTATGTCTCTATGCCTCTCTCTCCCTCTCCATGTCTCTATGTCTCTCTCTATGTCTCTCTCTATGTCTCTACGTCTCTCTGTCTCTCTTTGTCTCTCTCCCTCTATGTCTCTCTCTCTCTCCCTCTCTATCTATGTCTCTCTCTGTCTCTTTGTCTCTCTGTCTCTATCTATGTCTCTCTGTCTCTCTTTCTCTCTATGTCTCTCTGTCTCTCTCTCTCTCTGTATGTCTCTATGTCTCTCTCTCTCTGTATGTCTCTCCATGTCTCTCTGTCTCTCTCTATGTTTCTCTGTCTCTCTCTATCTCTCTCTATGTCTGTCTATGTCTCTCCCTATGTCTCTATATCTCCCTCTCTGTCTCACTCTCTCTCTATGTTTCTCTCTATGTCTCTCTGTCTCTCTATGTCTCTCTGTCTCTCTCTATATCTCTATGTCTCTCTGTCTCTCTCTCACTCTCTCTCTGTCTCTCACTCTATGACTCTCTATATCTCTCTCTATGTCTCTCTTCTCTCTATGTCTCTATGTCTCTCTCTATATATGTCTATCTATGTCTCTATGTCTCTCTCTCTATATGTCTATCTATGTCTCTCTCTCTGTCTCTATGTCTCTCTCTATGTCTCTATGTCTCTCTCTCTCTATCTCTACGTCTCTCTCTCTCTCAATGTCTCTATGTCTCTCTTCTCTCTATGTCTATATATGTCTCTCTGTCTCTCTCTCTCTTGTCTATATGTCTCTCTCTATGTCCCTCTGTCTCTCTGTCTCTCTATGTCTCTACGTCTCTTTGTCTCTCTATATGTCTCTCTCTCTATGTCTCTCTGTCTCTCTCTATGTCTCGCTCTATGTTTCTATGTCTCTCTCTATATATATGTCTCTCTATCTCTCTCTTTCTCTCTCTATGTCTCTCTGTCACTCTCTATGTCTCTATGTCTCTCTCTATGTCTCTATGTCTCTCTCTATATCTCTCCCTCTCTATGTCTCTATTTCTCTGTCTCTCTCTCTGTCTCTCTCTGTCTCTATGTCTCTCTCTCTATGTATCTATGTCTCTCTCTCTATTTCTCTATGTCTCTCTATTTCTCTCTGTCTCTCTCTATGTCTCTATGTCTCTCTCTATGTCTCTACGTCTCTTTGTCTCTCTATATGTCTCTCTCAATGTCTCTATGTCTCTCTGTCTCTCTGTATGTCTCTCTCTATGTCTCTCTGTCTCTCTCTATGTCTCTAGGTCTCTCTGTCTCTCTCTCTGTCTCTCTCTATGTCTCTAGGTCTCTCTGCCTCTCTCTATATCTCTATGTCTTTCTATCTCTCTCTGTGTCTCTCTCTATGTCTCTATGCCTCTTTCTCTCTGTCTCTCTGTCTATGTCTCTCTGTCTCTCTCTCTTTATGTCTCTGTGTCTCTCTATGTCTCTCTCTCTATATCTCTCTCTCTGTGTCTCTAAGTCTCTCTCTCTCTATGCCTCTCTCTCTATGTCTCTATGTTTCTCTCTCTCTCAATGTTTCTATGTCTCTCTATGTCTCAATGTCTCTCTCTATGTCTCTATGTCTCTCTATGTCTCTCTGTCTCTCTCTCTGTCTCTCTATGTCTCTCTCTATGTCTCTCTGTCTCTCTATGTCTGTCTCTCTCTATGTCTGTCTGTCTCTTTATGTCTCTCTATCTCTGTGTCTCTAAGTCTCTGTCTGTCTCTCTCTTTCTCTGTCTCTCTTTCTCTCTTTGTCTCTATGTCTCTCTCTCTATGTCTCTATATCTCTCTCTCTATGTCTCTATTTCTCTCTCTATGTCTCTCTCTCTCTATGTCTCTATGACTCTCTCTCCCTCTCCATGTCTCTATGTCTCTCTCTATGTCTCTACGTCTCTCTGTCACTCTGTCTCTCTTTGTCTCTCTCTCTCTATGTCTCTCTCTCTCTATCTATGCCTCTCTATGTCTCTCTGTCTGTCTGTCTCTCTCTGTCTCTCTCTCTCTATGTCTCTATGTCTCTCTCTCTCTATGTCTCTATGTCTCTCTCTCTCTGTCTCTATGTCTCTCTCTCACTATGTCTTTATGTCTCTCTCTCTTTGTCTCTATGTCTCTCTCTCTTTTTCTCTATGTCTCTCTGTCTCTCTCTATGTCTCTCTCTATGTCTCTCTGTCTCTCTATGTCTCTATGTCTCTCTCTCTATCTCTACGTCTCTCTCTCTCTCTCTCAATGTCTCTATGTCTCTTTTCTCTCTATGTCTCTCTGTCTCTCTCTCTATATGTCTTTATATGTCTCTCCGTCTCTCTCTATGTCTCTCCCTCTATATGTCTCTCTGTGTCTCTATATCTCTCTCTATGTCTCTCTCTATGTCTCTCTATGTGTCTCTGCCTCTCTATATCTCTCTATGTCTCTCTGTCTCTCCCTATGTCTCTCTGTCTCTCTATGTTTCTCTCTAAGTTTCTCTGTCTCTCTGTATGTCTCTCTCTTTCTCTGTCTCTATGTCTCTGTCTCTGTCTCTCTCTCTCTCTGTCTCTATCTCTCTCTATGTCTCTCTCTATGTCTATATGTCTCTGTCTCTCTCTCTGTCTCTGTCTCTATATCTCTCTCTCTGTCTCTATCTCTCTCTCTATGTCTCTCTCTCTCTCTCTCTCTCTGTCTCTATATCTCTCTCTCTATGTCTCTATGTCTCTCTATCTCTGTGTCTCTATGTCTCTCTCTCTATGTCTCTAAGTCTCTCGCTCTCTATATCTCTCTCTCTATGTCTGTATGTTTCTCTCTCTCTCTATGTCTCTCTCTCTCTCTCTATGTCTCTATGTCTCTCTGTCTCTCTCTCTCTGTCTCTCTATATCTCTCTCTCTATGTCTCTATGTCTCTCTCTATGTCTCTCTCTCTCTATGTCTCTCTCTCTATGTCATTCTCTATGTCTCTATGTCTCTCCTTATATCTCTATGTCTCTCTATCGCTCTTTCTGTCTCTCTCTGTCTCTCCGTCTCTCTATGTCTTTCTCTCTCTCTCTCTATGTTTCTCTCTATGTCTCTCTGTCTCTCTATCTCTCTGTCTCTCTCTTTCTCACTCTCTCTGTCTCTCTTTCTCTCTCTCACTCTCTCTATGCCTCTGTGTCTCTGTCTACATCTATGTCTCCATATCTTTCTCTATGTCTCTATGTCTCTCTCTCTATGTGTCTCTATGTCTTTTTCTATGTCTCTCTCTATGTCTCTATGTCTCTCTATGTCTCTATGTCTCTCTCTATGCCTCTATCTCTTTCTACATATCTCTCTCTCTCTATGTCTCTATGTCTCTCTCTCTATATGTCTCTTTATGTCTCTCTCTATGTCTCTATGTCTCTCTGTGACTCTGTCTCTCTTTGTCTCTCTCTCCTTATGTCTCTATGTTTCTCTCTCTGTCTATGTCTCTATGCCTATCGCTGTATATATGTATCTCTATGTCTCTCTCTATGTCTCTCTGTCTCTCTCTGTGTCTCTCTCTATGTCTCTATGTCTCTCTGTCTCTTTGTCTCTCTATGTCTCTCTCTCTCTATGTCTCTATGTCTCTCTCTATGTCTCTATGTCTCTATGTCTCTCTATATCTCTCTCTGTGTGTCTCTAAGACACAGAGAGAGAAAGAGACACATTAAGAAAGACATAGAGATAGAGAGACAGAGAGAGACAGAAAGTCTCTGTGTTTCTAAATCTCTCTCTATGTCTCTATGTCTCTCTCTATGTCTCTGTCTCTCTCTCTCTGTCTCTCTCTATCTCTCTGTCTCTCTCTATGTCTCTATGTCTCTGTCTCTCTGTCTCTCTCTCTCTATGTCTCTCTCTCTGTCTTTCTCTCTCTCTCTCTGTTTCTCCCTCTCTCTCTCTGTCTACGTCTCTAACTCTCTCTCTATTTCTCTATGTCTCTCTATATCTGTCTCTGTTTGTCTCTCTGTCTCTCTCTATGTCTCTCTCAATGTCTCTCTATGCCTCTACGTCCATATATGTCTCTCTCAATGTCTCTCTATGTCTCTCTATGCCTCTATGTCTATATATCTCTCTCTCTATGTCTCTATGTCTTTCTCTATGTCTCTATGTCTCTATGTCTCTCTCTCTCTCTCTCTCTATGTCTCTGTGTTTCTATTTATCTCTCCATGTCTCTATGTCTCTATGTATCTCTTTGACTCTCTCAGTCTCCCTCTATGCCTCTATGTCTCTCTATGTCTCTATGTCTCCCTATCTCTCTCTGTGTCTCTCTCTATGTCTCTATGTCTCTCTGTGTGTCTCTGTCTCTCTCTATGTCTCTATGTCTCTCTCTGTGTCTCTCTGTCTCTCTCTATGTCTCTACGTCTCTTTGTCTCTCTCTATGTCTCTCTTTCTCTGAATGTCTCTATGTCTCTCTCTCTATATATATGTCTCTCTATGTCTGTCTGTCTCTCTGTCTCTCTTTCTCTCTGTATGTCTCTACGTCTCTTTGTCTCTCTATATGTCTCTTTCTCAATGTCTTTATGTCTCTCTGTCTCTCTCTATGTCTCGCTCTATGTTTCTATGTCTCTCTCTATGTCTCTACGTCTCTTTGTCTCTCTGTATGTCTCTCTCTCTCTCTCAATGTCTCTATGTCTCTCTGTCTCTCTGTATGTCTCTCTCTATGTCTCTGTATGTCTCTACGTCTCTTTGTCTCTCTATATGTCTCTTTCTCAATGTCTTTATGTCTCTCTGTCTCTCTCTCTGTCTCTCTGTCTCTAGGTCTCTTTGTCTCTCTCTATGTCTCTAGGTCTCTCTGCCTCTTTCTATGTGTTTATGTCTTTCTATCTCTCTCTGTGTCTCTCTCTATGTCTCTATGTCTCTCTATGTCTCTCTCTATGTCTCTCTGTCTCTCTCAATGTCTCTAGGTCTCTCTCTATGTCTCTAGGTCTCTCTGTCTCTCTCTGTCTCTCTCTATGTCTCTAGGTCTCTCTGCCTCTCTCTATGTCTCTATGTCTTTCTATCTCTCTCTGTCTCTCTCTCTATGTCTCTCTGTCTCTCTCTCTCTGTCTCTCTGTCTCTCTCTCTCTATGTCTCTATGTCTCTCTATGTCTCTCTCTCTATATCTCTCTCTCTGTGTCTCTAAGTCTCTCTCTCTCTCTATGCCTCTCTCTCTATGTCTCTATGGCCACGTCTATACGACGCGCCGTATCGGCGCGTTACAATCGATTGCTCGGGGATCGATATATCGCGTCTCATCTAGACGCGATATATCGATCCCTGAGCGCGCTTACATCGATTCCGGAACTCCACCAAAACCAACGGAGTTCCGGAATCGACATGGCGAGCCGCGCACATCGATCCCGCGCGGTGAAGACGGGTGAGTACATCGATTTTAGATAATCGATTTCAGCTACGCTATTCTCGTAGCTGAAATTGCGTATCTAAAATCGATTTTCACGTGTCGTGTAGACCTGGCCTATGTTTCTCTCTCTCTCAATGTTTCTATTTCTCTCTATGTCTCAATGTCTCTCTCTATGTCTCTATGTCTCTCTGTCTCTCTCTCTGTCTCTCTATGTCTCTCTCTATCTCTCTATGTCTGTCTCTCTCTATGTCTGTCTGTCTCTTTATGTCTCTCTATCTCTGTGTCTCTAAGTCTCTGTCTGTCTCTCTCTTTCTCTGTCTCTCTCTTTCTCTCTTTGTCTCTATGTCTCTCTCTCTATGTCTCTATTACTCTCTCTCCATGTCTCTATTTCTCTCTCTATGTCTCTCTCTCTCTATGTCTCTATGACTCTCTCTCCCTCTCCATGTCTCTATGTCTCTCTCTATGTCTCTACGTCTCTCTGTCACTCTGTCTCTCTTTGTCTCTCTCTCTCTCTATGTCTCTCTCTCTCTATCTATGCCTCTCTATGTCTCTCTGTCTCTCTCTCTTTCTATGTCTCTATGTCTCTCTCTGTCTCTCTATGTCTCTCTCTCTCTATGTCTCTCTGTCTCTCTCTCTCTATGTCTCTATGTCTCACTCTATGTCTCCATGTCTTTCTATGTCTCTGTCTATGTTTCTCTGCCTCTCTCTATGTCTCTATGTCTCTCTATGCTTTCTTTATGTCTCTTTGTCTCTCTCTATGTCTCTTTGTCTCTCTCTATGTCTCTCTCTCTCTATGTCTCTGTCTCTGTCTCTCTCTAGCTCTGTGTCTCTCTCTCTATGTTTCTATTTCTCTCTCTCTGTCTCTATGTCTCTTTCTCTATATCTCTGTCTCTATGTCTCTATATCTTTCTCTCTATCTATGTCTCTATCTATCTCTCTATGTCTCTATGTCTCTCTCTCTCTATCTATGTCTCTCTATCTCTCTTTATGTCTCTATTTCTCTCTATCTCTTTCTCTATGTCTCTATGTCTCTCTCTATGTCTCTATGTCTCTCTCTCTATGTCTCTCTCTATGTCTCTATGTCTCTCTCTATGTTTCTATCTATGTCTCTCTCTCTTTCTCTATGTCTCTCTCTATGTCTCTATGTCTCTCTCTATGTCTCTATGTCTCTATCTATTTCTCTATATCTCTATGTCTCTCTATGTCTCTCTCTATGTCTCTCTGTCTCTCTCTATGTCTCTGTATCTCTCTATGTCTCTATGTCTCTCTACATGTCTCTGTCTCTCTCTCTATGTCTCTATGTCTCTCTCTCTATATGTCTCTCTCTATGCCTCTTTGTCTCTCTCTATGTCTCTATGTCTCTTTGTCACTCTGTCACTCTGTCTCTCTTTGTCTCTCTCTCTCTATGTCTCTATGTCTCTCTGTCTCTGTCTCTATGTCTCTCTCTCTTTGTCTCTATGTCTCTCTCTCTTTGTCTCTATGTCTCTCTCTATTTCTCCCTGTCTCTCGCTATATCTGTATGTTTCTATGTCTCTCTCTATGTCTCTACGTCTCTCTCTCTCTCTCAATGTCTCTATGTCTCTCTCTCTCTATGTCTCTCTGTCTCTGTATGTCTTTACGTCTCTCTCTATATATGTCTCTCTATGTCTCTCTGTCTCTGTCTCTTGTCTATATGTCTCTCTCTATGTCCCTCTGACTCTCTGCCTCTATGTCTCTCTCTCTCTATATGTCTCTTTATGTTTCTCTCTATGTCTCTCTGTCTCTCTCTATGTCTCTATGTCTCTCTGTCACTCTGTCTCTCTTTGTCTCTCTCTCTATGTCTCTATGTCTCTCTCTCTATGTCTTTATGTCTCTGTCTCTGTCTCTCTGTCTCTCTATGTCTCTCTGTCTCTCTGTATCTCTGTGTCTCTCTATGTCTCTATTTCTCTCTCTCTCTATGTCTCTCTCTCTATATATGTCTCTCTATGTCTCTTTGTCTCTATTTAAGTTTCTCTGTCTCTCTCTGTGTCTCTCTCTTTCTATGTCTCTATGTCTCTGTCTCTCTCTGTGTCTATATCTCTCTCTGTCTCTATGACTCTCTAAGTATCTCTCTTTCTCTATGTCTCTATATCTCTCTCTTTGTCTCTCTATGTCTCTCTCTCTATGCCTCTCTCTCTCTGTATTTCTCTATGTCTCTCTCTCTCAATGTCTCTATGTCTCTCTCTATGTCTGTCTCTATGTCTCTCTCTGTCTCTGTGTTTCTATTTATCTCTCTATGTCTCTATGTCTCTATGTATCTCTTTGTCTCTCTCTCTGTCTCTCTGTCTCCCTCCATGTCTCTCTGTCTCTCTATGTCTCTATGTCTCTCTATCTCTCTCTGTGTCTCTCTCTATGTCTCTATGTCTCTCTATGTGTCTCTGTCTCTCTATGTCTCTCTCTGTGTCTCTCTGTCTCTCTGTCTCTCTCTCTCTGTCTCTCTATGTCTCTATGTCTCTCTCTATCTCTATGTCTCTATGTCTCTCTGTGTGTCTCTCTCTCTCTATGTCTCTACGTCTCTTTGTCTCTCTCTATGTCTCTCTCTCTCCATATATGTCCCTCTATGTCTCTCTCTCTCTCTCTCTATGTCTCTCTCTCTCTCTATGTCTCTGTATGTCTCTCTCTCTCTCTATGTCTCTGTATGTCTCTATGTCTCTCTCTGTGTCTCTCTGTCTCTCTCTCTCTCTGTCTCTCCCTCTCTATGTCTCTATTTCTCTGTCACTCTCTCCCTCTGACTCTGTCTCTCTCTATCTCTATGTGTCTCTCTCTATGTCTCTATGTCTTTCTCTCTATTTCCCTATGTCTCTCTGTCTCTCTCTATGTCTCTCCCTCTCTATTTCTCTGTCTCTTTCTCCCTCTGACTCTGTCTCTCTCTCTGTCTCTCTATGTCTCTATGTCTCTCTGTCTCTCTCTCTTTCTCTATGTCTCTCTCTATGTCTCTACGTCTCTTTGTCTCTCTATATGTCTCTCTCTCAATGTCTCTATGTCTTTCTGTCTCTCTCTATGTCTCTATGTCTCTCTCTATATATATGTCTCTCTATGTCTCTATTTCTCTCTCTCTCTATGTCTCTATGTCTCTCTCTATGTATCTCTCTCTGTCTATCTGTCTCTCTCTATGTCTCTCTCTCTGTCTCTCTCTATGTCTCTCTGTCTCTCCCTATGTCTCTATGTCTCTCTATCTCTCTCTGTGTCTCTCTCTATGTCTCTATGTCTCTCTCTGTGTCTATGTCTCTGTCTATGTCTCTACATCTCTTTGTCTCTCTCTATCTCTGTCACTCTCTGTCTCTCTCTTTGTCTCTATGTCTCTCTCTCTATATATGTCTCTCTATGTCTCTGTCTCTCTCTGTCTCTCTCTGTGTCTCTATGTCTCTCTCTCTATGTCTCTATTTCTCTCTCTCTCTATGTCTCTGTATGTCTCTCTGTCTCTCTGTGTCTCTCTCTATGTTTCTATGTCTCTCTCTGTGTCTCTCCATCTCTCTGTCTCTATTTCTCTGTCTCTCTCTCCCTCTGACTCTGTCTCTCTCTCTTTCTCTCTCTGTCTCTATGTCTCTCTCTCTCTGTCTCTATGTCTCTCTCTCTATTTCTCTATGTCTCTCTGTCTCTCTCTATGTCTCTACGTCTCTCTTTATGTCTCTACGTCTCTTTGTCTCTATATATGTCTCTCTCTCAATGTCTCTATGTCTCTCTGTCTCTCTCTATGTCTCTCTCTATATATATGTCTCTCTATGTCTCTATGTCTCTCTCTATGTCTCTCTGTCTCTCTCTATGTCTCTCTCTATATATATGTCTCTCTATGTCTCTACGTCTCTTTGTCTCTCTATATGTCTCTCTCTGTCTCTCTCTCTATATATGTCTCTCTATGTCTCTATGTCTCTCTGTCTCTCTCTATGTCTCTCTCTATGCCTCTCCCTCTCTATGTCTCTATTTCTCTGTCTCTCTCTCCCTCTGACTCTGTGTCTCTCTCTGTCTCTCTCTGTCTCTATGTCTCTCTCTCTATGTCTCTGTCTCTCTCTCTATTTCTCTACGTCTCTATGTCTCTCTCTATGTCTCTATGTCTCTCTCTATATATATGTCTCTCTATGTCTCTATGTCTCTCTCTCTTTGTCTCTATGTCTCTCTCTGTGTCTCTCTCTCTCTATGTCTCTCTATGTCTCTCTCTCTATATGTCTCTCTATGTCTCTCTCTATATCTCTGTCTCTCTATGTCTCTCTGTCTCTCCATGTCTCTACGTCTCTCTATATGTCTCTGTGTCTCTCTATTTCTCTCTCCCTCTCTATGTCTCTATGTCTCTCTATGTCTCTATGTCTCTCTCTATGTCTCTCTGTCTCTGTCTATGTCTCTATGTCTCTCTATCTCTCCCTGTGTCTCTCTCTATGTCTCTATTTCTCTTTATATCTGTCTGTCTCTCTATGTCTCTACGTCTCTCTATATGTCTCTGTGTCTCTCTATTTCTCTCTCCCTCTCTATGTCTCTATGTCTCTCTATGTCTCTCTCTCTGTCTCTCTATCTCTCTCTATGTCTCTCTGTCTCTCTCTATGTCTCTATGTCTCTCTATCTCTCTCTGTGTCTCTCTCTATGTCTCTATGTCTCTTTATGTCCCTCTGTCTCTATCTATGTCTCTATGTCTGTCTCTATGTCTCTCTGTCTCTCTCTCTATGTCTCTATGTCTCTCTCTCTCTCTATGTCTCTCTCCCTATGTCTCTATGTCTCTCTCTCTCTCTATGTCTGTATGTCTCTCTCTCTATATATCTCTATGTTTCTCTGTCTCTCTATGTTTCTATGTCTCTCTATGTCTCAATGTCTCTCTCTATGTCTCTCTGTCTCTCTGTCTCTCTCTCTGTCTCTCTATATCTGTCTCTCTCTATGTCTGTCTGTCTCTTTATGTCTCTCTCTCTCTATGTCTCTAAGTCTCTGTCTGTCTCTCTCTCTTTCTCTGTCTCTCTTTGTCTTTATGTCTCTCTCTCTATGTCTTTATATCTGTCTCTCTCTATGTCTCTATTTCTCTCTCTATGTCTCTCTCTATGTCCCTCTGTCTCTGTCTTTCTCTCTGTATCTCTCTCTATGTTTCTATGCCTCTCTCTCTCTATGTCTCTATGACTCTCTCTCCCTCTCCATGTCTCTATGTCTCTCTCTATGTCTCTACGTCTCTCTGTCTCTCTTTGTCTCTCTCTCTCTATGTCTCTCTGTCTCTCTTTGTCTCTCTCTCTCTATGTCTCTCTCTCTCTATGTCTCTCTCTGTCTCTTTGTCTCTCTGTCTCTATCTATGTCTCTCTCTCTCTCTATGTCTCTATGTCTCTCTCTCTCTGTATGTCTCTCCATGTCTCTCTGTCTCTCTCTATGTTTCTCTGTCTCTCTCTATCTCTCTCTATGTCTTTCTCTCTATTTCCCTATGTCTCTCTGTCTCTCTCTATGTCTCTCCCTCTCTGTCTCACTCTCTCTCTATGTCTCTCCCTCTCTGTCTCACTCTCTCTCTATGTTTCTCTCTACGTCTCTCTGTCTCTCTCTCTGTCTCTATGTCTCTCTGTCTCTCTCTCACTCTCTCTCTGTCTCTCTCTCTCTGTCTCTCTATGTCTCTCTCTCTTTGTCTCTCTGTCTCTCTCTATGTTTCTCTGTCTCTCTCTATATCTCTCTCTATGTCTCTCTTCTCTCTATGTCTCTATGTCTCTCTCTCCCTCTCCATGTCTCTATGTCTCTCTCTATGTCTCTCTCTATGTCTCTACGTCTCTCTGTCTCTCTTTGTCTCTCTCCCTCTATGTCTCTCTCTCTCTCTCTCTATCTATGTCTCTCTCTGTCTCTTTGTCTCTCTGTCTCTATCTATGTCTCTCTGTCTCTCTTTCTCTCTATGTCTCTTTGTCTCTCTGTCTCTATCTATGTCTCTCTGTCTCTCTTTCTCTCTATGTCTCTATGTCTCTCTCTCTCTCTGTATGTCTCTATGTCTCTCTCTCTCTGTATGTCTCTCCATGTCTCTCTGTCTCTCTCTATGTTTCTCTGTCTCTCTCTATCTCTCTCTCTGTCTGTCTATGTCTCTCCCTATGTCTCTATGTTTCTCTCTATGTCTCTCTGTCTCTCTATGTCTCTCTGTCTCTCTCTATATCTCTATGTCTCTCTGTCTCTCTCTCACTCTCTCTCTGTCTCTCTCTCTATGTCTCTCTATGTCTCTCTTCTCTCTATGTCTCTATGTCTCTCTCTATATATGTCTATCTATGTCTCTCTCTCTGTCTCTATGTCTCTCTCTATGTCTCTATGTCTCTCTCTCTCTATCTCTACGTCTCTCTCTCTCTCAATGTCTCTATCTCTCTCTTCTCTCTATGTCTGTATATGTCTCTCTGTCTCTCTCTCTTGTCTATATGTCTCTCTCTATGTCCCTCTGTCTCTCTGTCTCTCTGTGTCTATCTCTCTCTATGTCTCTCTATGTCTCTCTCTGTGTCTCTATGTCTCTCTGTCACTCTGTCTCTCTTTGTCTCTCTCTCTCTCTATGTCTCTCTCTCTCTTTATGTCTCTATGTCTCTGTCTCTGTCTCTCTGTCTCTCTCTGTCTCTCTTTCTCTCTCTCTATATATGTCTCTCTATGTCTCTCTCTTTCTATGTCTCTATGTCTCTGTCTCTCTCTCTCTCTCTCTCTCTGTCCCTATGTCTCTCTCTCTATGTCTCTATGTCTCTATGTCTCTCTCTCTATGTTTCTATGTCTCTCTATGTCTCTTTCTACGTCTCTATGTCTCTCTATGTCTCTCTCTCCATGTCTCTCTGTCTCTCTCTGTCTATGTCTCTATGTTTCTCTCTCTCTCTATGTCTCTATGTCTCTCTGTCTCTCTCTTTGTCTCTCTCTATGTCTCTCTCTCTGTCTCTATGTCTCTCTCTCTCTCTGTATCTGTCTCTATGTCTCTCTCTGTCTCTCTCTATATATGTCTCTCTATGTCTCTCTGTCTCTCTCTATGTCTCTCTCTATGTCTCTCTATGTGTCTCTGTCTCTCTATGTCTCTCTGTCTCTCTATGTCTGTACGTCTCTCTATATGCCTTTGTGTCTCTCTGTATGTCTCTCTCTCTCTCTATGTCTCTCTGTCTCTCTCTATGTCTCTAGGTCTCTCTGTCTCTCTCTCTCTGTGTCTCTCTCTATGTCTCTAGGTTTCTCTATCTCTCTCTGTGTCTCTCTCTCTGTCTCTATGTCTCTCTGTCTCTATGTCTCTCTCTCTATGTCTCTTTGTCTCTCTCTCTCTCTGTCTCTATGTCTCTCTTCCTATGTCTCTCTGTCTCTCTCTCTCTATGTCTCAATGTCTCTCTATGTCTCTATGTCTCTCTCTCTATCTCTCTCTCTCTATGTCTCTAATTCTCTCTCTCTCTATGTCTCTATGTTTCTCTCTCTCTCTATGTCTCTATGTCTCTGTCTCTGTCTCTCTGTCTCTCTCTATGTCTCTCTGTCTCTCTATGTCTCTCTATATGTCTCTCTGTCTCTCAGTTTCTCTGTATGTCTCTCTGTCTCTCTGTCTCTCTCTCTGTCTCTCTCTGTCTCTCTATGTCTCTATGTCTCTATGTCTGCGGTTTTGGGGCCCCTGGAATTGTGGTTTTGGGGCCTCTGGGGTTTTAGGGCTCCTGGTGTTAAGGGGCCCCTGGAAATGGGGTTTTGGGACCCCTGAAAATGAGCTTTTGGGACCCCTATGGTTTTGGGGCACCTGGAAATGTGGTTTTGGGGACCCTGGGTTTTGGGGCTTCTGGAAATGGGATTTTCGGGCACCTGGAAATGAGATTTTGAGCCCCCTGGGTGGTTAGGGGCCCCTGGAAATGGGGTTTGGGGGCCTCTGGGGTTTTCGGGCACCTGGCAATGGGGTTTTGGGGCCCCTGGGGTTTTGGGGCCCCAGGAAATGGGGTTTTGGGGGACGTGGGGATTTGGGTTCCCTGGAAATGGGGTTTTCCAGCCCCTGGAAATGGAGATTTGAGGCTCCTGGGGGTTAGGGACCCCAGGAAATGGAGTTTTGGGGCCCCTGGGGTTTTGGGGCACCTGGGATTAAGGTGCCCCTGGAAATGGGGTTTTGGGACACCTGTGCTTTGGGGCCCCCTGGAAATGGGATTTGGGGGCACCTCTAAATGGGGTTTTAGGGCCCCTGGAAATGGGGGTTTTGGGGTCCCTGGGCTTTTGGGGGACCTGGAAAGGGGTTTTGGGGCCCCTGGAAATGGGGTTTTGGGACCCCTGGGGTTTTGGGGCCCCTGGAAATGGACTTCTGGAGCCCTTTCGTTTTGGGGCCCCTGGAAATGGGGTTTTCGGGGCCCTAATTGGGGCCCCTGAGTTTTGGGGCCCCTGGAAATGGGGTTCTAGGGGCCCTAGGGTTTTGGGGGCCCTAATTTGGCCCCCTGGGGTTTTGGGGCCCCTGTAAATGGGGTTTTGGGGTCCCTGGGGTTTTTTTGGCCCCTGGAAATTTGGTTTTGGGGCCCCTGGGGTTAATGGTCCCTGGAAATGGGGGTTTTTGGCCTCTGGAAATGGGGTTCTGGGGCCCCTTGGGTTTTGGGGCCCCTGGAAATGGGGTTTTGGGGCCCCTGGAAATGGGGTTTTGGGGCCCCTAGGGTTTTGGGGGCCCTAATTGGGGCCCCTGGAAATGGGGTTTGGGGGTCCCTGGGATTTTCGGACCCTTGTGGTTTAGAGGGCCCTGGAAATGTGGTTTTGGGTCCCCTGGTGTTTGGGGCCCCTGGAAATAGTGTTTTTGGGGCCCCTGCCATAAAGGGCCCCTGGAAATGGGGTTTTGGGGCCCCTAGGGTCAGGGGCTATTGGAAATGGGGTTTTGGCCCCTGCGGTTTTGGGGCCCCTGGAAATGGGGTGTTGGGGCCCCTGGGGTTTTGGGGGCTCTAATTGGGGCCCCTGGCGATTTGGGGCCCCTGAAAATGGGATTTTGGGGCCCCTTGAAATGGGGGTTTTGGGGCCCCTAGGTTTTGGGGGCCCTAATTGGGGCCCCTGGGGTTTTGGGGCCCCTGGAAATGGTGTTCTGGGGCCCCTGGGATTTTGGGACCCCTGTGGTTTTGGGGCCCCTGGAAATGGCGTTTTGGGGCCCCTGGTGTTTTGGGGTCCCTAATTGGAGCCCATGGGTGTTTGGGGCCCCTGGAAATGGAGTTTTGGGGTCCCTGGGGTTTTGGGGCCCTAGTTGGGGCCCCTGGGGTTTTGGGCCCCCTGGAAATGGGGTTTTGGGGCCCCTTGGGGTTAGGAGCCCCTGAAAATTGGCTTTTGGGGGCCCTGTAACTGAGTATTTTGGGGCCCCTGGGGTTAAGGGACCCTGGAAATGGCGTTTTTTGGGCCTCTGGAAATGTGGTTCTGGGGCCCCTGGGCTTTTGGGGGCCCCTGGAAATGGGGTTCTGGGGCCCCTAGTGTTTTGAGGCCCCTGGAAATGGGATTTTGGGGCGCCTGGGGTTTTGGGGACCCTGTAAATTGGGATTTTGGGTCCCCTGGGGTTTTGGGCCCTCTGGAAATGGGGTTTTGGCCTCTGGAAATGGGGTTTTTGGGGCCCCTTCAAATAGGGTTTTGAGGTCCCCTGGAAATGGGGTTTGGGCCCTGGGGTTTTAGGGCCTCTGGAAATGTGGTTTTCGGGCACCTGGAAATGGGGTTTTGGGGCACCTGGGGTTTTTGGGGTCCCTGGAAATGCGGTTTTCGGGGCCCCTGGAAATCGGGTTTTGGGGATCCCTGGGGTTAGGGGCCATTGGAAATGGGGTTTTTGGGCCCCTGGGGCTTTGGGGCCCCTGGAAATGCGGTTTTGGGGCCCCTGTGGTTTTGGGGACCCTGGAAATGGGATTTTGGGACCCCTGGGGTTTTGGGGCCTCTGGAAATGGGTTTTTTGGGCTCCTGGGGTTTTGGGGTCCCTGGAAATTGGGTTTTCGGGCCCCTGGGGAATTAGAAGCCCCTTGAAATGGGGTTTTGGGGCCCGTGGGGTATTGGGGCCCCTGGAAATGGTGTTTTGGGGTCTCTGGAAATGGGGTTTTGGAGCACGAGGGTTTTGGGCACCCTAATTGGGGCCCCAGGGGTTTGGGGCCCCTGGAAATGGGGTTTTGGGGATCCTGGGATTTTGGACCCCTGGGGTTTTGGGGCCCCTGGAAATGGGGTTTTCGGGCCCCTGGGGTTTTGGGGGCCCTAATGGGGGCCCCTGGGGATTTGCGGCCCCTGGAAATGGGGTTTTCCCCCCCCGGGCCCCCTCGGGTTTTGGGGCGACTGGAAAATGGGGTTTTAGGGCCCCTAGGGTTTTGGGGGCCCTAATTGGGGCCCCTAGGGTTTTGGGGCCCCTGGAAATGGTGTTCTGGGGCCCCTGGGATTTTGGGGACCCCTGTGGTTTTGGGGCCCCTGGAAATGCGGTTTTGGTGCCCCTGGGGTTTAGGGGGCCCTAATTGTGGCCCCCTGGGTTTTTGGGGCCCCTGGAAATGGGGTTCTGGGGGCCCTAGAGTTTTGGAGGCTCTTATTGGGGCTCCCTTGGGTTTGGGGGCTCATGGAAATGGGGTTTTGGGGGCCCCTTGGGGTTAGGGGCCCCTGATAATTGGCTTTTGGGGCCCCTGTAACTGGGGTTTTGGGGCCCCTGGGGTTAAGGGCCCGGAAATGGGGTTTTTGGGCCACTGGAAATGGGGTTCTGGGGCCCCTTGGGTTTTGGGGCCACTGGAAATGGGGTTTTGGGGCCCCTAGGGTTTTGGGGCCCCTGGAAATGGGTTTTAGGGGCCCTTGGGTTTAGGGGCCCCTGGAAATGGGATTTTGGGACGCCTGGGGTTTTGGGGCCTGGAAATGGGGTTTTAGGGCCCCTGGGGTTTTGGGGCCCCTGGGATTAAGGTGCCCCTGAAAATGGGTTTTTGGAGCCCATAGAATGGGGTTTTGGGACACCTGTGGTTTTTGGGCCCCTGGAAATGGGGTTTTGGGGCCCCTGGAAATGGAGTTTTGGGGTCCCTGGTGTTTTGGGCCCCATGGAAATGTTGTTTTCGGGCACCTGGAAATGGGACTTTGGGGCCCCTGGGTGGTTAGAGGCTCCTGGAAATGGGGTCTTGGGGACCCTTGGGTTTTTGTGCCCCTGGAAATGGGGTTTTTTGGGCACCTGGGGTTTTTGGGGTCCCTGGAAATGGGGTTTTCGGGCCCCTAGAAATGGGGTTATGGGGATCCTGGGGTTTTGGGGCCACTGGAAATGGGGTTTGGGGGCCCCTAGGTCCTTGGGGCCCCTAGGGTTTTGGGGGCCCTAATTGGGGCCCCTGGGTTTTTGGGGCCCCTGGAAATGGAGTTCTGGGGCCCCTGGTTTTTTGGGGCCACTGGAAATGGTGTTTGGGGGCCCCTGGGGGTTTGGGCCCCTGGAAATGGGGTTTTGGGGCTGCTGGGGGTTTGGGGGCTATTATTGTGGCCCCTGGGTTTTTGGGGCCACTGGAAATGGAGTTCTGGGGCCCCTGGGGTTTTGGGGCCACTGGAAATGGTGTTTGGGGGCCCCTGTGTGTTTGGGGCCTCTGGAAATGGGGTTTTGGGGGCCCTAGGGTTTTGGGGGCCCTAATTGGGGCCCCTGGGGTTTTGGGGCCCCTGGAAATGGGTGTTCAGGGGCCCCTGGGGTTTTGGGGTCCCTGGAAATGGTGTGTTTTCCCCCTGGGGTTTTGGGGCCCCTGGAAATGGTGTTTTGGGGTGTGACGATGTGGTTCTGGTGGGACCCAACTGAGAGTGCCAAATCAGGACCAATTGCTCAAACAGGGCAGTCACAGCCCAAGGCTGGGGTTTTTCCACCTCTAAGGCAAACCAAAGCAGCCAGACAAAAGACTTCAGTTTCACCCCACTGGCTAACTGCAAGTCACACAAGCAATTTCCTTAGACACTCCAGTCTCCCAATATCACCACCAGTCCCACACGTCCTGCGGATGAATGGTTATGAAAACCAACACCCCAGTAAAAGAAAAAGGTTCTCTCGATCCCAAAGGACCAAGCCCCAGACCCAGGTCAATAATACACATGAGATCTTACCCACAAATCACGCTGTTGCCAATCCTTTAGAATCTAAAATCTAAAGGGTTTATTCATAAAAGAAAAAAGATAGAGGGGAGAGCTAGAATTGGTTAAACTGAATCAATTACATACAGTAATGGCAAAGTCCTTAGTTCAGGCTTGTAGCAGAGATGAAGTAAACTGCAGGTTCAAATTGAGTCTCTGGAGAACATCCCTCGCTGGGATGGGTCATCAGTCCTTTGTGCAGAGCTTCAGATTGTAGCAAAGTCCCTCCAGAGGTAAGAAGCAGGATTGAAGACAAAATGGAGATGAGGCCTTCGCCTTATATAGACTTTTCCAGTGTAAGAACACTTCTTTGTTTCTACTGTGGAAAGTTACAGCAAAATGGAGTTTGCAGTCACATGGGCCAGTTTGTGCTCACTCCAGTGAGTCACAGGGCGTATTCGCCTTCTCTCGATGGGTCAGTTGTGTAGTTGATGGTCCTTAATGGGCCATCAAGCAGGCTAAGCAGAGCTGACACCAGCTTGTCTGGGGTGTCACCCAGAACTGCAGCACCAATTTAAAATACAGACAGTACACAGCCAATATTTATAACTTCAACTACAGAAATGATGCAGACATACAGACAGCACAATCATACCAGTAACCCATAACCTGGTCTTGGACACCTTATATGACCCCCTTTACATAGAATTTGGTGCCACTACCGAACCTTGGTTGCAACCCATGTTTATATGGTCCCCAGTTTATATCAATAACGTCACATGGGGCCCCTAGGCTTTTGGGGGCCCTCGGGATTTGGGGGCCCTCATTGGGGCCCCCTGGGTTTTTGGGGCCCCTGGACATGGGGTTCTGGGGCCCTTGGGGTTTTGGGGCCCCTGGAAAAGGGGTTTTGGGGCTGCTAGGTTTCTTGGGGGCCCTAATTAGGGCCCCTGGGGTTTTGGGGCCCATGGAAATGGGGTTCTAGGGCCCCTGGGGTTTTGGGGCCCCTGGAAATCTGTTTTTGGGGCCTCTAGGGTTTTGGGGCCCCTAATTGGGGCCTCTAGGGTTTTGGGGCCTTGGGAAATGGGGTTCTGGGGCCCCTGGGATTGTGGGGCCCCTGAAATGGGGTTCTGGGGCCCCTGGGGTTTTGGGGCCTCTGGAAATGGCGTTTTGGGGCCCTGAAGGTATTTGGGGTCCCCTAATTGGGGCCCCTGGGTTTCTGGGGCCCATGGAAATGGGGTTCTGGGGCCCCTGGGCATTTGGTCCCCCTGGGAAATGGGGTTTTGGGGCCCCTGGGGTTTTGGGGCCCCTGGAAATGGGGTTTTGAGGCCTCTAGGGTTTGGGGGCCCTAGGGTTTTGGGGGCCCTAATTGGGGCCCATGGGTTTTTGAGGCCCCTGGAAATGGGGTCCTGGGGCCCCTGGGGTTTTGGGGCCCCTGGAAATGGGGTTCTGGGGCCCCTGGGGTTTTGAGGGCCCCTGGAAATGGGGTTTTTTGCCCCCTGGGGTTTTGGTTCCCTGGAAATGGGGTTTTGGGACCCTTGTGGTTTTGGGGCCCGTGGAAATGGGGTTTTGGGGCTACTGGAAATCGGGTTTTGGGGCCTCTAGGGTTTTTGGGGCCCTAATTGGGGTCCCTGGGGTTTTGGAGACCCTGGAAATGGGGTTCTGGGGCCCCTGGTGTTTTGGGGCCCCTGGAAATGGTGTGTTTTCCCCCTGGGGTTTTTGGGGCCCCTGGAAATGGGGTTTTGGGGCCCCTAAGCTTTTGGGGGTCCCTAGGGATTTGGGGCCCTCATTGGGGCCCCTGGGTTTTTGGAGCCTCTGGAAATGGGATTTTGGGGCCCGTGGGGGTTTTGGGGCGCTGGAAGAGGGTTTCTCTGGCCCCTAGGTTTCTTGGGGCCCTAATTGGGGCCCCTGGGGTTTTGGGGCCCTGGAAATGTGGTCTCTATATGTCTTTCTATGTCTCTCTCTATGTCTCGATTTCTCTCTCTATGTCTCTCTGTCACTCTATCTCTCTTTGTCTCTCTGTCTCTCTATGTCTCTCTCTATGTCTCTCTGTCTCTGTCTCTCTTTCTCTCTATGTCTCTACATGTCTCTCCCTCTCTCTTATGTCTCTATGTCTCTCTCTATGTCTCTCTGTCTCTCTCTATGTCTCTCTCTATGTCTCTATCTCTCTCTACATGTCCTCTCTCTATGTCTCTCTATGTCTCTCTCTAGGTCTCTCTGTCTCTCTAGGTCTCTCTGTCTCTCTCTAGGTCTCTCTATGTCTCTCTCTATGTCTCTCTATGTCTCTGTCTCTCTGTCTCTCTTTGTCTCTCTATCTCTGTATCTCTCTATCTATATGTCTCTCCCTCTATGTCTCTATCTCTCTCTACATGTCTCTCCCTCTCTCTCTCTGTCTCCCTCTCTCTCTACATGTCTCTCCCTCTCTCTCTATGTCTCTCTCTCTATATCTCTCTATGTCTCTCTCTATGTCTCGATTTCTCTCTCTATGTCTCTCTGTCACTCTTTCTCTCTTTCTCTCTCTGTCTCTCTATGTCTCTCTCTATGTCTCTATGTCTCTCTCTATGTCTCTCTATGTCTCTATATCTCTCTCTCTCTCTTTGTCTCTCTATGTCTCTAAATGTCTCTACATGTCTCTCCCTCTCTCTCTAGGTCTCTATGTCTCTCTCTATATATGTCCTATGTCTCTCTCTATGTCTCTCTGTCTCTCTTTGTATCTCTATGTTCTCTATCTCTCTCTACATGTCTCTCTCTCTCTCTCTATGTCTCTCTGTCTCTCTCTCTATATGTCTCTCTCTATGTCTCTATGTCTCTCTATGTCTATATCTATGTCTCTCTGTCTCTATCTATGTCTCTCTGTCTCTCTTTGTCTCTCTATGTCTCTAAATGCCTCTACATGTCTCTCCCTCTCTCTCTATGTCTCTCTTTCTATATGTCTCTCTGTCTCTCTCTCTCTATGTCTCTCTGTCTCTCTCTGTCTCTATATCTCTATATCTCCCTCTATGTCTCTCTATGTGTCTCTCTCTGTCTCTCTCTATGTCTCTCTATGTCTGTCTCTATGTCTCTCTGTCTCTCTCTATGTCTCTCTCTCTCTATGTCTCTCTATGTCTCTCTCTATGTCTCTCTGTCTCTCTCTATGTCTCTCTCTATGTATCTCTCTCTCTCTTTCTCTATGTCTCTATGTCTCTCTCTTTGTTTCTATCTATGTCTCTCTCTCTCTCTCTTTCTCTATGTCTCTATGTCTCTCTCTATGTCTCTCTGTCTCTATGTGTCTCTCTATGTCTCTCTCTCTATGTCTCTATGTCTCTCTCTCTCTCTATGTCTCTATGTCTATCTCTATGTCTCTCTATGTCTCTCTGTCTCTCTCTATGTCCCTCTGTCTCTCTCTATGTCTCTATGTCTCTCTACAAGTCTCTTTCTCTCTCTCTGTGTCTCTATGTCTCTCTCTATGCCTCTATGTCTCTCTCTATGTCTATATGTCTCTTTGTCACTCTGTCACTCTGTCTCTCTTTGTCTCTCTCTCTATGTCTCTATGTCTCTCTGTCTCTCTCTCTATGTCTCTCTATCTCTGTGTCTCTATGTCTCTGTCTCTATGTCTCTATGTCTCTCTCTCTATGTCTCTTTCTATGTCTCTGTGTCTCTCTATGTCTCTCTCTCCATGTCTCTATGTCTCTCTCTCTCTCTCTCTCTCTCTCTCTCTATGTCTCTATGTTTCTCTGTCTCTCTATGTCTCTATGTCTCTATGTCTCTCTCTCTCTCTCTCTCTCTATGTCTCTATTTCTCTCTATGTCTCTCTGTCTCTCTCTCCGTCTCTCTGTCTCTCTCTCTCTCTCTCTCTCTATGTCTCTCTCTCTCTATGTCATTATCTATGTCTCCATGTCTCTCCCAATATCTCTATGTCTCTCTATCGCTCTCTCTGTCTCTCTCTCTCTCTCTTTCCATCTCTCTATGTCTTTCTCTCTCTCTATCTCTGTTTCTCTCTATGTCTCTCTGTCTCTCTCTATGTCTGTATATCTCTCTGTCTCTCTCTCACTCTCTCTGTCTCTCTCTCTCACTCTCTCTATTTCTCTCTCTATGTCTCTATGTCTCTATGTGTCTCTATGTCTTTCTCTATGTCTCTCTCTCTGTCTCTCTATGTCTCTCTATAGCTCTCTGTCTCTCTCTGTCTCTCTGTCTCTCTCTATGTCTCTATCTCTTTCTACATATCTCTCTCTCTCTATGTCTCTCTCTCTATATGTCTCTTTATGTCTCTCTCTATGTCTCTATGTCTCTCTGTCACTCTGTCTCTCTTTGTCTCTCTCTCCTTATGTCTCTATGTCTCTCTCTCTCTCTATGTCTCTATGTCTCTCGCTGTATATATGTATCTCTATGTCTCTCTCTGTGTCTCTCTGTCTCTCTCTGTGTCTCTCTCTATGTCTCTATGTCTCTCTGTTTCTTTGTCTCTCTATGTCTCTCTCTCTCTATGTCTCTATGTCTCTCTCTATGTCTCTATGTCTCTCTATGTCTCTATGTCTCTCTCTATCTCTCTCTCTATGTCCTCTATGTCTGTATGTCCCTCTAGAGAGAGACAGAGAGGCATAGAGAGAGACATAGAGACATAGAGAGAGACATAGAGACATAGAGACAGACATAGAGACATATAGAGAGACATAGAGTCATTGAGAGAGAGAGACATAGAGAAATAGAGACAGAGAGAGAGAGAAACATAGAGAGAGACATAGAGACATAGAGAAAAGCGAGAGACAGAGAGACATATAGAGAGAAAGAGAGACATTAAGAAAGACATAGATTCAGAGAGACAGAGAGAGACAGACAGTCTCTGTTTTTCTATGTCTCTCTCTATGTCTCTATGTCTTTCTCTATGTCTCTCGGTCTCTCTCTCTCTCTGTCTTTCTCTATGTCTCTCTGTCTCTCTCTATGTCTCTGTCTCTCTATCTCTCTGTCTCTATGTCTCTCTCTCTGTCTCTCTCTGTCTCTCTGTCTTTCTCTCTCTCTCTATGTTTCTCCCTCTCTCTCTGTCTATGTCTCTTAACTCTCTCTCTATTTCTCTATGTCTCTCTCTATATATGTCTCTCTTTGTCTCTCTGTCTCTCTCTATGGCTCTCTCAATGTCTCTATGTCTCTCTATTCCTCTATGTCTATATATGTCTCTCTCTATGTCTCTCTCTATGACTCTATGTCTCTCTCTATGTCTCTCTGTCTCTCTGTCTTTCTCTCTCTCTCTATGTTTCTCCCTCTCTCTCTGTCTATGTCTCTAACTCTCTCTCTATTTCTCTATGTCTCTCTCTATATATGTCTCTCTTTGTCTCTCTGTCTCTCTCTATGGCTCTCTCAATGTCTCTATGTCTCTCTATTCCTCTATGTCTATATATGTCTCTCTCTATGTCTCTCTCTATGACTCTATGTCTCTCTCTATGTCTCTATGTCTGTATGTCTCTCTCTCTCTCTCTCTCTATATATATATATATCTCTATGTCTCTATGACTCTCTAAGACTCTCTTTCTCTATATCTCTATATCTCTCTCTTTGTCTCTCTATGTCTCTCTCTCTATTTCTCTATGTCTCTCTCTCAATGTCTCTATGTCTCTCTCTATGTCTCTATGTCTCTCTCTATGTCTCTATGTCTGTCTCTATGTCTCTCTCTGTCTCTCTCTGTCTCTCTCTATCTCTCCATGTCTCTGTGTTTCTATTTATCTCTCTATGTCTCTATATCTCTATGTATATCTTTGTCTCTCTCTCTGTCTCTCTGTCTCCCTCCATGTCTCTCTGTCTCTCTATGTCTCTATGTCTTTGTATCTCTCTCTGTGTCTCTCTCTATGTCTCTATGTCTCTCTATGTGTCTCTGTCTCTCTCTATGTCTCTATGTCTCTCTCTGTGTCTCTATGTCTCTTTCTCTCTCTCTCTCTCTCTGTCTCTATGTCTCTCTCTATCTCTATGTCTCTCTATGTCTCTATGTCTCTCTCTCTTTATGTCTCTCTGTCTCTCTCTATGTCTCTGTGTTTCTATTTATCTCTCTATATCTCTATGTCTGTATGTATCTCTCTGTCTCTCTGTCTCCCTCTATGTCTCTCTGTCTCTCTATGTCTCTATGTCTCTCTATCTCTCTCTGTGTGTGTCTCTCTCTCTCTATGTCTCTCTATGTCTCTCTGTCTTTCTATGTCTTTATTTCTCTCTCTCTCTCTATGTCTCTGTATGTCTCTCTATCTCTCTGTGTCTCTCTCTATGTCTCTGTATGTCTCTCTGTCTCTCTGTGTCTCTCTCTATGTCTCTATGTCTCTCTGTGTCTCTCTGTCTCTCTCTATGTCTCTATGTCTCTCTCTATTTCTCTCCCTCTCTATGTCTCTATTTCTCTGTCTCTCTCTCCCTCTGACTCTGTCTCTCTCTCTGTCTCTCTCTGTCTCTATGTCTCTCTCTCTATGTCTCTATGTCTCTCTCTCTATTTCTCTATGTCTTTCTGTCTCTCTCTATGTCTCTCTGTCTCTCTGTATGTCTCTACGTCTCTTTGTCTCTCTATATGTCTCTCTCTCAATGTCTCTATGTCTCTGTGTCTCTCTCTATGTCTCTATGTCTCTCTCTCTCTAAATGTCTCTATGTCTCTGTGTCTCTCTCTATGTCTCTATGTCTCTCTCTCTCATATATGTCTCTCTATGTCTCTCTGTCTCTCTCTATGTCTCTCCCTCTCTATGTCTCTATTTCTCTGTCTCTTTCTCCCTCTGACTCTGTCTCTCTCTCTGTCTCTCTGTCCCTATGTCTCTCTCTCTCTCTCTGTCTCTCTCTCTATTTCTCTATGTCTCTCTCTATGTCTCTACGTCTCTTTGTCTTCTATATTTTCTCTCTCTCTCAATGTTCTATGTCTCTCTGTCTCTCTCTATGTCTCTCTCTATGTCTCCATGTCTCTCTCTCTATATATGTCTCTCTATGTCTCTGTCTCTCTCTCTCTATGTTTCTATGTCTCTCTCTATGTCTCTCTATGTGTCTCTGTCTCTCTAGTCTCTTGTCTCTCTATCTCTCTCTGTGTCTCTCTATGTCTCTATGTCTCTCTGTGTGTCTTGTCTCTCTCTATGTCTCTATGTCTCTCTGTGTCTCTCTGTCTCTCTCTATGTCTCTACGTCTCTTTGTCTCTGTCTCTGTCTCTCTCTCTCTATGTCTCTATGTCTCTCTCTATATATATATGTCCTCTCTCTCTCTCTATGCTCTTTTCTCTCTCTCTCTATGCCTCTGTATGTCTCTCTGTCTCTCTGTGTCTCTGTATGTCTCTCTGTCTCTCTCTATGTCTCTATGTCTCTCTCTATGTTTCTATGCCCTCTGTATCTCTCCATCTCTATGTCTCTATTTCTCTGTCTCTCTCTCCCTCTGACTCTGTCCCTCTCTCTATGTCTCTCTCTCTATGTCTCTATGTCTCTCTCTCTCTCTCTCTCTCTGTCTCTCTCTCTGTCTCTCTCTCTCTATATATATGTCTCTCCATGTGTCTCTGTCTCTCTCTATGTTTCTTGCCTCTCCCTATGTCTCTCTGTCTCTCTCTCATGTCTTATGTCTCTCTATCTTTCTCTATGTCTCTTTGTCTCTCTCTATGTCTCTCTCTTTCTGTCTCTGTCTCTCTCTAGCTCTCTGTCTCTGTCTTTATCTCTGTCTCTCTCTCTCTCTATGTCTCTCTCTGTCTCTATGTCTCTCTCTCTCTGTCTCTCTCTCTCTGTCTCTATGTCTTGTCTCTATGTCTCTACGTCTTTCTCTCTCTCTATGTCTCTATGTATATCTCTATGTTTCTATGTCTCTATATCTCTCTCTCACTCTGTCTCTATATCTCTTTGTCTCTCTATATGTCTCTCTTCTCTATCTCTCTGTCTCTGTCTCTCTGTAGCTCTCTGTCTGTCTTTATCTCTGTCTCTCTCTGTCTCTATGTCTCTTTCTCTATGTCTCTGTCTCTATGTCTCTACGTCTTTCTCTCTATGTCTCTATATATCTCTCTCTGTCTCTATGTCTCTCTCTCTATGTCTCTATGTCTCTCTCTCTCTCTATCTATGTCTCTATATCTCTCTCTATGTCTTTATGTCTCTCTACGTCTCTCTGTCTCTCTCTGTGTCTCTCTCTATGTCTCTCTGTCTCTCTCTGTGCTCTCCTCTATTCTCTCTATGTCTCTATGTCTCATCTATGTCTCTCTCTATGTGTCTCTGTCTCTCTATGTCTCTTTGTCTCTCTATGTCTCTCTCTATGTCCCTATGTCTCTCTACGTCTCTCTGTCTCTCTCTCTTTCTCTCTATGTCTCTCTCTCTTTCTCTCTATGTCTCTCTGTCTCTCTGTATGTCTCTCTAGTCTCTCTCTCTTTGTCTCTATGTCTCTCTGTCTCTCTATGTCTCTCTGTATGTCTCTATGTCTCTCTCTCTATCTCTACGTCTCTCTCTCTCTCAGTTCTCTTTGTCTCTCTTCTCTCTATTCTCTCTCTATATTGTCTCCAGATGTCTCTCTGTCTCTCTCTCTTGTCTATATGTCTCTCTCTATGCCCTCTGTCTCTCTGTCTCTCTATGTCTATCTCTCTCTATGTCTCTCTCTATGTCTCTATGTCTCTCTGTCACTCGTCTCTCTTTGTCTCTCTCTCTCTCTATGTTCTATGTCTCTCCTCTCTCTCTTTACGTCTCTATGTTCTGTCTCTCTGTCTCTCTCTGTTCTTTCTCTATGTCTCTATGTCTCTCTCTCTCTCTCTATGTCTCTCTCTCTATATATATGTCTCTCTATGTCTCTCTCTATGTCTCTCTCTTTCTATGTCTCTATGTCTCTGTCTCTCTCTCTGTCTCTATCTCTCTCTCTATGTCTCTATGTCTCTCTCTCTATGTTTCTATGTCTCTCTATGTCTCTTTTTATGTCTCTATTCTCTATATGTCTCTCTCTCCATGTCTCTATGTCTCCCTCTCTCTCTTTGTTTCTCTCTCTATGTCTCTATGTCTCTCTCTCTGACTCTCTCTCTTTGTCTCTATGTCTCTCTCTCTTTGTCTCTCTGTCTCTTTGTCTCTCTATGTCTCTCTCGATGTCTCTCTCTCTATCTCTACGTCTCTCTGTCTCTATGTCTCTATGTCTCTCTCTGTATCTCTCTTATATCTCCCTTGTCTCTATATCTCTCTCTATATCTGTCTCTATGTCTCTCTCTCTCTCAATGTCTCTCTCCTCTCTATGTCTCTCTGTCTCTCTATGTCTCTATGTCTCTCTATGTCTCTCTCTCTGTCTCTATGTCTGTATGTCTCTCTTTGTTTCTCTTTCTATGTCTCTCTGTCTCTCTTTGTTTCTCTCTCTATGTTTCTATGTCTCTCTCTCTGTGTCTCTATGTCTCTCTCACTTTGTCTCTATGTCTCTCTCTAATCTCTCTCTATGTCTCTCTCTGTCTCTATGTCTCTCTCTCATCCTCTCTATGTCTCTCTCTCTATATATCTCTCTCTATGTCTCTACGTCTCTCTCTATGTATCTCTATGTCTCTACGCTCTCTCTCTCATGTCTCTCTCTCTCTGTGTCCTCTATATGTCTCTCTGTCTCTCTCTCTGTGTCTCTATGTCTCTCTCTCTATGTCTCTAAGTCTCTCTCTCTCTCTGTCTCTCTCTATGTCTCTCTGTCTCTCTCTCTGTCTCTCTGTCTTCTCTTTGTGTTTCTCTCTCTGTCTCTATGTCTCTCCCTCTGCTCTCTCTCTGTCTCTATGTCTCTCTGTCTCTCTTTGTTTCTCTCTCTATGTCTCTATGTCTCTCCCTCTGTCTCTCTCTCTGTCTCTATGTCTCTTCTCTCTCTCTTCTCTATGTCTCTCTCTCTATGTCTCTATGTCTCTCTCTCTCGTCTCTCTGTCTCTCTCTATATATCTCTGTCTCTCTCTCTGTCTCTCTGTCACTCTGTCTCTTATGTCTCTAGTCTCTCTCTCTCTCTATGTCTCTGTCTCTATGTCTCTATCTAAGTTTTTCTGTCTCTCTCTATGTCTCTCTTTCATGTCTCTATGTCTCTGTCTCTCTCTCGCTCTGTCTCTTTCTCTCTCTATGTCTCTCTCTATATATCTCTATATGTCTCTCTCTTCTCTCTCTCTCTCTCTCTGTCTCTCTCTCTCTGTCTCTGTCTCTATATCTCTCTATCTCTGTGTCTCTATGTCTCTCTCTTATTCTCTCTCTGTCTCTCCCTATGTCTCTCTTCTCTATTTCTCTATGTCTCTCTCCTATGTCTCTCTCTCTGTCTCCTCTGTCTCTCTCTCTGTCTCTCTTGTGTCTCTATGTCTCTATGTCTCTCTCTAATATGTCTCTCTCTATGCTCTATGTCTCTCTCTATGTCTCTATGTCTCTTTGTCACTCTGTCACTCTGTCTCTTTTTGTCTCTCTCTCTATGTCTCTATGTCTCTCTGTTTCTGTCTCTACGTCTCTCTGTTTCTGTGTCTCTGTGTCTCTCTCTCTCTATGTCTCTTTTTATGTCTCTATGTCTCTCTATGTCTCTCTCTCCATGTCTCTATGTCTCTCTCTCTCTCTCTCTCTCTCTGTCTCTATGTTTCTCTCTCTCTCTAAGTCTCTCTCTCTCTCTCTATGTCTCTATTTCTCTCTATCTCTCTCTGTCTCTCTCTATCTCTCTCCTCTTTGTCTCTCTCTCTCTATGTCATTCTCTATGTCTCCAGTCTCTCCCTATATCTCCATGTCTCTTATTGCTCTCTCTGTCTCTGTCTCTCTCTCTTTCCGTCTCTCTATTTCTTTCTCTCTCTCTCTCTGTTTCTCTCTATGTCTCTCTGTCTCTCTCTATGTCTCTATATCTCTCTGTCTCTCTCTTTCTCATCTCTCTGTCTCTCTCTCTCACTCTCTCTATGTCTCTCTCTATGTCTCTATATCTTTCTCTATGTCTCTATGTCTTCTCTGTATTGTCTCTATTCTTTCTCTATGTCTCTCTCTATGTCTCTCTATGTCTCTCTCTATAGCTCTCTGTCTCTCTCTGTCTCTCTGTCTCTCTCTATGTCTCTATCTCTTTCTCACATATCTCTCTCTCTCTATGTCTCTCACTCTCTATATGTCTCTTTATGTCTCTCTCTATGTCTCTATGTCTCTCTCTCATCTGTCTCTGTTTGTCTCTCTCTCCTTATGTCTCTATGTCTCTCTCTCTGTCTATGTCTCTATGTCTCTCGCTGTATATATGTATCTCTCTGTCTCTCTCTGTGTCTCTCTGTCTCTCTCTGTGTCTCTCTCTATGTCTCTATGTCTCTCTGTCTCTTTGTCTCTCTATGTCCTCTCTCTCTATGTCTCTATGTCTCTCTCTATGTCTCTATGTCTCTCTATGTTCTATGTCTTCTCTATGTCTCTATGTCTCTCTTTGTTCTTATGTCTCTCTCTCTCTCTCTGTCTCTATGTCTGTATGTCCCTCTAGAGAGAGACAGAGAGGCATAGAGAGAGACATACAGACATAGAGAGAGACATAGATACAGACATAGAGACATAGAGACAGACATAGAGATAGAGAGACATAGAGAAATAGAGAGAGAGAGAGAGAGAAACATAGAGAGAGACATAGAGACATAGAGAAAAGCGAGAGAGATAGAGACATAGAGAGAGAAAGAGAGACATTGAGAAAGACATAGAGACAGAGAGACAGAGAGAGACAGACAGTCTCTGTTTTTCTAGGTCTCTCTCTATGTCTCTATGTCTTTCTCTATGTCTCTCGGTCTCTCTCTCTCTCTGTCTTTCTCTATGTCTCTCTGTCTCTCTCTATGTCTCTGTCTCTCTATCTTTCTGTCTCTATGTCTCTCTCTCTGTCTCTCGCTGTCTCTCTGTCTTTCTCTCTCTCTCTATGTTTCTCCCTCTCTCTCTGTCTATGTCTCTAACTCTCTCTATTTCTCTATGTCTCTCTCTCTATATGTCTCTCTTTGTCTCTCTGTCTCTCTCTATGGCTCTCTCAATGTCTCTAAGTCTCTCTCAATGTCTCTATGTCTCTCTATTCCTCTATGTCTATATATGTCTCTCTATGTCTCTTTCTATGTCTCTATGTCTCTCTCTATGACTCTGTCTCTCTCTATGTCTCTATGTCTGTATGTCTCTCTCTCTCTCTATATATATATATATATCTATGTCTCTATGACTCTCTAAGTCTCTCTCTTTCTCTATGTCTGTATATCTCTCTCTTTGTCTCTCTATGTCTCTCTCTCTATTTCTCTCTGTCTCTCTCTCAATGTCTCTATGTTTCTCTCTATGTCTATATGTCTCTATCTATGTCTCTATGTCTCTATGTCTCTCTCTATGTCTCTCTCTATCTCTCCATGTCTCTGTGTTTCTATTTATCTCTCTATGTCTCTATATCTCTATGTATCTCTTTGTCTCTCTCTCTGTCTCTCTGTCTCCCTCCATGTCTCTCTGTCTCTCTATGTCTCCATGTCTCTGTATCTCTCTCTGTGTCTCTCTCTATGTCTCTATGTCTCTCTGTGTCTCTCTGTCTCTCTCTATGTCTCTATGTCTCTCTCTGTGTCTCTATGTCTATTTCTCTCTCTCTGTGTCTCTTTCTCTGTCTCTCTGTCTCTCTCTCTCTATCTCTATGTCTCTATGTCTCTCTATGTCTCTATGTCTCTCTCTGTCTCTCTCTCTATGTCTCTCTGTCTCTCTCTATGTCTCTGTGTTTCTATTTATCTCTCTATATCTCTACGTCTCTATGTATCTCTTTGTCTGTCTCTCTGTCTCCCTCTATGTCTCTCTGTCTCTCTATGTCTCTATGTCTTTCTATCTCTCTCTGTGTCTCTCTCTATGTCTCTATGTCTCTCTGTGTCTCTCTGTCTCTCTCTATGTCTCTACGTCTCTCTCTGTGTCTCTCTGTCTCTCTCTATGTCTCTACGTCTCTTTGTCTCTCTCTATGTCTCTCTCTCTCTATGTCTCTCTATGTCTCTCTGTCTCTCTATGTCTCTCTCTCTCTCCATGTCTCTATTTCTCTCTCTCTGTATGTCTCTGTATGTCTCTCTGTCTCTCTGTGTCTCTCTCTTTGTCTCTATGTCTCTCTGTGTGTCTCTCTGTCTCTCTCTATGTCTCTCTCTCTCTATGTCTCTCTATGTCTCTCTGTCTCTCTATGTCTCTCTCTCTCTCCATGTCTCTATTTCTCTCTCTCTGTATGTCTCTGTATGTCTCTCTGTCTCTCTGTGTCTCTCTCTTTGTCTCTATGTCTCTCTGTGTGTCTCTCTGTCTCTCTCTATTTCTCTCCCTCTCTATGTCTCTATTTCTCTGTCTCTCTCTCCCTCTGACTCTGTCTCTCTCTGTCTCTATGTCTCTCTATTTCTCTATGTCTCTCTGTCTCTCTCTATGTCTCTCTGTCTCTCTATATGTCTCTACGTCTCTTTGTCTCTCTATATGTCTCTCTCTCAATGTCTCTATGTCTCTGTGTCTCTCTCTATGTCTCTCTCTATGTCTCTATGTCTCTTTCTATATATATGTCTCTCTATGTCTCTCTGTCTCTCTCTATGTCTCTCCCTCTCTATGTCTCTATTTCTCTGTCTCTTTCTCCCTCTGACTCTGTCTCTCTCTCTGTCTCTCTGTCCCTATGTCTCTCTCTCTCTTCTGTCTCTCTCTCTATTTCTCTATGTCTCTCTTATGTCTCTACGTCTCTTTGTCTCTCTATATTTCTCTCTCTCTCAATGTTCTATGTCTCTCTGTCTCTCTCTATGTCTCCATGTCTCTCTCTCATATATGTCTCTCTATGTCTCTGTCTCTCTCTCTATGTCTCTATGTCTCTCTCTATGTCTCTCTGTCTCTCTCTATGTCTCTCTCTATGTCTCTTATGTGTCTCTGTCTCTCTATACTCTCTGTCTCTCCCTATGTCTCTATTTCTCTCTATCTCTCTCTGTGTCTCCTCTATGTTCTATGTCTCTCTGTGTGTCTCTGTCTCTTCTATTCTCTACGTCTCTTTGTCTTGTCTATGTCTCTCTCTCTCTATGTCTCTATGTCTCTCTCTCTCTCTCTCTCTATGTCTCTGTATGTCTCTCTGTCTCTCTGTGTCTCTGTATGTCTCTCTGTCTCTCTCTATGTCTCTATGTCTCTCTCTATGTTTCTATCCTCTCTGTATCTCTCCATCTCTATGTCTCTATTACTGTTCTCTCTCCCTCTGACTCTGTCTCTCTCTCTCTCTATGTCTTATGTCTCTCTACGTCACTCTGTCTCTCTCTGTGTCTCTCTCTATGTCTCTCTGTCTCTCTATGTCTCTCTGTCTCTCTATGTCTCTCTCTGTCTCTCTATGTACACTCTCTGTCTCTCTCTGTCTTTATGTCTCTCTCTATGTGTCTATGTCTCTCTATGTCTCTATGTCTATCTATGTCTCTCTCTATGTCCTATGTCTCTCTTGTCTCTCTGTCTCTCTCTCTGTCTCTCTCTCTGTTCTCTATGTCTCTCTCTCTGTCTCTCTTATGTCTCTCTATGTCTCTCTCTCTTGTCTCTATGTCCTCTGTCTCTCTATGTCTCTCTGTATGTCTCTATGTCTCTCTCTCTATCTCTAGTCCTCTCTCTCTCTCTCAATGTCTCTTTGTCTCTCTTCTCTCTATGCTCTATGTCTCTCTCTCTATATGTCTCTATATGTCTCTCTTCTCTCTCTCTTGTTATATGTCTCTCTCTATGTCCTCTGTCTCTCTGTCTCTCTATGTCTATCTCTCTCTATGTCTCTCTCTATGTCTCTATGTCTCTCTGTCACTCTGTCTCTCTCTCTCTATGTCTTCTATGTCTCTCTCTCTCTCTTTATGTTCTCTATGTCTCTGTCTCTCTGTCTCCTCTGTGTCTCTCTCTATGTCTCTATGTCTCTCTCTATATAATATATGTGTCTCTAGTTTCTCTCTATTGTCTCTCTCTTTTACTTATGTCCTCTATGTCTCTGTCTCTCTCTCTGTCTCTCTCTCTCTATGTCTCTATGTCTCTCTCTCTATGTTTCTATGTCTCTCTATGTCTCTTTCTATGTCTCTATGTCTCTCTATGTCTCTCTCTCCATGTCTCTATGTCTCCCTCTATCCATGTCTCTATGTTTCTCTACTCTCTTATGTCTCTGTGTCTCTCTGTCTCTCTATGTCTCTCTGTCTCTATGTCTCTCTGTCTCTCTCTATGTTCTCTCTCTATATCTCTCTTTTCTCTATGTCTCTCTATATATCTGTCTCTATGTCTCTCTCTCTCATGTCTCTCTTCTCTCTATTCTCCTTTGTTTCTCTCTTATGTCTCTATGTCTCTCTCTTTCTCTCTCTATGTCTCTATGTCTATCTCTCTGTCTCTCTCTCTTTGTCTCTATGTCTCTCTCTCTTTGTCTCTATGTCTCTCTATGTCTCTCTCTATGTCTCTCTCTCTCTATCTCTACGTCTCTCTCTCTCTCAATTTCTCTTGTCTCTCTTCTCTCTATGTCTCTATGTCCTCTCTATATATGTCTCTATATGTCTCTCTGTCTCTCTCTCTTGTCTATATGTCTCTCTCTATGTCCTCTGTCTCTCTATGTCTATCTCTCTCTATGTCTCTCTCTATGTCTCTAAGTCTCTCTGTGCTTTCTCTATGTCTCTTTGTCTCTCTCTATGTCTCTCTCTCTCTCTCTCTCTAGCTCTCTGTCTCTGTCTTTATCTCTGTCTCTCTCTGTCTCTATGTCTCTCTCTTTCTTATGTCTCTGTCTCTATGTCTCTACGTCTTTCTCTCTCTCTATGTCTCTATGTATCTCTCTATGTCTCTATGTCTCTATATATCTCTCTCTGTCTCTATGTCTCTCTCTCTATGTCTCTATGTTTCTCTCTCTACATATATCTCTATGTCTCTCTCTCTATCTCTCTGTCTCTATATCTCTCTCTATGTCTTTATGTCTCTCTCTGTGTCTCTCTCTATGTCTCTCTCTGTCTCTCTATGTCTCTCTGTCTCTCTCTGTGTCTCTCTGTCTCTCTCTATGTCTCTCTCTGTCTCTTATGTCTCTCTGTCTCTATGTCTCTCTCTATGTCTCTATGTCTCTATCTATGTCTCTCTCTATATCTTCTCTATGTCTTTATGTCTCTCTACGTCTCTCTGTCTCTTCTGTGTCTCTCTCTATGTCTCTCTTCCTCTATCTATGTCTCTCTCTATGTCTCTCTATGTCTCTATGTCTCTATCTATGTCTCTCTCTATGTCTCTCTATGTCTCTATGTCTCTCTATGTCTCTCTCTATATCCCTATGTCTCTCTCTATGTCCCTATGTCTCTCCCTATGTCTCTCTCCTTTCTCTCTATGTCTCTCTGTCTCTCTCTATGTCTCTCTGTCTCTCTCTATGTCTCTCTGTATGTCTCTATGTCTCCCTCTATCTCTACGTCTCTCTCTCTCTCTCAATGTTCTTTGTCTCTCTTCTCTCTATGTCTCTATGTCTCTCTCTATATATGTCTCCAGATGTCTCTCTGTCTCTTGTCTATATTTCTCTCTCTATGTCCCTCTGTCTCTCTGTCTCTCTATGTCTATCTCTCTTATGTCTCTCTCTATGTCTCTATGTCTCTCTGTCACTCTGTCTCTCTTTGTCTCTCTCTCTATGTCTCTATGTCTCTCTCTCTCTCTTTATGTCTCTATGTCTCTGTCTCTCTGTCTCTCTCTGTGTCTCTCTCTATGTCTCTCTAGTCTCTCTCTTCTCTATATGTCTCTCTATTTCTCTCTCTATGTCTTCTCTTTCATGTCTCTATGTCTCTGTCCTCTCTTCTCTCTCTCTCTCTCTTCAATGTCTCTATGCCTCTCTCTATGTTTCTATGTCTCTCTATGTCTTCTTCTATGTCTCTATGTCTCTATGTCTCTCTCTCCATGTCTCTATGTTTCTCTCTCTCTCTATGTCTCTGTGTCTCTCTGTCTCTCTATGTCTCTCTGTCTCTATTTCCTCTGTCTCTCTCTATGTCTCTCTCTATATCTCTATGTCTCTCTATATATCTGTCTCTATGTCTCTCTCTCTCAATGTCTCTCTCTCTCTATGTCTCTTTGTCTCTCTTTGTTTCTCTCTCTATGTCTCTCTGTCTCTCTTTGTTTCTCTCTCTATGTCTCTATGTCTCTCTCTCTGTCTCTCTATGTCTCTCTCTCTTTGTCTCTATGTCTCTCTGTCTCTCTATGTCTCTCCTATGTCCTCTCTCTCTATCTCTACGTCTCTCTCTCTCTCAATGTCTCTTTGTCTCTCTTCTCTCTATGTCTCTATGTCTCTCTCTCTCTATATGTCTCTATAATGTCTCTCTGTCTCTCTCTCTTGTCTTTATGTCTCTCTCTATTCCCTCTGTCCTCTCTGTCTCTCTATGTCTATCTCCTCTATGTCTCTCTCTATGTCTCTATGTCTCTCTATCTTTCTCTATGTCTCTTTGTCTCTCTCTCTGTCTCTCTCTCTCTAGCTCTCTGTCTCTGTCTTTATCTCTGTCTCTATGTCTCTTTCTCTATGTCTCTGTCTCTATGTCTCTACGTCTTTCTCTCTCTCTATGTCTCTATGTTTCTCTCTATATATATATCTCTATGTCTCTCTCTCTCTATCTATGTCTCTATATCTCTATGTCTTTATGTCTCTCTACATCTCTCTATATCTCTCTGTCTGTATCTCTATCTATGTCTCTATATCTCTATCTATGTCTTTATGTCTCTCTACGTCTCTCTATGTCTCTATGTATCTCTCTCTGTCTCTATGTCTCTCTCTCTATGTCTCTATGTTTCTTCATCTCTATATATATCTCTCTGTCTCTATCTCTATCTATGTCTCTATATCTCACTCTATGTCTTTATGTCTCTCTACGTCTCTCTGTCTCTCTCTGTGTCTCTTTCTATGTCTCTCTGTCTCTCTCTGTCTCTCTATGTTTCTCTGTCTCTCTGTCTCTATCTATGTCCTCTCTCTATGTGTCTATGTCTCTCTCTATGTCTCTAATGTCTCTCTATGTCTCTTCTATGTCTCAATGTCTCTATGTCTCTCTGTCTCTCTGTCTCTCTCTCTGTCTCTCTCTATGTCTCTCTAGCTGTCTCTCTCTCTTTCTATCTATGTCTCTTCTCTTCTCTCTCTCTTTGTCTCTGTCTCTCTGTCTCTATATTCTCTCTGTATGTCTCATGTTCTATCTCTACTCTACATCTCTCTCTCTCTCTCAATGTCTCTTGTCTCTTTATCTCCTATGTCTCTATGTCTCTCTCTCTATATGTTCTATTATGTCTCTCTGTCCTTCCCCCCCCTCTTGTCTATATGTCCTCTCTATGTCCCTCTGTCTCTCTGTCTCCTATGTCTATCTCTCTCTATGTCTACTCTATGTCTCTATGTCTTCTGTCACTCTGTCTCCTTTGTCATTCTCTCTCTTTCTCTATGTATCTCTCTCTCTTATGTCTCTATGTCTCTGTCTATCTCTGTGTCTCTCTTATTCTCTATTTCTCTCTGTCTCTCTCTCTATATATGTGTCTCTATGTCTCTTTCTATGATCTCACTTTTCTATGTCTCTATGTCTCTGTATATCTCTTGTCTCTATCTCACCTCTACTGTTCTATGTCTTCTCTCTATGTTTTCTATGTCCTCTCTAAGTACTCTATGGTCTCTCTCTCCATGTCCTCTATGTTCCCTCTCTCCTGTTTCTTTGTTTCTCTCTATCTATCTCTCTGTCTCTCTATGTCTCTCTGTCTCTATGTCCTCTGTCTCTCTCTATGTCTCGTCTCTGTCTTATATCCTCTTTGTCTCTAGTATCTATCTATATCTGTCTCTATGTCTCTGTCTCTCTCAATGTCTTTTTCTCTCTATGTCTCTCTCTCATGTCTCTATGTCTCTCTGTCTCTCTTTGTTTCATCTCTCTTGTCTTATGTACTCTCTCTCTCTCTCTCTTCTCTGTCTCTATGTCCTCTCTCTTTGTCTTATGTCTCTCTCTATACCTCTCTCTATGTCTCTCTCTGTCTCTATGTCTCTCTCTATATCCTCTCGATGTCTCCCTCTATGTCTTCTCTCTCTACATCTCTATCTTGTCTCTCTCTCTCTCATTGTCTCTCTCTCTATGTCTCTATTCTCTCTCTCTCTATGTCTCTCTCTGTCTCTCTCTTTCTGTCTCTAAGTCTCTCTTCTCGTCTTCTGTGTTTCTCTCTCTATGTCTCTCTCGTGTATCTCTCTGTCTCTAATCCCCTCTCTGTATCTATGTACTCTCTATACACCAAATCTCTCTTATGTCTTCTGTCTCTGTCTATATCTCTCTGTCTCTCTCTGTCTCCTGTCCATCTGTCTCTCGCTCTCTTTATTATTCTCTCTCTCTTCTATGTCTCTGTCTCTGTCTCTATGTCTCTATGTCTCTCTTTGTTTTCTCTTCTATGTCTTATGTCTCTCTCTCTCTATCTAAGTTTCTTGCTCTCTCTATGTCTCTATTTCTTGTCTCTATTCTCTGTTCTCTACTCGCTCTGTCTCTCTCAAGGTCCTATCTCTCTTTATATATGTCTCTCTCTATATATGTCTCTCTATGTCTCTCTTCTCTCCTCTCTAAGTTCTCTTCTGTGTCTCTAAGTCTCTCTCTCTCTCTGTCTCTTCTATGTCTCTCTGTCTCTCTCTATCTCTCTTTGTTTCTCTCTCTTTGTCTCTATGTCTCTCTCTCTGTCTCTCTCTATGTCTCTCCTCTCTCTGTCTCTATGTCTCTCTCTCTATGTCTCTATGTCTCTCTCTTCTCCTCTCTCTGTCTCTCTCTATATCCTCTTCTATGTCTTAGTCTCTCTCCAATCTCTCTCTATATCTCTCTGTCTCTCTCTCACTCTGTCCTCTATGTCTCTCTTCTCTCTCTTCTTTATTCTCGTCTCTCTCTCTCTCTATGTCTCTCTCTATGTCTCTCTCTCTCTATTCTCTCTCTATGTCTCTCTGTTCTAAGTTTCTCTGTCTATCTCTTTGATATCTTTCTAAGTATATATGTCTCTGTCTATCTATCGCTCTGTCTCTGTCTTCTCTATGTCCTCTCTATATATGTCTATATGTCTATCTCTCTCTGTCTCTGTCTCTCAGTCTCTGTCTCTATATCTCTCTATCTCTGTGTCTCTATGTCTCTCTCTCTATAGTCTTACTGTTATCCCCTGTGTCTGTTCTCTATCATCACACTGTCCTCTCTGTCTCTCTATTCCTCTCTCTCTCTTTATTTGTCTCTCTGTGTCTGTCCGTATCTCCTATGTTTCTCTCTATTCCTCAAACGACGTCTCTGTCTCACTGTCTCTCCCTATGTCCTCTGTCTCTCCTATGTCCTCCTGTATGTCTCCTGTCTCTCAGTCTCTCTGTATGTATCTCTGTCTCTATTCTCTCTGTCCTCTCCTATGCCTCTTCTGTCTCTAGTCTCTCTCTTATGTTTCTATGTCTCTCTAGTCTCTTTCTACTTTCTCTATGTCTCCCTCTCTTCTGTCTGTATGACTCTCCTGTCTCTATGTCTCTCTGTCTCTCTTATGTATCTCTATCTGTCTCTATGTCTCTCTCTCTCTCTTTGTTCTATGTCTCTCTCTCTTTGTATTATGTCTCTCTCTATATCTCTCTCTTAGTCCTTCTGTCTCTATGTTCATCTTCTATATCTCTCTCTATTGTCTCTATGTCTCCTCTATGTCTCTACTCTCTCTCTCTCTCAGTGTCTATCTCTCTATGTTCTCTGTCTCTCTCTCTCTCAATTCTCTTCTCTATATATGTCTCTCTGGCTCTCTCTCTCTAGCGAGCTGTCTCGTCTCTATCTCTCTTTGTCTCTCTGTCTCTCTCTATGGTCTCTCTCTCTGTCACTTGCTAATGTCTGTATGTCTCTCTCTCTCTCTCAGTCGTCTGTATCATTATCTCTCTACATCTGTTCTCTAAGTCTCTATCTATATATGTCTCTCTGTCTATCCCGAGTCTGTCTCTCTCTTTATTTCTATTTGTCTCTGTCTATTCTCTCTCTCTCTCTATTCTCTCTGATGTTGTATGTCTCTATGCTCTCTAATGTGTCATCTGTCTCTCTTGTCTATCTTCTTATAAGTCTCTCTGTCTACAGTCCTATGTGTATGTCATCTGTCTCTCTCTCTCTGTCTCCAATTCTCTCTATGTCTCTCTGTCTCTCTCTATTCTCTCTCTTTGTCCATTGGCCTGCGATTTCGGGGGCCCTGAAATTTCGTGTTGGGGACTGGGGTTTTAGGGCCCCTGGTGTTTAGGGGCCACTGGAAAATGGGGTTTTGGGAACCCTTAGAATGAAGTTTTGGGACCATAGGGTTTTTGGGGCTCCTGGAAATGTGGTTTTTGGGGACTGGGTTAAAGGGCCCCAAGAAATGGGGTTTTGGGGACCTGGGGTAAGGGGCCCCTGAAATGGGGTTTTAAGGCCCCTAGAAATGGGGTTTTTTTGGCCCCTGGGGTAGGGGCCCACTGGAAATGGGGTTTTGGGGCCTCCTGAAATGGGGTTTTGGGACTACTGGGGTTTTGGACCCCCCTGAAATAGACGTTGTGGGACTCCTTGGTTTGGGGGGCCCCTGGAAAATTAGGTTTTGGGTCCCTAGGTTTTTGGCCCCCTGGAAATAGCGTTTTGGGACTCCTTGGGTTTGGGGGGATCCTGGAAATAGGGTTTTGGGGATCCTGGGGTTTTGGGGCCCCGGAAATGCGGTTTTTGGGGCACCTGGGTTTTGGGCTTCTGAAATGGGGTTTTTTGGCACCTGGAGGAAATTAGATTTGAGCCCCCTGGGTGGTTTGGGGCCCCTGGAAATGGGGTTTTGGGGCCTCTGGGTTTTTCAGGAACCTGGCAATGGGTTTTGGGCCATGGGGATTAGTGTCCCTGGAATTCGGTTTTGGGGGCCCTATTTTTGTAGCCCCAGGAAATGGGGTTTTGGGGGACGTGGGGATCTGGGTTCCCTGGAAATGGGGTTTTCAGCCCCTGGAATGAGATTGAGGCTTCTGGGGGTTAGGACCCCAGGAATGGGGTTTTTGGGCCCCTGGGGTTTTGGGGGCCCCTGGGGTTTTGGGCACCTGGGATTAAGGTGCCCCTGGAAATGGGGTTTTGGGACACCTGCGCTATCGGGGCCACCTTTAAATGGGGTTTGGGGGCACCTAAAGGGGTTTTGGGGCCCCTGGGTTTTGGTTCCCTGGAAATGGGTTTTGGGTCCCTGGTCTTTTGGGGGACCTGGAAAGGTTTTGGGGCCCCTGGAAATGGGGTTTTGGGACCCCCTGGAAATGGACTTCTGGACCCTTTCTTTTGGGCCCCAGGAAATGGGGTTTTTGTTTTCTTTTCCCTAATTGTTTCCCCATATATTTTTTTTCCCATTAACATTTTAACATTTTTCCCAATTTTAAATTTTCCCACAAATTTCCCATTTATAAAATTGTCCATTTAACATTTTCAATCTTAAAATTTTCCATACACCATTTTAAAATTTTACTCATTTTTAAAAGTGGTTTTCTCGTCCCATTCCCCCGAGAGATAGAGGTGATTCCTCGCGCTTCTCGCGCGCGCCAAATTTTAACATTTCCCAATAGTCCCATTTTTTAAAAATTAATTCCATTTTAAATTTTCCCATTAAAAATTTTCCCCATCCCATTTTAAAATTTTACTTAAAATTTTTCCCCCCCCAACCCACAACACCCCAAAATTGTGTGTGTCACTCGCGCATTCATATGCTTTTTATCCGCCTTGTGTGCTCCTTGAACACTCTCCGCTCTCTCTCTCCTCGCACTCTTATTCACATATCGCTCTAAATTAGATGTGTGTGTGATATATATATAGAATAGAGAGAGAGATGTGTTGTGTGTGTAAGATTATTATAGATATATTATTAATATTTGATAGTGTCCCTCCCCCCCTGACGCTCTCTCTCTTCATTGTAGTTAAAATTTTCCCCATCTTAACCTTTCCCATTCCCCATTTTAAAAAAATTTTTCCATTTACCTTTTAATAGAATTCCAATTGATCGCTCTCTCTCTCGCTCTCACTCTATATCATATCTAATTTTAACATATGATAGTAACTCCCTCTCCTCCCCCCCCCCCCCCTCCCCCCCCACGCGCTCTCTCACTCGCGCGAATAATTTTCCCCATTTAAAATCATACTATATATATATTAAGTCAAAACCAATCTCTGTCTTGTTCTCTCTTGTACTACTCCACCACCTCTGTGTCTTATCACACTTACACTATTGACTGACAAGTGTGTCATTTTCTCGTGATATACCAATTTCCCGCTCCACTATCCAATCTTGCGCATATCTAACTCAGTGTGTCACCATAGCTGTCATATCTGTTCATCCCTGTGTACCCTCACCTCTCCATCTGTCTCCTCCATATTGAAACCCCTACCTATTCCACCCATATGTCACCTCTCTTGACATTGTAGACCTCACTCCATCCTCCTCCTGTTCCCTCTCCCTATATGACACCTATCACACTCTGCTTAGTTACGACGATCCCCCCCCAGCATCTCAGTATTATGTCACATATGAGAGAGATGTGTCTCCTTGTGTGTGTGTGGTGTGTTCCATACCCAGAACGCCCCTATTCTCCTCCGCTCTCCGAACATTCTTTGTTCTGTGTGTGTCAGTCTATCTAGTCCCTTCCACAACAGTTCATCACTACCTGTGTGTCGTTGCAACTCTCTTCTCTCCCTCTCACCCTTGTTGTTAATCCCATATTTCTCCATGGTGTCTCTGTCTATTCCCACCCAAGAGACCCTCCTAAAAATGTACAACACACTACACCTATCTCCAGAGTTCTCTGTATGGTTCACCCTGTCTGTGTTCCGTGTCACCTACTCTACGTCAATACAGATCCTACTTGACCCGTGCAGCACCCTCGTGTCCAGTATCATCTCGTTGTCCCTCTCCTGAAACCTAGATTATATCTCACATCACACATCCTCATTACTAGATAAACACTCACAATCACTTCTACCGTACATGAGCACACTCCTACCCCCCCCCCATTTGTCCAATATGATCCCTCCCCCCATCCTTTTTTCTCCCTACTGTCGACACCAAACCACCAGATCAATAGAAGAGACATCACTATGTAACCTCTGTAATGTGATCCCGTTGCCCACTTTTGTATGATTATTGAATGTGTGTGTCATACGCTGTCATTTGTGAATAAACATCTCCTTCCCTCATCCTGTGTCGTTTGCTACGTCTAGTCTTGCGACATTTTTCCTCTCGTTCTTGTGTCACAAATTAGATCTCCACCAACTGTCCCCACCCAACCCCCCCCTCCCTCCTCCCCCCCCACACTCGCACTAATCATCATGTGTGTCAAAACCCAACCCTACCAACCTGACCTCCCATACCCCTCCCACCTCTCGTCACCCTGTAGTGTAAAATAATCATTAACAATACAACAAACTCTGCCGCTTGCGTGTCCCCTATTACTCCCTCATGTAAGGAAAAAAAATCTCGCCCCTCACTAACTATTATCCCGTAATTCGTTGATAGAAACACCCCTCCCTACCGTTTGTCCCCCCCCACTCCCTCTGCCCCATTGAGTGAGAGACCACATCTTTTAGACCATAGTGATGTGATCTCATCATGCTGCTCATCGCGCGAGAAATCCCCAATTTACATTGCCTATATGTGTGTATTTGACGTCACTTGACTTGTTAAAACAAATTAAACTTAACCTATCACACTAATGAATGTAAGTCTCACATAGATGTGTCGTGTAAGAGCACACTCCCAGTGTATTACTGCGTACTCTATGTCACAACCCTTAACCCATTCGTGGCTATATGTGTAATATGAGCACCCAGCCCAACAGCTACCTTATGAAGTCCCTAATCGGTAGCACGTTGATGCTCGTCACAAGAGTAGAGTAGTTTATGTATGTAATAGAACTGGAAATGCGAGTACTGGGGCTCGTGGTTTTTGGGGCTTCCTAGAAAAGGAGGTTTGTGGGGGGGTTTGGGGCCCTAACATTTTTGGGGCCCTAATTGGGGCCCCTCGTGTTTGGGGGCCCGGGAAATGGGGTCTGGGGCCTCCTGGTTTTTTGGGGCCCCTGGAAATGGGGTTTAATGGCCCCTGGAAAATTGAGGCCCCTGGAAATGGGTTTTGGGCCCGCTGAGGCTTTGTGGGGGCCCTACGGTTTTGGGGGCCCAATTGCCGCCCCTGGTTTGTTCTCGTGGCCCCTGTACAATAGTGGTGTGTGGCCTCTGGGCGGTAACTACGTGTCGCGAATTAAACATGAAGTAAACATTTTAATATGGTGTCATGTGTGTGGAAGTGTATGTATTGTGTACGCATCTGATATGCTGCGCACTCGCCGCATGAGAGATAGATGCGCTCGGGGCGCACACTCGACGCGATAGTCCTGGGGGAGAGAGTTTAGGAGTCTCGCCAGCGAACTGATGTGTGAGACGTGTTGTCGTTTAGTATCATGGGCAGATAATCAGACAGTTCTTCTATAATAGATATGGGGCGTACCAGGCTTCCTGGGATAGCTGTCGGGGTCCCAACAAGAGGTCTAATGCTCGGGTCGACTCGTTTGCCTGCGCACACCGCGTCTCGCGGCTCCTCTGCGCGCGCGCGCGGCTTGGATGCGACCACTCGCGAGATGCGTAAGGTGAGCAAGGAGGTTATGGTTCTCTGATGAGAGTTTGGGTCTTGGGGGATTCTGGACTTGGGCCTAGGGTTTTGGGGGACCTGTAATGGGTTGGGACCCTGGGATTTGGGGCCCTGGAAAAGGGGTTTTGGGGCCCCTAGGTTTTGCGGGGCCCTGGAGAATGGGGATTGGGGCCCCTTATCTGTGGCCCGGGAAATGGAGTTCTGGGGCCCTGGTTTTTGGGGAGGGGGACCACTGGCAAATGGGGCTAAGGGGCCCAGGGGTTGTGGGGACCCTGGAATGGGGTTTTGGGGCTCCTAGGGATTTGAGGGCCCTAGTTTTGGGGGCCTTAATTGGGGCCCCTGGGTTTTTGGGGCCCTGGAAATGGGGTTCTGGGGCCCCTGGGGTTTTGGGGCCACTAAGGGTTCTGCCCCCTGGGTTTTGGGCTCCTGGATAATTGGTGTTTTGGGTGCCCTGGGGTTTGGGGCGCCCGGAAAATCGGATTTTTTGTGCCCCTAGATTTTTATTTGGGACCCTAAATATGGTACCCCTGGGGTTTCGGCACATGAAAATGGGGTTTTATGTCCCTGGGTTTGTGGGCCCCTGGAAATGGGGTTTTGGCGCCTAGGGTTTTCGGGTCCCTATTTTGGGCCCTAATTGGGGCCCCTGGGTTTTGTGGCCCCTGGAATAGTTTTTGGGGACCTGGGGTTTTGGGGGCCCTGGAAATGGAGGTTTTGGGGGCCTTATTGGGGCCTGGGGTTTGGAGAAATTGAAATGCGGTTCTGGGGCTACTGGGGTTTTGGGGCCCAGAAATGCGGGTTCGCGACGCCTCGCGGATTGTTGGGGGCCCTTATTGGGCCCCTAGGTTTTGGGGCACTGGAAATGGGTTATGGGGCCATGGGGTTTTGGCAGGCCTGGAATTGGGGTTTATATGGACCTGGTATTTTGAAGGCACACTGGAAATGGGGTTTTGGGGGCCCTAGGCTTTTGGGGCCCATACGCGTTTTGGGGAGCCCTAATTGCGGACCCTGGGTTTTTTCGGCCTCCACTGGGAAATGGGGTCTGTGGACCTGGTTGGGGGGGCCCTGGAAATGGGGATCTGGGCCCCTGGTTTTGGACCCTGGAAATGGGCGCTTGGGGCCCCTGGGGATTTGGCGCCCCTGGACAATGCGGCCGCGTTTTGGGGCCGTGGGTTTTTGGGGGCCCGGGAAAGGGGTTTGGGGGCCCTGGAAATGGGGTTTTGGGCCCTAGGTTTTTCGGGGCACTAATGGGCCCGGGTTTTGGGACCCTGGAAATGGGGGTTTGTGGCCCCTGAAATGGGGTTTGGGTCCCCTAGGCTTTTGAGGCCCTAGGGTTTTGGGCCCTAATTGGGGCCCTTGGGCTTTTGGGGACGCTGGAGATTGGTTTTTCTGGGGCCCCTGGGAAAGTAGGGGTATTGGGGCCTTAGGGTTTTGCGGGCCTAATTTGGGCCCCTGGGTTTTGGGGCCCCTTGAAATGGGGTTGGAGGCCCCCTGGGGTTTGGGACCCCTGAAATGGAGTTTTTTGCCCCTGGGGTTGTGGCCCCTGGAAATGGGGTTTTGGGGGTTAATTTTGGGGGGGGCCCCCTGGGTTTTTGGGCCCCTAGATTTTTTGTTTGGGGACCCTTGGTGTTTGGGCCCCAGGAAATGGTTGTGGCCCCTGGGATTTTGGGGCCCTGAAATGGGGCTTTGGGGCTCCTTGGTTTTTGGGGCACTGGGTGAGGTTTGGGGCCCCTGGGTTTTAGGGGACCTGGAAATTGGGTTTCTGGGGAACCCTGGGGTTTTGGGGGCCCTGAAAAGGGGTTTTTGGGGCCCCAGGTTTTGGGGGCACCTTAATTGGGGCCCCTGGGGTTTTGGGGCTCCTTGAAAAGGGGTTATGGGGCACCTGGGATAAATGGGGCCCCTCTAAATGGGGTTTGGGCACCCTGGGTTTGGGGGCCCTGGAAATGGGTTTTTGGGGCCACTGGGAATTGGGGTGATGGGGTCTCAGATTTTGGGCCCATGGTAATGGGGTTTTGGGCCCTGGGGTTTGGTGGGCCCTTGGCATTTGGGGGACCTTATTGGGGCCCCTGGGTTTTTGGGGCCCTGGAATGGGGTTCTGGGGCACCTGGGGTTTTGACCCTTGGAAATGGGTTTTTGGGGCCCCTTGGGTTTTGGGGCCCTGGAAATGGGTTTTTTGGGCCCGTGGGGTTTTGGGGGCCCTAAAATGGGGTTTGGGGCCTATGAAATGGGAATTTTGGGCCCTGGGGGTTTGGGGCCCCTAATTGGGGCCCCTGGGGGTTTATGGGGCCCCTGTAAATGGGGGTTTGGGGACCCTGGATATGGGGTCGTTGGTTGCGCTAGGGATTTGGGGGCCTAGGTTTTGGGTGGCCCTTATTGGGGCCCTTGGGTTTTTTTGGGCCCCTGGAAATGGGGTTCTGGGGCACCTGGGATTTTGGGGCCCTCGGAAATGGGGTTTTGGGGGACTTAGGGTTTTGGCGGCCCTAATTGGGGCCCCTGTGGGTTTGGAGGCACTGGATATGGTGTTCAGGGGCCCTGGGTTTTTGGGGCCCTGGAATGGTTAATGCCCCTAGTGCTTTGGGCCCCTGGATATGGGGTTTTCGGGCCCCTAGGTTTTTGGGGGACCTTAATGGGGCCCTGGGTGTTTGGGGGCCCTGGAATGGAGTCTGGGGCACACTGGATTTGGGACCCCGGAAATGTATTCAGGGGCCCCTGGGTTTTGGAGCCCTGGAATTGGGGTTTGGGGCAGCTGGGTTTTTGGGGCCCTGGAAATTGGGGTTCTGGGGCCACTTGGGTTTGGGGGGGGAACTGGAAATGTGGTTCTGCGGCCCCTGGTATTTTGGGGGCCCTGATATGGGGTTCTCGGGGCCCCTGAGGGTTTTGGTACCACTGGAAACTGGGTTTTGGGTCACATGGGGTTTTTGGCGGCCCTGGAACATGGGGTTTTGCGCGGACCATGGGGTTTTGGGGGCCCTGGATAATGGTGTTTTGGGGCCCCTAGGTTTTTGGGGGCCTTATTGGGGCCCTGGAGTTTTGGAGGGCCACTTGGAAATGGGGTGTGGGGGCCCTGGGGTATTGGGGGCCCCTGGGAATATGCCGTTTTTGTTTTTTTTGGGCACCTGGATTTGGGGCCCTAATTGGGGTTTCCCTGTGGTTTTGGGGTCTTTGGGCATCTGCTCGAATGGGGTTCTGTGCGCTCCTCGATTTTGACACTCTCGGATATAGGTGTTTGGGGGGTCTTGGACTTTTAGGGGACCCTGGTACTATGCGTCGCTTTTTGGGCCCCGATGTTTTTGGGGGACTAATTAGGGCCCTCGGTGTTTGGGGCCTGTGTGAAATGGGGGTTCTGGGGCTCCTGGGTTTTGGGGGCCCGGGAAATGGGGTTTGGGGGCCCCTGGGGATTTGGGGCCCCTGGAAATTTGGGTTTTGGTGGCCCCTGGTGTTTTGGGGGCACTTGGAAATGGGTTTTGTGCCCTTGAGTTTTGGGGACCCTGGAAATGGGGTTTTGGGGCCCCTAGGTTTTGGGTGACCCTAATTGGGGCACCTTGGGGTTTTGGGGCCCCCTGGAAATGGAGTTCTGGGGCCCCTTGGATTTGGGGCCCGGGAAATGGGTATCAGGGGCCATGGGGTGTTGGGGGCCTGGAATTGGGGGTTTGTGTCCCCTAGGGTATAGGACGCCCTAATTGGGGCCCCTGAGTGCTTTGGGGCCTCTGGAAATCGCGGTTCTGTGTTCATTCCTCGGCGGTTTTGGGGACTCGGAAATGGTGGTTTTGGGGACCATGGAGTTTAGGAGTCCCTGATATGGGGTTTTACGGGGC